>CM070520.1:13364479-13879109 GCA_036346375.1 Guadua angustifolia
CTAATGGCCATAACATGGTTAATTAAAGACGGCAAAAGCAACTAATATGAACTTAATTCAACAATCTAGCATTTTCACATGTTTGAGTTTATTATGATTCCAAAACACTTCTAAATTCATTTAATAACTTTTGGAATTACATTTCTTTGAAAACATCATCCATACTAATGCTTATTCCTAAATTTAACTTCTTTAATTGTTTTGTGACCCAAGAATTTAGTATTTTGTATATTTAAATACATTCTGATCTTATCATCTGTAACACTTCAATTTTGCTTTTCTTGCATTTTAATGGTATTTTGAATTTTGGGGAATTTCTCGAATTTATTTGGATTTATTTGGATTTATTTGAAATTATTTGAATTTATTTTGAATTAAGCCATTTAACAAATTAATTAAATAATGGAAAAGTTAAAATAAATTTTTGCTGAAAATATTTTATTTGAGTCACAAATGTCTTAAAATATTTTTGAGAATTTTTCCAGAATTTTTTCTCGATATTTTTATTGCCCCAAATAAATTATTTGAATTTCGGAATTATTTTAAATCGAAAAAGGATTAAAATCCCGATGAACAAGTTGTCAACATCAGGCGTCTGCTCGAAAAACCCTAACGCCAAATTGCTCGATTCCATCCGACGGCTCTCGTTCGCCACGCCGATCATCCCGAAGTCGCCACGGACTCATGCCGCCACGCCAGGTGGGCCTTTGCCTCGCGCTTTTCACTTGGCCGAGGGCACTATTTAACGCGCCGCCGACGCGGATCCCCACCCCGCACCGCACCCAGCAACAGACACCGTGACGCCAGAGTCGCCTTCGCCGCAAGACCTCGCCAAGTTCCCGGCCACCCGCCAGATTCTTTGAGCTGCTCGCCGCCATGCGGATTCTCCGCCGCCGCCCGCTGGCCAACAGCGACCAGCCGCCCGCGCTGGCCGGAGCGTTATCAAGACGCCGCCGAGGTCCACGGAACGCCGCGCCGCACGCCGCCGCTCTCGTCTCCGTCCGAACCGCCGCCGCAACGCCGCCGTTCGTGGAGCTTCGCCACCGGACGATCATCATCCGATCGCCGAGGTGAGCCCACGCCGCCTTAGGAACAAAGGAACCCCATCTTCTACTTCCGCCGTTAGATGCAACCGAGGGCCACCGCCGTACACGCCGCTGCTTCATCAGGCACGTGACGCCGACACGGCGACCCACACGCCGGGCCGCACCGCACTACGCCAATCACGCCGCGACTGCGGCACACACCGAGCCGCATACTGCGGTGAGTCGCCGACAATGGGACCCACTGTCACCACACCGCACTGCAGTGCATCGCGGCACAAGAGACGCCGACAGACGGGCCCATTTCGCCACCGCACACACCGCGGCGTGGACGTCACCACGACGCTATTGCGACGCTACTGGGGACCCACCGCCGCTGAGATAGCCGAGTCAGCGACGCTATGATGACGCTATGCCGACGCTATCACGGAGCCGGCCAGTGTTGCGACGCCAAGAAGGGCCACGGTCACTCGGCGCTGACACGTGTCATCGATGATGCAATAATTAATTTCCAAAAGAAAATATTTATTTAATTCGGTTTATTAATTTTAAAATGTAATTTAAAACTTCAAACGCTTATAACTTTTATGCTTTTAACTCCGATTTGAGTGATTCCAATTTCTATAAATTTGTAAAATCAAGATCTTTCTGTTTATGAATTTTATTTGAATTTTTGAGCACTGTATGTCTACTGTTTATTTATTTTATTGTTTTGTATATACGCTACGCAGTGAGACGCTGAAGTACCCGGTGGTTTTGAGGGAGAGGTTCTGACCCAGAGCAAGCTCAGAGCCGAATCAGACTTTTTGAAGGCAAGTTGTGTTTGATCATGTTGAACCTATTAGAGAAAATTATTTTGATTTAATTTATTGCATGCTAATTTAGTAGAAATTTGATTGAATACATTTTGGGATTAGCTAAATGCCTAGTTGTCAGATGCCACCTTGTCGTAAATAATTGTAGGCCATGAATCATTTGTCACCCTAGGTTGTGGATTAATAGTTGACATTATTTAATTGCCAACATGGGTTGAGTAGACCAAGTAGTATGCTTAGCCCCGCCACGTGACAATTCATGATTTTGGAAGTACCAAAGTAAAATATTGACTTAATGAGATATGGAACATGTTTTGTGAATGAGACATGTGTTATTGAGTTGATGATGGCACGTGGTGCAATGGTAAAGAACCGGTGGGAAAATGATTTAGACCGAGGCATGTGGCAAGATTGTTTATGGTGGGCCAAGAGTGGCAATCGGGCGGTCGAATTTGGTTTTATTGGTTTTGATATGGAGATCACACTTGGTTAGTCTTGCCTCGGCCAACTAAGGACTTAACCTTATGAGCATTTGAACTGAAGTCTCTCATACAACCACAAGCTCCGTGAATGGGACGGGCTTAGCTGAGTAAATCGGGAAATCTATTCTTCTGGGACGCTGTGGTGGTGTGAGGCCCGAGAAGCGGAATGAGAACTCACATGGCGCAAGAGGGGGGCCTGGGTGTGGTAACCAATCCCTCCAAAGGTTGAAACCTTAGCGCAAGATCGAAGTTTAGATGGAACTTTGGAAAGGCTTCGTTACTGTTATTTGCCTTGGTGGTATTTGATCGTATCTTGTGGGTAAAGTGTATAACCTCTCGCAGAGTGTACAACCTATTCAATAGCCGTGTTTCACCAGATTGAGCATCGCTTATGATTACTGCCAAGGGTTAGATTTTCATAAAAATGACTTGTTGATGGAAAATGCTTGGGTTGGTGATGATGAACATGACTTAGGATGGAAAAGTGATTTATTTATTGAAATGTTTGTGAAAGCTACTATTCCTACTATGCTTTTATCGCTTTGCAATCTATTACCGTTATCTTGAATGTCAGATCAGCTCATGAACCATAGCCTATCCTTTGTACTAAGCCATGTATGTAGAATATTAGATTTGCATTCTGGCATGACTTGTCGAAAGTGCTCAAAGTACTCACCCCACAACAACACAACTTCAGCTTGAAGAAGAAGCAACCTCGTCAGAGGAGGAGTATCAGAGGAGCCGATTTAACTAGGAGCGAGCCTACCATTCGTGTGGCAAATTGGTTGGCGCCACGAGTTTATTTTATTTCCGCCGTGATTTGAATATTTTAATAAGTCTGCCTCATGAGGCGATTTTGTAACTTGACCATAAGGTCAATCAACTAGTTTGAGTATTTAATTAAAGTACTTATTATTTCGCTGGTTATGACCGTGATATGTACCAATGTTGAGATCGGTGCACTAGCGATCCTCGACTAGTGCTGAATACACAGAGGGTCCGGATTTGCACATTCGGTCCCGACAGAGGTGGTATCGAGCCATACCGACCGAGGATCGGCCCTTAGTTAGAATGGTCGAGGAGGATAAAATTATTTTCTAAAGAGTTAAAATGTGCCAAGATGATAATGCAATCTCGACTTACCCCTCTCTCTTCTCACACCCCTTGCTGAATTTATCACGCCTTTGCTTTGTTTTAAAATATGTGAGTTTCACGTGAGTGTCCTTTGGCGATGAGGATGATCCACTCTTTTGGTGAGCGCGATCGAGGGTACGCCATGGAGCTTTGGCGATGATGCACCGCCGGGAGGATATGACAGCCGATCCACGGGGACTATCAGAGATCGGCAGATCGATATTGCCTCGATGTCACTATCACGCTTACGCCGGATAGGGCGAGGGCGAAGTCGTCCCCATCCGCATCACCGCCAGAGGTCATCATTTGACGCTGGGATCCGTGGAGACATCGCGTCCGGGCGATGAGGCGATTGCTTTTACTCTACCCTAGGGAGTTGGATGGCATGTTGTTCCGCCACCACCCACGCAGAGACGCCGCTACAACCGGGAGCCCATAGAGGAGGAGGATGCCACGATCACCCACCTGGCCAGATATGTCATTGCTCAAGAGGATGCTATCGACGAGACGGTTCAGGAGCTGCAGAGGTCACGGATTTGAGTTCACGCAGTGAGGGCTCATCTCAGTGCATTTGTGAGTACTTGGCCCACTCTATCCAGAGGATTGGGAGCCGGAGACATCGCTGCATTTAGACCTGTAGCGGTGAGCTGCTGGCCGAGCCTACACGACCAGATCCCGGAGGAGCCCCAAGCAGAGGCGCAGCCAGAGCCGAGCCGAGCCAAGGGAAGTGAAGCCGAGCCTGTGGAGGTTGAGCCGAGCAGAGGCCCAACCACCATGGATCGCTGGGATAGGTTTGTACTCAAGACCAAGACACCTGTGTATCCACCAGAAGTTCCTGGGATGGCTAGAGGAGTGAGCGTTAGGATTAGCAATTGAGACTCCTGAGTTGAGTCGCTTTGGAATAAGAGTCACCCTTAGAGGCGCTTGACTCCTGAGTGTTAGTTCGATTTGCTTTTTCATGCTTAGAGTGATTGGTATGTGTTGCAAGGCCCTTAGGCATTGTGAGCAACCATACCCAGCTATTAATAAAGTAATAAAGTTGGATTTTGTGTTACACCTTGACCCCGCATAAGTATTCTACTACTTGTCTATTCTACTTCCTCTCATCTCTAAACCATGGAGCAATCGACAGATGGTGAACACCTCGTGGAAACCAGGAGGAAATGGAAGTGGTTCACGCCACCGAAACATTAATGATGAAGGACAAGGCACTCAACCAAAGACCGCCATTGATATGCGTAACTTTGGAGCCTTCCTTGCTGCACAGACTTCGGCAATGCATGCCATGATGCAAAGAGCAGCAAGTCATCGCCTAAGCCGCCGCCATTCAAGTCAACTCAGCCAACCCAAAGGCAGAGGCCACACTCGAGGTCATTCAATTCATGAGGACTAGGCCGCTAACGTTCTCTGAAACGCCAATCCATTGGAGGCGATGATTGGCCGAGGACGATAGAGAAAGTTGCACATTACTCAAGGTGAAGGAAATGAGAGGGTACTTATGCCTCTCATCGCCTTTGAAGGAACCGCCACGAATGGTGGGAAAATTATCAAGGCTTCTCATGAGCACCCGCAGACATCACCGGGAGGAGTTCACGGCCGCTTCCTAAAGATTATCATGTGCCCAAGGCATAATGGAGCTGAAAAAAGGAAGAGTTTAGGGCATCAAGCGGGGCAATCAACCAAAGGTCCGAATATCTCGAACAAGTTCACGCAGCCTAGCACGCCACGCACTGAGGACGAGCAACGACAAGGCCAGCATCCTGCTTTCATGAAAGGACTGAATCCAGATTGCAGTGGGACTCATAACCCACACCTTCCGGATTTTCAAGAGCTAGTGAACAAGGCGCCGATATTGGAGGACAAGCGCAAGGAACCGGAGGACAACCGAAGCGCAGGATGGCACAAAGCGGAGCACGTCGTGGAGCGCAGCTGCTTGAGGGTTGCGCCAAACCATTCTTCAGATTTCAACCAAGGAATGTGATGTCAACGCCGCCACCAAGACCAAGACCCGCGGACAAAATTTTCAGACACCAAAGACTTGGGGACATGTACCACGAGAAGCCAGTGAATGTAGTCAAGCGTTGTTTCATTTGCAACGAGCCGGGCACTTTGCCAATTATTGTCCCAAGAAGGGAGGAGGAGGACACTGTTCGCTTCAATCTCGGGACTACTCCAACAAAGACACCAGCCAGACCAAGCCGTGGAGCTACGTCACTGGAGCCGCCACACGATCGTGGTAAGAGGCAGAGTCAATCATGTCATCGCCGATGCAAAGGTGTATCACATCGGACGTCAGATCGGGTAAGTTACTTGTCAACTCAAGACTGCAATAGCTTTTATTTGATTCTCGAGCTTCACATTCGCTTATATCTCGGATTTTTTTCTGCGAACAATGGGTTGAAAATGGTGAACCTTAGGCATGTATTGCTAGTACATCCCCGTGATCGTAACTCCGATCCGATGTAGGATGTTCGGGGTAAAGTTGCTTATAGATGGAACAGAGTTCCTAGCAAACTTAGTGGTGTTAGATACCTGCATCTCTAGATGTTATTTTGGGAATGGATCGGTTATCTAAACACAAGGTTGTATTAGACCTGTGGACAAAGAGTCATATCACGAGAGCCCTTGTGGGAGGAAAATAGAGTTTCAAACCACCGCCGCTCAGAGGGACAGTTGATGGTCAACAGATTGTGAAGGCCACAAGATAGAAGATGTACTAGTTGTCGAGAATACCCTGATGTATTTCCAGAGGATTTACCCGATGCCACCAGACAGTGACATAGAGTTTGTAATTGAGTTAGTACCGAACAAACCGATAGCTAAGAGACCTTATCGGGATGTCAACCGATGAGCTAGTGGAAATGAAGAAGCAGATTGAGGAGTTGATGGATAAGGATTTATCGTACCAAGTTCGCTACCATGGGGAGCACCTTTCGCTTGTCAAGAAGAAGGACGGAGTTATCTGATGTGTGTGGATTATCGAAGCGCTAAATGAAGTCACTATAAAGAATAAGTATCCGCTACCCGTGATCGATGACCTATTTGATCGCTTGAGAGGAGCCGAGTTTTCTCCAAAATTGATCTACGATCGTGATATCACCAAATGAAGATTAGATCGAGGATGTGCCAAGACCGCATTTCGCCAAGATATGGACACTACGAAGTTTACGCTTATGTCTTTTGGTTTGACGAATGCACTGCGTATTTCATGAACATGATGAACAAGGTTTTCATGGAATATCTGGACAAGTTCGTTGTTGTGTTCATAGATGATATCTTAGTCTACTCCAAGACGAGAAAAGAGCATGCCAACATTTGAAGCTAGTCCCGAGAAGTTAAGAGAACAAAGAACTTTTTGCTAAGTTTAGTAAGTGTGATTTTGGAAGAACAAGGTGGAATTCCTTGGACATGTAATAAACCGCCGACTGAGTCGCAGCTTGATCCAAGTAAGGTGGAAGCGATGTTGCATTGGGAGCCACCCAAAACGGTGACCCAAACCGTAGTTTCCTAGGAATGGCCGTTATTACCGCCGATTTATTGAAGGATTCTCAACGATTACAGGCCTCTACGCAATTGTCGAAAAAGGAGAAGAAGTTTGCATGGACGCTGAATGCGAGCGTAGTTTTCAGGAGTTGAAGAAACGCCGACAACAGCACCAAGCAGTTAGTTCTACCGGACGGTTTAAGCGAGCTTTGATATATATTGTGATGCATCGCGCCAAGGACTCTTGCTATGACACGCAAAAGCTGTAAGGTCGCTGCATATGCATCTAGGCGCTTGAGGCCGCATGAAGAGAACTATCCGACGATGATTTGGAATTAGCAACAGGGTATTTACGCCGACGATCGATCGTTGACCGCAAAAGTGAAGTGGGGTGTTAGTGTGTAAGGACCCATTTCCGAGCTTGCTCACCGGAGGTTCGCGTTTGCAGCGTAGAGAGGCTCGGAGGAAGACGACGAGGCGTGACACAACGAAGTTATTATATGTTCGAGCCTGAGCGGTAATAGTTTCACGTCCAGCTTTTCTCCGGAGGCGAGGAATCCACTAATTGTGCGTATAAAGAGATGATTACGCCGAGCCCAGTGCTCTGCTTTGTGTTTTCTGGTCTATTGCTCATGAGTCTCCGTCGAGGTAATGGTTCATTTGTGTCGCTTTTGGCGGTGACTCGCGTATGTGGGTGTACAAAGCAAAGTTTACCAAAGAAGTGCAGGTGATTCTAGCTCGAGCTACCGGGGAGCATTGTTGAGTGCCGTCTTCGTTCTCCTTGAGCTCATGCATCCTTGGTCTTTATATCCCTTCAGACGTAATTGGTCGGGAGAAACTCAATGGATCGTGGCTCTTAATGCAAGACCGAAGATAGTTCAGAATCGCCTCGGCTTGCCGCCAAGACCAGTCATCCCCACGACCGCTTCTTCCAATGAATCGCAAGTCAATCGCTAGATCCGAGATCCTCGGCGGACAGGATCAAACGAGACCCCGCCGAGCTCGAGGTCGTCTTGCGAGGTCGAGTTTCATGAGAACCGAGCTAGAGCATACCGCTGCCGAGGTCGAGCGCCCAAGGCACACCTGTGTCGTGGCTGGGCCTTCCGAGTTGGGGGAACTGCTCGACCGCATGCCGGGCGGTCAAGAGTACCCACCTCGTCGGCTAGCCTCGAGGCTCTAGGCCTGAGGAGCCCTCATGACGCACCTTGAGCCTCGAAAATCTGCAAAATCCTTCAGAGGTCTTGTCTCCTTGGTCGAGGCTCAGGTGAGACCGCGAGGCTAGTCTTTTGGCCCCGACACTGGCGACCTTCTGACTCCTCGATGTTGGTGCGGGTGCGGACGGTTGAGGGCACTGGCGGTGTCTGGTCCCAACCCCACGCGCCCACAATCGCAGATTTGGTACGCTTTTTGAGGCGCCATGCGGATTTTCACCGAGTTGCGGTTTATAAACCCAGCCGCCCGACTTCGCCGAAAAAGGCTTCACTTTTGCGCCATTCGCTTAGCTTTATAGTCTTTTCTTCATCGCAGACTTTGAGCCCCCGAGCTCAACGCCGCTCATCCCGACAATGCCCGCTGCCGGTGATGGGCCCGAGTCCAAAGAGGAGGGACCACCTTTGAGTTGGTGCCGCGCTGCTCATCGGGCCAGACCGCATCCATGCGGGCCTGAGCTGGTCGCGGCCGCGGGTCCGCCCAAGGTGCCGATGACCCAGCTTGACGGAAGCCTCTCGAGCGGCCGATGAAGACGGTTGATGACACTGGGCCGCTGAGGTCGGCGCCTCCCCTGCCAAGGCCTCCTCCGAAGATGGCACCTATGGCACTCCAGCCGCTGCAGATGAGGCCGTCTAGGTCAAGCGCCATGGTCGCCCCGACCATGGAGGCCTGAGCGACCACACCTTGGGGGTCGACCACGATCCTACCGAGGTCAGCATGATGGTCTTGCCAAGACCCGAGCGAGGTCTCCGTGGGGAAGGGAGCCGAGAATACCCCAACATCGTGAGGAGGAGCGGCGTGATCAGCCAAAGCGTTCCAAGATCGAGCAAACCAAGGTGGAGGAGCCAAGAAGACAGGCCATGCCACCCCGCCAAGCTCGAGGCCCGAGTTAAGGAGGTCGAGGACAAGTTGGAACGAGCGATCAAGCGGGCGAAGAGTGCCATGGCCCAACTCTAAGGCGAAGCGCCACCGCGCCTCGACTCGACCACGGCCCTTCGACTCGAGGCGAAGCTACCACCTTGAGGGCCAAGTACGCCGAACGTGAGCGAGAGAAGCTTGCTCGGGATATGGGTCGATCTGTAGACAGGGTTAGCAAAGCACAAGTTGCACATAGAATTTTGTAAGACAAAAAGATTAACAGAACGAAGCTGTCTTTGCCAGAAATGAATTGTGTCTGAGATGAAGTTGTTCTGCCTGTTTAGGACCAAAGTTATGTACTTAGCCTTTCTTCGAGAAAGTATACCCTTGCCCAAATTTCGTTGGATCCGGAGGTCGAGCGACGTGCGTCGGGCACAAGACGAGAATACGGACAAGCAGCCTACGACCGCAAAGTTGAGGACAGATCCGCAAGAGTGACACAAAGTGAACTCAAGCACGTAGATGGTCACACCCAGATATACGCCGAATCACCGTCGACTATGCGCATTGCTCAACAACAAAGTGGCGAGGTCTCACTGCCCGGGCAGGGAGAGCTAGATTGCGAAGAGGTTCGCCACGCTTTTAGCTCTTCCACTGGGGTGAACGCCAAACTCGCGACGCTTAGACTATGAGCGAATGCGCCGCTGCCGGCAAGGTCGTGTTCAGAGAAAAAAGGGGTCTCAAAAAAGAACAAGAGCAACACAAGACCGACTTTTGTCCCGCAAGGTCGAGAAAACGCCGACCAAATTTACTAAGTACAACTTAATAGAGATCCATAGGGTAAAGCTTAGACCCAAAGATGTTAAGGCCGCCTTTGGGAGAGACTTTTGAGACTCGACCATGACCATGTGTTCGTTGCTTGGCATCGAATGTGGGCTTGACTCGAACCCCGACGCAGGGGGAGCTTGAGTGCGAAGAGACTGGCTTATGAATAGCTCACCACCGGGGTCATTATTAAGCTCGCGACATTCGAGGCCAAGACCAAGAGCACTTTGTACGCAGAGTCGGACTCACGTAAATCTCAAACCCAAACCGACACCGAAAATATGAACGGTAAAAGAATACCAAGACCAACATAATGATTGAATAATGGCTGTATTGAAATTGAGGATAAAGGCGCATACGTGTAGTTTTCGGTCGGTCGATATTCCACGAGCTAGAGCTCTCTCGCCATCGGCAACCATTAGCCTAAGTAAGCCCTCGCGGCGATCCGCTAAAACAACTCTATAGGGCCTCCCACTATGGGGATAACTTGTTGGTGCCGGACGAGCTCAATCCGCCTCGAGCCAAGTCCCCAACAAGGAGCCGCTTAGGTCGCACTCGATCGAGACGCATGTCTGCGAAGAGCTCGCAGTAGTGCGTTGATCGTGAAAGGTTTCGCAGCATCTTACTTCTTCCGTGAGGGTAAGGTCGAGGGACCGTTCGCCGAGTCGGCGTGATCGACTGTCACTTTCCGCAGAGCCTAGCGTGACCTCCGGAGGTAGGACGGCTTCGCATCAACATAAGCGGGAAGGGTGAAGACCCCGTTGTTCGGCCGACAAAGTGGTACGCAATGCACCATGGGGCGGGGAAGTTCGCCCACCTAGGTCTCGCCGTGTCATTCGAGCTCATTTGATACTCGCTTCTTGATGCCTTGACGACCTCGTCTGCTGGCGCTTCCATCGCTTCCATTGCTCGCGGACGGACCACCGAAGCATAGCAAACTTTGGCGCCTATGTTCGCAATATTCCCGACAGCCAGTGGGAAAGGACCGAGGATGTCGTGCCCCCATGTCGAGAGAGCCAAGCGAAGGGATGGTCTTGAGTACGAGGGCGGGTCCCGAGCATGGAACCGGGCGAGCTCGATATGGATGATGTCACGAGCATCCCGGCGCGAGCTTGGCCAAGAGAACCCCCCAGGAAAACCTTACCGACCATCGCCTCGAAGAAGAATGTGCTCCACAGAGGCCAAGTGGATGTCATTCAGAAGTACTTACCTCCTCTCGTCGAAGATTGATGGCGACGCCAAGGTCTTCGTGGACGACGCCCGAGGAATCGCGTCATCGGACGAGCCGAGATGGGACAGAGATCTGTGGCCGGGTTGTCCTTCCGGTGCGTGCTCGAGTTCCGTGTCCTGGAACCATTTCTCCATTTCGCGACTCCTCGGCGAGATACTTTTGTCATCGAAGTCTCCCGACATTGGTGGTCTTTGCCGAATCGGTTGACCGTGAGTCGAGTCGCCTTGGCTACACGCGACGACGCTAAGCGCGCTTTGCAAACTCGAAGACCCACGAGGAGAGCTCCATACTCGCCACGTTGTTAGTCGAAAAATCCAAAGCGTAACAACATACCTTAGCTCGCCACGCGGTGAGAATAGGATTCCAGCCGAAGCGCGAAGGATCTCGAGCCGTCAAGCACATGATCCGCAGTTTCTCCCCATTGTCGGCGGATTGCTTGGAATGAACCGCCGAGGGCGGAAACAAGGGTGTGGAGTCATCGCAGGGGAACCGTGCCTGCGGCTCGAGCCACACGAACGGATCTCGCGGGATGCGCCATGCCTCGAGATCTCGGCGCTGCACCTTCAATGAGCGAAGCTATCGGCCCCACTTGGCGCCACCGCCGACGATCGGGATCGCTGACCGCAAAAGTGAAGTGGGGTGTTAGTGTAAGGACCCACTTGGAGCTTGCTCACCGGAGGTTCGTTTGCGGCGTAGAGGTCTGGAGGAAGACGCCAGAGGCGTGATACAACGAAGTTATATCGGTTCGAGCCCCTCGAGCGGGTAATAGTTTACGCCCGCCTTTCTCCGGAGGCGAGGAATCCACTAATTGTGCGTATAAAGAGATGATTACGGCCGAGCCGAGTGCTCGCTTTGTGTTTTCCTCGGTCTATTGCTCATGAGTCTCCGTCGAGGTAATGGCTCTATTTCAAAGTCGCCTTGCGCGGTGACTCTCGCTATGTGGGTGTACAAAGCGGTGTTTACAGCTCAAAGAAGTGCAGTGATTCTAGCCTCGAGCTACCAGAGCCATTGTGTTGAGTGTCAGTCTTCGTTCTCCTTGAGCTCATGCATCCTTGGTCTTTATATCCTTCAGACGAATCACGGCCGGGAGAAACTCGCGGATCGTGGTTTTAATGCGATCAAGACAGCCAGAATCGCTTTCCGGCTTGCCGCGCACTCCGAGTCATCCCCACGACCCGCCTCTTCCAAGAATCGCAAGTCAATCGCTAGATCCGAGATCCTCGGCGACCAGGATCAACGAGACCCCGCCGAGCTCGAGGTCGTGGCGAGGTCGAGCCTCGGGCGACTGAGCTTAGCATACCATGCCGAGGTCGAGCGCCTAAGGCACACCTGTGTCGTGGTCTGGGCCTTCCGAGTTGGGAATCCGGCTCGACCGAGCACGGCCGGTCAAGGAGTACCACTCGTCCACACGCCTTTGAAGTTATGGCGACACTATTTAATTGGGAACAGATGTGAGGTGTACACCCACCATAAGAGTCTTAAATATATATTTATACAATCGGACTGAACATGAGACAGAGGAGATGGTTGGAGTTAATTAAGGATTACAACTGGGAATTCATTATCACCGGAAAAAGCCAATGTAGTGGCGAGATGCTTTAAGTCGAAAGAGTCATTCAGGAACATGTTGATGGGAGAAAACCAGCCGAAGTTATGCAAGGAATTTCGTGGTTGAAGCCGAAGTTGTGCCTAAGGGATTCTTAGCAGCTCTAGAGGTGAAGCCTACCCGGAAGATCGATTCGTGAAGGATGTATGACGATGTCAAGATTCGAGAATTAAGTCCAAAATGGGGAAGGCAAGGCGAAGGATTTCAAGTCGATGAACGAGGTACATTGTGGATCAAGAATCGCATTTGTGTACCAAGACAGAAGGAGGTGAAGCAAATGATTTTGGAGGAGGCCCATGATTCCAAGTACTCAATTCATCCGGAAGCGCTAAGATGTACCAAGACCAAGGAAAGATTTTGGTGGCCAAGCATGAAGCGTGAAGTTGCGAGCATGTTGCGTTGCGCATATATGCCAAAGAGTCAAAGCAATGCATCAAAGGCCGCCAGGATCGCCATACCGATCAAGATACCCGAGTGGAAATGGGAAGAAATTGGAATGGATTTCATTACCGGTTTACCAGGACGCTTGAGCGGTATGATTCTATATGGGTTATAGTGGACCGCTTGACAAAGGTTGCTCACTTCATACCAAAGAAAGACTACATACTCGGGGACCGCTTAGCGATTTATATATGTCAAGAATTGTATGTCTACACGAGTTCAAGAGAATTGTATCGACAGAGGTACCCGGCTTACCTCAAGATTTTGGGATAAGTCAGCATGAGGCTTTAGGGACTCGCTTGAACTTCAAGATCGCATATCACCCATGCATGATGGGCAAGCGGAAAGAGTTAATCGACATCGGAGGACATGTTGAGGGCATGTGCATTGGCTTACACAACATCGTGGGACAAGTGCTTGTCAGACGCGAAGTTCAATACTACAACAATAGCGATTGTGAGCAAGTCTCATAGATGTCGCCATTCAAGCACTATATGGCGACTCGCTTAACGCCGTTGAATTGGAATGAGACCGGAGAACGCTATATGTTTGGGCGGATATTCTTCGAGAAGCCGAGGAGCAGATAGCCATGATCGTGAAGGGTTGAAAATTGCACAATCAAGACGAGAAGAGTTCTGCCGATAATCGCCAGCAGGATCTCGAGCTTTGAGCACGAAGATTTTGCGATCTCGAGTTACCCCACTCAAAGGAGTTAAGAGGTTCCACACCAAAGGGAAGTTAGCACCAAGATATGTTGGTCCATTCAAGATCCTAAGTCATAGAGGTGAAGTGGCGATCACGGTAGATTTACAGCATCCTTAGCAGTGTGCATGATGTGTTCCATGTGTCACAATTAAAGAAATGCCTCAAAGTGCCGTAAGAGCAGATCTTGAATTAGAGTCGGGCCGAGCCGCAGGAGGATTTGACTTATAGAGAGTGCCGGTGAAGATCTTGGACACAATGGATCGGGAGACGAGAAATAAATCAACCCGCTTCTGCAGAGTTCAGTGGAGTAACCATTCCGAGAGTGAAGCAACCTGGGAGCGTGAAGAAGACCTGAAGAGGGAATTCCCCAACCTATTCCCTAGTCAGCCCTGAATCTCGGGGTCGAGATTCCGTTAAGGGGGGGAGGTTTGTAACACCCCAATTTTTGCTTTTCTTGCATTTTAATGGTATTTTGAATTTTTGGGGAATTTCTGGAATTTATTTGGATTTATTTGGATTTATTTGAAATTATTTGAATTTATTTTGAATTAAGCCATTTAACAAATTAATTAAATAATGGAAAAGTTAAAATAAATTTTTGCTGAAAATATTTTATTTGAGTCACAAATGTCTTAAAATATTTTGAGAATTTTTCGAAATTTTTACGATATTTTTATTGCCCCAAATAAATTATTTGAATTTGAAATTATTTTAAATCGAAAAAGTTAAAAATCGATGAACAAGTGTTGGGCGAACAACGCGTCTGCGGCCCGTTCCGGAAAACCCTAACGCGCCAAATTGCTCGATCTCCATCCGACGGCTCTCGTTGCGCCACGTCGACCGATTCAGTCGCCACGGACTCGCCATGCCGGCGTGGGCCTCGGTCTCCAGCGCTTTTCACAGCCGAGGCACTATTTATCGCGCCGCCCTGCACCGTGATCCCCACCCGCGCGCGCCCACTCACACACCGCGCCGCCCGAATCGCCACCGCCTCAAGACTCGACCTCGCAAAAGTTCACCCGCCGCCGCATTCTTTGAGCCGTTCCTGCGCCGCCGTGATTCTCCGCCGTCGCCGCGCCACCATCGGACTCAGCAGCGTCGCGCGCGTGGAGCGCGTTACCGCTGCGTCGCCGGAGGTCCACGAAGCGCCCGCGCGCCGTCGTCGTCCTCGTCTCCGGTCGAACAGCCGCCCAGCGCCGCCGGGTTTCGCGAAGCCGCCAATGGCCGATCGATCATCATCAACCGAGAGTGAGCCCACGTCGCCTTAGGAACAGTGAACCCCATCTTCTAATTTCCGCCGTTAGATGCAAATCCGAGGGCCACCGTCGTGCCACGTCGCCGTTCATCTTTGGCGGACGTGGACGACCGCGGACCCACACGCCGCCGGTCGCCGCACCACGCCAATCACGCCATGACGCTGCGGGCACGAGCCGCGCCAAAGCCAAGCGTGGTCGCCGACAATGGACCCACTGTCGATCCACACCGCACCGCACCAGGCTAAGAGACGCCGACAAATACGGGCCCACTTTCGTCGGCACACACCTGTGCTGCGTGGCGTCACCGGCGACATCTTTGGCGTCACAGTGGGACCCACTGCCGATGAGATAGCCGAGCCGTCTTGACGTCATCTTGGCGTCATCACGGGGCCGGTCGGGTACTGGCGTCGGCAAGGCCACGTGTCACTCTCTGGCGCTGACACGTGGCATCGATGATGCAATAATTAATTTCGAAAAAGAAAATATTTATTTAATTCGGTTTATTAATTTTAAAATGTAATTTAAAACTTCAAGCGCTTATAACTTTTATGTTTTAACTCCGATTTGAGTGATTCCAATTTCTATAAATTTGTAAAATCAAGATCTTTCTGTTTATGAATTTTATTTGAATTTTTGAGCACTGTATGTCTACTGTTTATTTATTTTATTGTTTTGTATATCGTTACGCTACGTGAGACGTTGAAGTGCGAAGGTTTCGAGGAGAGGTTCACGACCGAGAACAAGCTCGGGAGCGAGAATCGAGACTTTTTGAAGGCAAGTTGTGTTTGATCATGTTGAACCTATTAGAAAAATTATTTTGATTTAATTTATTGCATGCTAATTTAGTAGAAATTTGATTGAATACATTTTGGGATTAGCTAAATGCCTAGTTGTCTGTATGCCACCTTGTCGTAAATAATTGTAGGCCATGAATCATTTGTCACCCTAGGTTGTGGATTAATAGTTGGACATTATTTAATTGCCAACATGGGTTGAGTAGACCAAGTAGTATGCTTAGCCTCGCCACGTGGACAATTCATGATTTTGGAAGTACCAAAGTAAAATATCGACTTAATGAGATATGGAACATGTTTTGTGAATGAGACATGTGTTATTGAGTTGATGATGTACACGGTGCAATGGTAAAGAACCGGGTGGGAAAATGATTTAGGCGAGGCATGTGGCAAGATTGTTTATGGTGGGCCAAGAGTGGCAACTGGGCGGTCGAATTTGGTTTTTATTGGTTTTGATATGGAGATCACACTTGGTTAGTCTTGCCTCGGTCAACTAAGGACTTAACCTTGCGAGCATTTGAACTGAGTCTCTCATACAACCACAAGCTCCGTAATGGGACGGGCTTAGGCTGAGTAAACCGGGAAATCTATTCTTGATGCTTGTCGTGGTGGTGTGAGGCCCGAGAAGCGGAATGAGAACTCACATGGCGCAAGAGGGGGGCCCAGGTGTGGTAACCAGATCCCTCCAAAGTTGAAACCTTAGCGAAGCGTCTTGAGTTTAGATGGAACTTTGGAAAGGCTTCGTTACGGTTATTTGCCTTGGTGGTATTTGACCCATCTTGTGGGTAAAGTGTATAACCTCTGCAGAGTGTACAACCTATTCAATAAGAGTGCTCACGGTATTGAGCATCGCTTCATGATTACGATCAAGGGTTAGATTTTCATAAAAATGACTTGTTGATGGAAAATGCTTGGGTTGGTGATGATGAACATGACTTAGGATGGAAAAGTGATTTCTGATTGAAATGTTTGTGAAAGCTACTATTCCTACTCTTGTTTTTATGCTTTGCAATCTATTCTTGTTTATCTTGAATCTTTGTCACAGCTCATGAACCATAGCCTATCCTTTGTACTAAGCCATGCATGTAGAATATTAGATTTGCATTACATGCATGACTTCTTTGAGTGCTCAAAGTACTCACCCCACAACAACACAACTTCAGCTTGAAGAAGAAGCAACCCACGTTCAGAGGAGGAGTATCAGAGGAGCCGATTTAACTAGGAGCGAGCCCAATCGCCAGTTACTGTGGCAAATTGGTTGGCGCCACGAGTTTATTTTATTTCATTGCATTTGAATATTTTAATAAGTCTTAGCCTGTAGGCGATCTTTGTAACTTGACCATAAGGTCAATCAACTAGTTTGAGTATTTAATTAAAGTACTTATTATTTCGTTGGTTATGACTGTGATATGTACCAATGTTGAGGCTGTGCACTAGCGATCCTGGACTAGTCTTGAATACCGACAGAGGGTCCTGATTTGCACATTCGGTCCCGACATCATCTCATAAATATTGATTTCAACTTTTCATTACTTTATTATACACAAATTCTTATTAGAAACCATATTAGCATTAAAATCAAGGTTTAAATTAAATATTAATCCTATACTTCAAAAACTAAATATTTTTACATATTTAGATTCTTCTTGATTTTAGATGAGTATATAAATTTGTCCTACTGAAATTTGATTTAAATTGCAAAAGATATTCATCTTGACTTTCATTCGGCATGGAATTGGAATTACAAACTAATCGTTTTACGGGACAAAGGCGCTAATCGACCGAGCTTCTCCTACCTCCAAAATCGAAGGCTCCAAAGCAAGACAGAGACAAAGCAGGATGGCTAGGGCTCCACTACGCGAGGGCTTCCGTGACTTTGGCGCATATGCGACCACACCAAAGCGGAAGATCTCGGCAACCCAATCGAGGGCTGGAACCCATTCGGCGGTTATGCAGGTTGGCGCGCCACCGAGAGCTCAGCCAGACTCAATGGCGGCTCATGGAGGGAAGAACAGTCGTTAGAGGTGAAATCGGTGGCCTTTTGAGCATTAAGGGGTACTAGGGGTTTCATTTTCGAAGTTCACCTGAAGGGAGAAGGCCGGAGGAGCTCCGCCCATGGCCGGACTTGGGGAAGAATGTGCTCCGCGGCGTGATTTAAACGGAGGAGACCAGATTTTCTTGAGGGCTTTTGATCATCAGAGTGTAGTGATGATCCAGCTAAGAGGGATTTGGAATTGGCGCACTGATTTGGTTGATCCGATTCCGGCCTCAAGCTCTGAAGTTTGCGGCAATGGAGGAAATGCAGGGAGTTCTGGCGATTTGGCCGAAGAGAGAGGAGAAGGAGTGGAGAAGTAGTCTTGTGCGCTGGTGGTCTCTGAGATGCAATGGATGGTTGATGGTAGTGGGGTACGTACTCGGCCGGAGAGTTCGATTAGGAACGAACGGAGGTGTGATGGAACGAACGAAGACGAGGCGATGAGTTCGGCGACAAGCTCTGGGACCACTCGATGGATCGAGAATTCAACAATGTGCCAGCAGAACGAGCGGCAACAAGTGGCCCTGCGTCGGTGGCAAATTCAATTTCTAATTTCATTTCGATTTTCCTTTTGAGATCAATTGAAGTGTAGTATTTTTGAAACTTTGTTTTTCAAAAGAATTTGACTTCGGAACGCTTATATAAAATTTTTAATTCCATTTGTGATTCCATTATTTTATATAAATTCGAAGATATTATCTTGGATTTAAAAGTTATCTTTTCATTTTACTTCTTCATTATTTTGTGCATAAAATCTCAATTCTCAAGGGATGATTTAATTGAATGATCGAGTTCTCATGGTAATTTTCTAAATTTTTACTTTTTATATTTTTGCCTTTTTCCTCTTTTTCATTCTTTAATTTTATTTGTTGGATCTTTCATGCAATGCAAAACTCCAAAGGAAATTCAATTAAAAACCAATAATGTCAAGAAAACTCAGAAACAATAGTATTCGAATTCAAAATATATATTTTCACTTTATTGAATTTTCAGGATGTTACATTTCCTTAAGTCCGACGCAACCTTAGTCAAAAATCCCATTTTTGCCGGACCATTCCTATTTAAGTCCGGCGCCAAAATCTACTCAGTCAAAATCCAAATGGAGCGCATTTTATTCACGATGGACCATATTAAACTTCTCATATATTTTAGTCTGGTGCAAGCCATTTTCGCCGGACCTTTTATTTCTTAAGTCCGTGGTGAAAGTATCCATTATTTATATCAAACCGAGTGTACGCCATCTATGATGGGCCAAAGTGTACTAGCACAAAATCTAGTCCGGTGCGGATGCATTCCTCTCGGTTAGACTTAGAGCTATTCTTCCAAAAAGTCCATTGAAATAATCTTCCTTGAAATCCTTCTTCTACGGACCGAAATTTTTGGTCTAGCGCACATGTACAAGTTCACATCTTTTGCCGGACCAAATTTTCCAAAAATCCTATATACACCCGAACCAAGTCTTTTTAGTTCGACGCAAATACTCTTCTTAAAAAATTCAGTTCGGAGCATAAAAAGCTAATCTCCAAACCTATTTTTGCTAAGTCCGTTGCAAATGTGTTAGCTTGTTTTTGACAGTCTAACACGTTCCAACAGCTACTGTGGTAGGTGTAATGGCTCTTTTTCAATCCAAATGGCTATATAAGCATTTCCTGAGCCTTCTACCATAGAAATTTTGCATATCTTTGATCTCCTTGACATATTAGTACTCTAGAGCTTACATTTCACCCAGGAGATTGTGCTTCAACTTCAAACCTAAAAACTTAACACTTTCTAAGTGTTTTTGGCTCCAAGCTTAGTCTAGATAGTGCTGTGCTAAGTGAATCAAGAGACAGAACTTGTGGATAAGTCTATTACTCTTGGATCTTAGTGATCCTAGATGGCTTAGAGGAAGTGTAGGTGCGACCTATCCAAAAGGAGTTTGTGGAAGGCCACCTAGATTGTGAGAAATTGGGACTCACCTCACCGCAGTGGTGGAAGAGTCACCCCTAGTGGAGATCAAAGCTACTGTGACTAGCTCTGGAGGAGCTATACTTCGAGAGAAGTGCTCTAACGTAGAGTAGGAGAGTGGCTCCGAACCACGGGATAAATTATTATGTCTCTTGTGCTTCTTCTTGCTTCTATGTTATTTTTCGCTGTTTTTAGTTATTTGTGCTTTATATTCTGTAATCTTGTATCTGTTAGCCATGTACTTAAGCAAGATAATTATTTTGTAATTAAGTCTGAAAATTTAGAAAGTTGCCTATTCACCCCCCCCTTTAGGCCAACCTCGATCCTTGATGCAGACGCAGGTGGAGGCGGCCCGAGGAGGCGGTGGAGGCGAGCTCGGCGGAGGCGCGCAGGTGGAGGTGGAGGAGACAGAGGAGCCGTGGAGATGGCGCCGACGTAGCGCCGCAACCATTGGCGCAGGGGCATGCCGGTAGGTCTGGTTGGAGGTGCAGTCGAAGGTGGCGGCGTCGGGGGGGTGGAGCCATCAGAGGAGGATGTGAGACTCCATTCCGAGGAATAGGAACCTCCATGTGCATACAATACTAGTCCCTAGATCAGGATATTTATAACCTACACAGAATAATTATACAGAGTACAATACAACACCAAAATAATAACAGAGTAGCAAAACGAAAAGTGACAACTAAAAGAACCAAACGCCAAGTGGAATGCCCAAACTACCCTCAGGCATTGGACTGGGCTAGCCCTTAGAAGAAATTGTCGTCGGCCTGCCTGAAAGTACGAATCGTCTGGCAAGACTGAAGCTTCATCGTCTAAGACAACGTAGATAGCAAGTTTGAGTACATTGGTACTCAGCAAGACTTGATAGTGGTTTACAAATGCAAATAAGTAAGCATGCAGGTTTAATCAATGACAGGCTCTAGGTTGTTTTGCAGTTGCATAAACAAATGTAATCATATGCTTATTTTAGATTGCAAACCGAATTTGTAAAAATTGCTAATAAATATTGTAATTGCATGAAAGTAATTGCAATCCACAACTAGTCTACCCGACTAAATAGCCATAAGTGTCGATTCCTTTGGACATAAAACAGGTTGCCAAATACAGTTTCAAATCGAAACCCAAGTTTTCATAAAATACCAAAATCTAACATTGGAATGACTTCACCAAGTGCCCATGACCGCGGGCATGGCTAATCGATTAGATTTTTCACTATGCAGAGGTGTACAACTTTACCCACAAGGAATGATCAACCATTTTGCTAGGCAATACGACATACTTCCTTAGGTGTGCCGGCAAGGAGATCATACAGAGCCGTTACATTACCTAGACATGACTTTGAACCAGCCTGGGATGTTCAGTCCTCGCCATAGAAACAAAAACACACACCCAAGTCATGGATCCACTTTCAGTACACCAACACACCAATTATATTCATGACAAGTCGTACACCGTTGCACCGGTATGTATTTACCCACACGAATTGTGTGGAAGACCCTCACAAGCAATCCAAAATGGAGTGCTTCTGCTAGCTCCCGCCTACCAATGTCTAAAGTCATATCTAAATAACTTAATAGGTTAAGACTGTCCCATACTAGCCCTCTGATTGCACGGAATTCTTGGATCAATATCATCCTATTGCTCGGTCCTTAATGTGACATGGGCGACACTTCACCCTACACTACGTGCAATTTCCATTGCACCCCCGGCTATTGCCAATAATCGCCCACGTCAAAACCATAGTTTTATTTTGGGATTTTATTATTAAACTACCAGCAACCTTTTTCTAAATGGTAGTTGTTCAATTAAACAAATTGGGAATGAACCAATTTAATTTGAGCATGGCTAAGCAGATATAATAAACTAACGATTATACCTATAGTGACATTAATTATGTCAAAACCATACTTAAGGTTACAAGGTTCACATTGTCATACAAATTAAAGGAAGTCCATATTACATAGGGATAACTACTGTTCTACCCAGAATAGCAGTTTTTATGGAGAATTACTCGCATGCATAATACATTGGCAAAAGCAACATATTGTAGGTGAAGTACTGGGATCAACATTGTAGAGTACATAAACTCCGGGTATCTGCATGGTGGGCTGTGAGGACCACCCAAGAGGGGATGGGCTGAGCCGACTACATGGAGACGGGTACCACCCGGACTGCCACCGCCATGCGCAACAAGGAAACCCTAAAGATAGTAACTAATCCCTAATTAGGTATGATACGATTGTACTCCCAGCTGATTAATAGGTTCGGTAGGGAATGATAGGGATAGAATCTCCATCTTGTTATCAATCAGGACTCTTTCTTGTAACCGTACCCCTCCACTATATAAAGGGGGGCGAGGAGACATCATCATTAGATCATCAGCATTAAGTTAGACTCTCATAATCCCAGAGCACAGGACTAGGGTATTATCTCCTCTGCGAGAGCCTGAACCTGTATAATTCCCGTGTCTTGTGCTATTATCGAGTTTGGATCTAGCACCTAGCCCCGTATTCATTATTGCCGACAACAAACATCGACAGTTGGCATGCCAGGTAGGGGAAGCACGAAGATCAATCTCATCAAGCTTGATGGCAGTAATCGATGGAATCACCGTCGCCTTCGCTCCTAGCCAGGTCTTCCGCCTCGGGAGCCTGGACATCGTCGCCGACAGCCTCAACAAGCTTGCTCTCTCATACTCGAACCAGATCTAATCTGGGAGAGACTCCATTGCTCCTTCATCTGGACTACCGCTCAGGTCGAGGAATGCTACGGCCATTTACTCATGAGTAGTAAGCCGGGGGCTTTCTCCCCAATTTGGATACGGTAAGGATCCGATCAAGGATGAATCCCGGGTGATAGGCGTCATCAGCACCAATTCACTCGGGTTCAAGGATCAACTCGATCTATCTTTCCTTTACTCTTCTGGCTTGGAAACTGAGTCAGAGAGTAGCTTGGGAAGTTACCAGAATTTCCATGGCGTCTGTGTAATTGAAGACCCGCGGACCAAATCTCAACATCAGCGAGAGGCTAAAGAAACTGCGGAGGCAGATCATCGTCATCGCGAGGCCCAAGAAGCGCGCGCACGGTCTTTCCAGGCCCAAGGCCGCAATGTCAACGAAGACATCTTGTAGGCAAAAATGGGGGGCCAATCTATTTTCCATACGCCACAGCAGAACATTGTCACCTCCAAGATGCTCCTCGACACCCTAGGCCCAATGCTCAGAGCCGATAGCCCCGCTGCCCCAATCGTGGCCTAATTCAAGGCCATGGTGATAGCGACAGCGATTCAGCACAACCAGGGAGATTCAGCGGGGGTGTCGCATTCTCGTGCTCGCACTTAGACTGCCAGTAGTCAAACCGCCTACAGTTGGTGCAGTGCAGTCGGCACGAGCCTCGCCGTGGTGAGGATGCCCGTCGAAGTCTCAACTGCGACCTCCGCTTGGACCTTAATGCCAGGCGGCATGAGTGAGAAGATGATGAACGGCGCCGGCGCGAAGATGACTACGAGCGTTTTGGCATCGACCATGATGGTCAGGATGACCGTGACGATCGGCACGGCAACCACGACGATCGGCGTGGCAACCGTGACGATCGTAGGGATCACTACCCCTGTGGCCGACGTGACGACGAAGACCGCCGAGTCAGAACTCCGCCACGACGTCATGATGGATCCATTGATGGGGTCCGTGCGTTCACTGCTCAGCTCCATTGAGTGGTATGGCCCGAAGATTTCAATCATAAGGGCATTGTCAAGTTCGATGGGGAAAGGGACCCAGAGGCTTGGCTGCAGGTTTATGCCCTTGCAGTCAAGGTGGCTGGTGGCGACCACAGTGTGATGGCGAATTACCTGCCAGTTACACTCACCCTATCGACTCAGGCCTGGCTCACAGGACTTCTAGAGAATTCTATAGATTCCTAGGGAGATCTTTATAAGCAATTCATCGCCAACTTCCAGGGCACCTATGAGAGACCCGGAACCCCGTGGGACTTGTACCAACTTCATTAGAAGAAGAATGAGTCTCTTCGGAAGTTCATCCAGCGCTTCATGTAGAAGAAGAATATGATTCGGGACGTCTCGGAAGTAGTCGTCATAGCGGCTTTCTAGAAGAAAGTCTGCGATGCCGACTTGATCAAGAAGATGTCCCGAAAGCCACTGACTACGGTGAAGGAAATGTTCGCTTTAGCGGCTGCTACGCCGCAGCCTCAAATGTCCTAGTTGAGCGCCAAGAAGATTGTCCGCGGCAGGACAAGAAAGACCACACTGAGTCCTCCAAGCAGAAGGACAAGAAACGGAAGGGTGAGGAGTCGTTGCGAAGGTGAGCAGATCGGCCCGAGTGCCGTGGATAGATGATTATGACAAGGTGATGGACACGACTTATCCTTTCCATCCCAAGGGGAAACATGCAGCCAAAGATTGCTTCACCTTGAGAAGGTTCGCGCAAGAAAGCAATAAGTGACCGGGCCCAGATAAAGGTGAGGCAGGCAAGAAGCAGGACCCCTTGAAGACGATGAGGGTGACTACCAGACAACCGAGCGTGAGCTCAATTATATATTCGGGGGCTCGGCTGCATATGAGTCCAAGCGGAAGCAGAAGCTTACCGCTTGGGAGATCAATACGGTTATGCCAGCGACCCAATTATTGAGGTGGTCCGAGGTTCCGATCACATTTGATCGCTCAGAACATCCCGACCATATTCCCTATCCAGGTAGATATCCTCTGGTCCTAGACCCTGTTATTCGCAGTGTCAAGCTCAAAAGGGTGCTGGTTGACGGAGGGAGCGGACTCAATGTTCTTTTCTCCAAGACCTTCGACTACATGAAGATCCGTCGCTCGGAGCTGAAGCATGGCTCATCGTTGTTCCATGGGGTAATCCTCAAAACCTCGGCGGTACCACTCGGATAGATCACCTTGCCGATCACATTTGTGACCAAGGAGAACTACCAAACCGAGTACATGAACTTTGAAGTGGCTAATTTCGAGATGGCATACCATGCCATCTTGGGAAGGCCAGGTTTAGCCAGATTCATGGCTGTGCCACACTACACGTATCTGGCACTGAAGATGCTAGGGCCGAAGGGAATTATCACGGTTCATGGTGATGTCAAACAATCCTTTGTGTGCGACAAGGAGAGTTGCGAGCTAGCTAAGATGCAGGAGGCGTCGGTCGATAGGGAGAAGATCCGACTGGTGGTTAAAGTCTAGTAAGATGAAGGAGATGTCCTAGCCAAGAAGTAAGCCAAGTTAGGAATGAAGCCTGATGAAGGGGTCAAGAAGATTGCACTCGACCCGTCCAACTCAACCAAGGCAGCCCTGATTGGGATAGGATTCGATCGCAAATAGAAAGACGTGCTCGTCACCTTCCTTCAGGCGAATAGAGACATCTTTGCTTGGAAGCCATCTGATATGCCTGGTGTCCCTAGGGAGGTGATCGAGCATGCTCTGAATGCCGACGAGAAGGCTCGGCCCATCAAGCAGCGGCTCCAGCAGTTCGCGCAAGATCATCGCAATGCTATTAGGGAAGAGATCACTAAACTTTTAGCTATGGGTTTTATTAAAAAAGTGTATCATCCCGACTGGTTAGCGAACCCAGTTCTCGTTCGCAAAAAGAATAAAAGTTGGCGCATGTGTGTTGATTATACCGATCTCAATAAGGCATGCCCAAAAGATACATTCGGGTTGCCTCGCATCGATCAGGTGGTGGATTCAACCACTGGGTGCGAGCTCCTGAGTTTCCTAGATGCCTTCTCGGGGTATCACCAGATCAAGCTAAAAGAGGAAGACTACACTAAGACTTCATTCATCACGCTGTTTGGGGTTTTCTGCTATGTCACAATGCCATTCGGGTTGAAAAATGCTGGTACAACCTATCAACGCACGATAGAGTGGTGTTTTCACACTCAACTCGGACGCAACGTGGAAGCATATGTAGATGATGTCGTCGTCAAATCTTGTGTAAAGGATGACCTCATCTCTAATTTGGCTAAGACATTTGAGAGCTTGAGGGCCTACAAGATGAAGCTCAATCCCGAGAAGTGTGTCTTCGGAGTCCCTTCGAGAAAACTACTCGGATTCATTGTGTCTCATCGCGGTATCGAAGCAAACCTGGAGAAGGTCAGTGCCATCATGAAGATGAAACCCCCGACTAGCCAGAAGGACCTCCAGAAGCTCACGGGATGCATGGTGGCACTCAGCAGATTTATTTCCCGCTTGGGGATGCGAGGGACGCCATTTTTCAAGCTCCTCAAGAAGCAGGGCAACTTCCAATAGACTCCCAGGTGCAGCAAGCTTTCGAGGATATCAAGGCGTTCCTGACCACACATCCGGTATTAGTCTCACCGATGCCCGAGGAACCCCTTTTGCTTTACATAGCAGCAACGACTCATGTAGTCGGTATTTGTCGTTAGGAGCGGAGGAGGCGGACACTGTAGAGAGTTCAACGCCCAGTTTATTTTATCAGCGAGGTATTGGGTGAGTCCAAGGTATGGTACCCTCAAGTATAGAAGCTATTGTATGCCGTACTACTTACCTCTCGCAAGCTTAAGCACTATTTTCAAGAGCATTCGATTTCGGTGGTTACTTCTTTTCCAATTGGGGACATACTCCACAATCGGGAAGCCACTGGGAGAATTACGAAGTGGGCAGTTGAGCTCGAAGCCTTCGAAATATCCTTCAAGCTGCGAACTGCCATCAAATCTCAAGCACTTGCTAACTTCACCGCCGAGTGGGTAGAATTGCAAAATCCCACAGCCACTGAGGAGCTCAAGTATTGGACAATGTACTTCGATGGTTCCCTCATGCTCAGCAGTGCGGGGGCTGGTGTAGTGCTCATCTCTCCAAGAGGTGAACGGTTGAAATACGTTCTTCAAATCCACTTTCTGGCATCAAAAAACGCCGCCGAGTATGAGGCACTCATCCACGGGCTCCGTATCACCATATCGCTCGGTATCCAACGATTGACGGTTCGCGGGGACTCGCAGCTGCTCATCAACCAAGTGCAGAAGGATTGGTCGTGCATCGGCGACAATATGGCCGCGTATTGCCAAGAGGTATGTAAATTGGAGGACAAATTCAACAAGCTGGAGCTCATCCATGTGCTCTGTTGAGATAATGAAGCAGCGAATGAGCTCGTAAGATTAGGCCCCAGTCGGGCAACAGTTCCGGCTGGCGTATTTGTCGAAGAGTTCCATAAACCTACTATAAGCCGATATCAGGAGTCGAGCAAGTCAGGGGAAAAGCTGGCTAAGGCAGAAGTTTTGGTCTTCAACCCTGACTAGACAACTCCCTATCTGGATTATCTGTTGAAGGACAAGCTCCCTGAAGATCACGTACAGGCAGAGCGTATTGCACGCCGGAGCAAAAGCTATGTGGTGGTCGGAGAATTCCTCTTTCGAAAGAGTACCTCCGGCGTACTAAGGCGGTGCATATCAGAGCAAGAAGGGAAGAATCTCCTCATGAAAATCCACTTGGGAGTCTGCAGGCATCATGCCGCATCAAGCACTCTAGTTGGAAAGGCCTATCGTCAAGATTTCTTCCGGCGATTGCGATATGAGATCTGAAAGACAACGTCCGCACATCACGAAAACTATCGGTTTTCGCTCGATGATTCATGTGTGCGTAGCGGAGCTCTGAACTATTCCGATCACTTGGCCATTCGCAATTTGGGGGCTCGACATGGTTGGAGCCCTGAAGAAGGCCCAAGGTGGTTGCACTCATCTTTTCATCGCCATCGACAAGTTCACGAAGTGGATTGAAGCCAAGCCAGTCGCCACGATCACAGCGGCCAAGGCCAAAGAATTCTTTCAAGAAATTGTGGTCAGATTTGGTGTGCCGAACAGGATTATCACTGATAATGGCACTCAATTCAGAGGCGGTGAATTTCAAGAGTGGTGTGATGAACTCGGCATCAAAATCTGCTTTGCTTCTGTGGGACATCCCCGGAGTAATGGGCAGGTCGAACGGGCAAATGGTATGGTGCTACAAGGCTTAAAGGCAAGGATATTCGATCGTCTTAAACCGTATGCTACGCGATGGGTCAAAGAATTGCCTTCGGTGCTCTAGGGGCTTAGAACTACTCCCAGCAGAGCAACTAGGTAGTCATCTTTTTCCTGGTGTATGGTTCAGAGGTGGTCCTGCCTACCGAGTTGAAATTCGGATCCCCACGGGTTCAGAAGTACAAGGAAGCTGAGTCAGAGGAAAGCCGACTAGAAGATTTCGACCAACTAGAAGAGGCTAGGGACATTGCAGCAATCCAGTCGGCTAAGTACCTTCAGGGCTTGCGTCGCTATCACGATCACAATGTTCGAGGTCGTGCTTTCTCTAAAGGTGATCTGGTTCTAAGAAAGAATCAAAAAAGCGAGCACAAGCTCTCCCCAATTTGGGAAGGCCCGTACATCGTCGATGAAGTGACACGCCCAGGGGCTTATAGACTCAGGCGCGAGGATGGCGTAGTCATCAGCAACACGTGGAATATAGAGCAGCTACGTCGCTTTTACACTTAAATCTTGTACTCAATCATGTTATTATGAATAAAAATTTTTCTTGACTTGCTACTCAGTTGGTACCCAACTAAACAGTAAGTCGGGGGCTACACCTAATAGTGTTGCGCATGCGCACACCTTTTTCTGAGTTGTTTTTGCTTTTTTCCCTAACAATTGTGAATGAGTTTGAGTGCATTAACTCCGAATAGTAAAGCTCTGACCCTATGAACGGCAAACTCTAGTCACTCAAAATGCATGCTTGGGAGAAAGAGCCATGAGCCGACTCCCGATGCTCGGGGGCTAGACTAGTCGAGCAGAGTGCTTAAATGAAAAGAGACAAGCTACTCGGACAAATTGAAAAGTCAATAAGGAAAAAGGAGTAAATCATTTTAAAATTATATATAATCCAATTGGGCATTATGCCCGAAGGGATGCTTTTACATTGCCTACGTTTTACATATATAATTTCAGGGCAAATAAACCTAAGCACGATGTGCGCGACCCAATGCTTCGACTATGGCATCAGCAACCTCGGCGATGGCTGGAGTGGCTTCGGTCAGAGCGGCAACGGCTGCGACGTCGCGGGCAGTGGCCTCTTGCTCAGCAACCTTGGTTAGAGCTATGTCGTATTCGGCCCAAAGCTCGGTGAGGGGGTCCTCTTCGGCAATAGGCGCCGCTGGCACCTTGTCCCCGAAGTTGAAGACCAGCACCGCTGCTGGTGGCGGAGGCGGCGCCGCTTCATTGGCAAGTGTGTCAGAGCGAGGAAGAGATGCCATCAGAAATCTTCAAGAAGTTTGTGGTCACTAGAGAAACGAAGGCTTGGAGGTGGGTGATCGCTCCTGTATTAGTGACGCCCTTTTATAGCCAAAGCGCAGAAGCCAAAGCGATTCCGAAAGCGTGTTGGCATGAGAAACTGAAATGGTTTTGAAGATGTGCTGGTGTGGGAGCCGAAGCAGTTTCGAAGACATGCTGGCGTGGGAAGTTGAACTGAATACGAACAGCGCGCAAGCCTTAATTCGAAAAAGATCTCTTGGGACACAGCAAAGCATTTATGGCCAAAAGTTAATTCTTTGGGAAGTGGTGAAGTAATTACAACCAAGTTTTGCATACACATTTACACAGGACTCAAGTCGAGGTTTTCTACTAAGGTGGAAGATGTGTCCTTAACTTCATCAAAAAGGGCGGCAACATGATTATCATTGATAGTGCAGGCGAAGCCCTCCTTGATAGCTTCAAGATCCACACGGGGATAGAGAGACTTCATGTTTGCTAGAGCCTGGCTAGCACTCGTGGTCGCCGTCTCCCATATGTGGGTCCTGAGCTTCTCGGGCCCCTCTGTTAGCCGTAAGATGGCCTCATCCTCGCTGCTCGGCCCAGCCTCTCCGGGGCACAAGAACTTCACTATTGCCTTGGAGGCCTCGCGGTGCTTGGTGCATAACGCTTCCAGAAACTTGACCTTCTTGCCGAGAATGCCAAACTGCGCTTGCGTTTTTCTCTTGTATTCTACAAGCAAGTCGAATCATCACCAAGGGCGCCACAAATGTGATGAATGCAAAGCCGAGTTGGGAAACATACCTTCCAGCTCCTGCTCCAGCCTTTCCGAGTTGGTCCGATCCTGGAACTCAGAGTCCTTCAGCGCATTGAACCGCTCCTGAAATGCCTTGAGCCACTCCTGAGATGCCTGGAGTTGTTCTTGAAGACTCGTAACGGCAGAATCCCGGGCTGAACCGAGAAAAGGAGTTAAAAGACAAATAATCATAGTACATCAACAAGACAATTGAAGAAACATTTACATCGAAGGGAGCCAGCTAGGTCTAGATTCTCCTCTTGTAGAGTCTGGACTTGGGCTAGGAGTTCTCGCAACTCGGCTTTACCCTCGTTCCTGACCCGCTTGAGCTTGGCCCTGCTCTCGATCTTGACCCGCTCGAGGTCGGCTTCGTACTCCCGGCGCTCCTTGATCTTTGGGAGTACCTTCCAGAGAATTTCGTCCCTCTTCTCGGAGCGGTCTCCCAAGCTCTGAAGATAACAAGAAGATTAATGAAGACATGCCACTTGCTGAAGACAAAAAGAAGGAAGGAGCTAATAACTCACCTGAACTAATTGGGTGCACTCGATGCAGTGTGCATAGAGCTCCCTCCTCTCCTTCTCCTCCCCCTCATCACCAAAAGCCTCCCATTCACCCTCCTCGCCGCGAAATACGATTCATAGCGGAGACTTGGGGCGGGGAGGGGGGTCATGGCTCTTGAAAATTTTCCTCCACCAGAGGGGAGGAGCAGGCGGCGAGTTCTAGGGCCATTGGCCTTGTGGTTGGCTCGGGCAAAGTAAGCGGCAGCGATGAAGACGTCTTCAATTCTGGAGCCACCTTGACGTCCCTGGGTACAGCGATAGTCAGCGAGGCAGTCTCGGCTTGATCTGGAGCTGCCTCGGCGCCCCTGAGTGCGGTAGCAGTCGGCGAGGCCACCCTCGCCTGATTCATGGCGCCCTCGGGTTCAGCTTCCTGGGATGTCCCAGTCAGCGCATCCACAGGGACATCTTCTGATGGCATCCTTTTAAAAGAAGTCAGGACACAATCCTGCAAAGCAAGAGTAAGAGTCAATAGAGAAACTAACCTGTTGGACTTCTATATCCTTATTCCGGGCACTTTTTAAGTGGCTAAGCCACTTGTGGAGGAACCCGGCTTCGTGTTGGACCTGGGGGGTGACAGCGTCGGTTGAGCTGTGGGTGGAGCAGATGCTCATGCTAAGTGTTGAGCCATAGGCTCCTGGATCACCAGGCCCCCAGTCGGACGTTGAGGTCCCTAAGACCCCTCAGCTGCCGGCTTCTTTCCCTTCTTGGCACTCGGCTCTTCAGCCGAAGGGCTGGCATGTCATTTCTTCTTCGAAGGCCCCTTAGCCACCGGCTTCTTGTCCTCTTTGGAACGCGGCTCTTCAGTAGAAGGGCTGGTAGGGCGTGTCTGCACAGCACTCTTGTGCTGGGGGATGTCGAGGAGCGAAGCATCAGAGAAGAAAGCGATTCGCTCCTGTAAACAACGGCAAGCATGGAGTCAATCAATAGCCACTCAAAGGTCAATGATCAGACACTAGTGGGTAAAATATTCACCTCAGGAGGAAGATGTGTCACAGTGAAGGTCTTCGGGCATCCCTGGGTAGAGATCGGGTGCCCGGGGTGAAGAAGTCGCTCAGCCAATTGATCAACATCTCTCTTGGGGCTTTCTCGGGCACTTCTCGAGTGGGGTCGTTGTCCCCATTGTATTCGAATTCCAGGTGGACTCGTTCCTTGAGGGGCTGCACTCGGCGAACGGCGAAGTTGGCGGTGATTTCGACCCCGGTCAAGCCCTTCTCCTTCAGTTCGCTGATTAGGCCCAAGAGTTCCCCAACCTGGTTCATCCCATTATCTGGGGGAGTTGAGACCCAAGAAGGAGAAAATTTGGGCAAGGACCCGGCAAAAGGGAGGAAGAAAAGGATCAGAATTGGCACAATAAAACCATTCCCGGTGCCAACCCTTATTAGAGGATTTGAAGGGAATAGAGAAATAAGATTTCTTCAATCCGTCGCGCAGTTGAAAGCCGGCACCCCCAATTGCCTTAGAGGCGCTCTTGTTCGGATAAGGTTTCAGAAGGAAAAGGTGGCGGAAAAGATTGAAATGCGGGCGAATGCTAAGAAATGCCTCGCAGAGATGAACAAAGATGGAAATTTGAAGAATGGAGTTGGGGTTCAAATTAACCAACTCAATATTGTAAAAGTGAAGAAGACCACGAAAGAAAGCACTACCGGAAAGGCTAAGTCCTTGCTGGAAAAAAGATTCAAAGGCTAAGTCCACTTATTAATTTATATACATACGAGACTTTATTTTTCTCATTGATAGGCTTGGCAATGCGCTGAATCTGCATTGGAATAGGCTGACCTTTGAAGTATTCGAGGATAGCTCTATACCTTCTTGCTGCGTGAGGTCTTAAATCCGAAGGGCGGATGCTACTCAGGGCTCAATCATGAGTTGTGAATTTATTACTTACCGTACATTAAGATTAATTTGTGAACCTTGTGATGTGAATTTGTCATTTCTACCTCTGAATCCAATTGGTTAATACATATGTCAGTTGATTTCTGGAATGGATGCGTTGTACATATGTTGTAATGTGCGATGTGAGTTAATTTATGAAATAGATGCGTTGTATGTTGCGTAATATGTTATTGGAGTATATTTTTAAAATTTATGTGATAATAATATGTTGGTCATGCTGTGTGTACTGTTATTTGTTTTAGAGGGCTTGGCCGGCTAGTGATTCCTGAGGCTAGCTAATAAATTAAAATTTAGTAAAAAATAGAAAATCAACATCATAGGCGGTTCTAACGAAGAACCGTCTGTGAAGAGGCCCAGATCACAAATGGTTTCAAATTGGAACCGTCTGTGATCTCGGACTCTTCACAGACGGTTCCAATTCCAAACCGTCTGGGATAAGCCCATCATTACAGATGGTTCTTAGTTACAACCGTCTGGGATAAGCCCATTATTACAGACGGTTATTTGTTAGAACCGTCTGTGATGATACCACAACACAAACGAATCTAATTTGCAACCGTCTATGCTGAGTTTTTTCACAGACGGTTGGAAAACTGTCTGCAATGACTCTTTGTCATCACTGACACTTGCTTACAGGCAGTTCACAAAACCGTCTATGATGTGGTTTATGAACCGTCTGTGATGACCTGTTCTGTAGTAGTGAGTACATCGTTGCTGTCTGCAAGTATACAGTGCGGCCATTATCATATATACAGAAGAAAACTAAATTCTTTTTTTTTTTGCACGTAATGTCACAACCCCGCTCGCACTAGCAGGAAACCAAGGTGCAACAACCAAAATCATGCCGAAGTTACATACACACATTTATATAGAGCAACGAAACTACCACGATGAAGGTGCAACAACCAAAATCATGCTAAGCTTTTAAATGCGCAAGCACAACTTTCTTACGTCGTCAAAGCTCGTTGTTGTGACTACTTGCGTGTTGCCATGATGGGCATCCGAGTCTTTGAGCATCCAGAACCAGTGCTCTGCCATGAGGACGGCTTCACCTTGCCTGCCATCAGTGCAGAGGCAGCCCCAGCTTGTACATTCCGCCTCTTCAGTGCAAGATCTAGTTTGTTCTTTGAAGCTGTGCTTGATGATTCTGGAAAGATAGAGGCGGCCTTGATATTGCTGCTCTTTTGCCCTTTCTGCTCTTCTCAAACTTTGATGCAAACTTCACAGAAGCTGTCTTTCTCACCTTGTTTGCATCAAAGTTTCTGTGAAGCCAGCAGTTCCTTCAGGAGTGAGAAACAAAGATATATAGCAAGGAAATATGTATTTCTCGCCAAAAGCTCACCCCGCGCGACATTGTGGTGGGTGCGCGGCGTGCCGCCTTGCGTATTCATCTACTAGGTTTGATATTTCTACAGAGAGAGAGAGAGAGAGAGAGAGAGAGAGAGAGAGAGAGAGAGAGCCATCACTTTTTCTTTTCGAAAGCCTGGTTAGTCAAGTCTTGATTCCACACAACAGCGTAACATCTGTTTACTAGCAGCATTATATTCGTCCGGTAGGCCACCTTCTCGTTGGCATACGCCCCAGCGATGACTAAAGATTTATTTCTTTCGCACAGGATGCCTCTATTTAGAAGCCAGAACATAAGAAGTGTAACACATGGCCCCAAAGCAGTTTGACATCAGCACAACAAGTTCCTCCTTTATACAGAACCTACAAGCCTCCCATGTCTGGTGCACCAACCTACAAGCCTCCCATGTCGCCACTGCTTGTTCGATTCTTCTTCCACTCCCTGATCCTGTGCCCCTATGTATATTCCATGGCGGCATCAGCTCCAGTTCGTAACAAATCCGCCGACAATGATCGGCCGGCTCTCCTCTGCCTCAAGTCTCAACTCCATGACCCCTCAGGAGCCCTAGCCTCATGGAGAAATGATTCGTCCACGTTCTGCAATTGGCGCGGGGTGACATGCAGCACGCGGCATGCATCTCGTGTTATTGCATTAGACCTTGAATCACTGAACCTGACTGGGCAAGTATTTCCTTGTATTGCCGATCTCAGTTTCCTCACCAGAATTCACATGCCCAATAACCAACTCAGTGGCCAAATTTACCCTGAGATTGGACGCTTAACCCGGCTTAGATACCTCAACCTCAGCAGGAATTCCCTTACCGATGAGATGCCAGAGACGATATCATCGTGTACCCAGCTGGAGATCATCGATCTGCGTACCAACTCCCTCGAAGGTGAGATCCCTCCAAGTCTTGCGTCCTGTTCATCTCTTCAGAAAATTATCATCAGGAATAACAATCTTCAAGGAAGCATCCCTTCACAGATTGGTCTGCTCCCCAACCTTTCAACACTAGATCTCCATAGCAACAGGCTCACTGGCACCATTCCTCAATTTCTGGGGAGTGGCAAGTATCTCATACATGTGGATCTCCAAAATAATAGCCTCAGTGGAGGAATACCCCTTGCTCTGTTCAATAGCACATCCCTTTCTTACATAGATATCTCATATAATCACTTTTCTGGGTCTATCCCTCCTTTCTCACAAACATCCTCACCACTAAGAAACCTTATCCTAACTAATAATAACCTCTCAGGGGGGATCCCTCCCTCGATTGGTAACCTCTCTTCCCTATCTTTGCTGCTGATTGCTCAGAACAACTTACAAGGAAGCATTCCAGAGAGCTTAAGTGAAATCAAAAGTTTGCGAGTATTAGACCTGACTTACAACGATTTGTCAGGCATCGTCCCACCAGCTCTTTACATGATCTCCTCTCTTACTTATCTTGGCCTTGGTGCCAACCAACTTGCTGGGAGAATCCCCACCAACATTGGCTACACCCTTCCAAACATCACTGACCTGACACTAGAAGGAAACCAATTCGAAGGACCAATTCCTGCTTCTCTGGGCAATGCATCAAACCTCCAAAATTTATTTCTTCGGAGCAACGCATTCACAGGTGTTGTTCCTTCGTTGGGATCCTTGCCCAAGTTAACACAACTAGATGTGGGTGTAAATACACTCGAAGCTGGAGATTGGACTTTTTTGTCCTCTCTAACAAACTGTACTCACCTAAAAAAGTTATTCTTAGATACAAATAGCCTACAGGGACCAATACCTAGTTCTATTACCAACCTTTCTAAAAGCTTGCAGGTACTTCTCCTAACAAAAAACCAGTTGACTGGTTCTGTACCTTCAGAGATAGGAAGGCTCACCGGCCTCACTGTCCTTCTAATGGATAACAATTTACTTTCAGGCTATATTCCTAACACAGTTGGAAACCTTCGAGACTTGACTTTGCTAGGCTTATCCCATAACAAAATTTCTGGAGAAATACCACAATCGGTTGGGAAACTAGAACAGCTCACTGATCTTTATTTCGAGGAAAATGATTTGACTGGCCACATACCAGCAAGTTTAGCAGGTTGCAAAAATTTGCTAACACTGAACCTTTCTTGCAATAGATTCCATGGAAGCATTCCACCGGAGCTCTTTTCCATTTCCTCTCTTTCTAAAGGCTTAGATTTGTCCCACAATCAACTCACTGGACACATACCATTGGAGATTGGTAAACTGATTAATCTGAATTCAATTAGCATTTCTAACAACCAATTATCAGGTGAGATTCCCTCCACACTTGGTCAGTGCTTTCTTTTGGAATCTCTCCACCTGGAGGCAAATTTTTTACAAGGAAGCATCCCAAGATCTTTCAGCAGCTTAAGAGGCATCGTTGAGGTGGATCTTTCCCAAAACAACTTCTCTGGTCAAATTCCAGAATTTTTCGAGTCTTTTAGCTCTTTACAGATCCTCAATCTATCCTTCAATGACTTCGAGGGATCGGTCCCTAAAGGTGGCGTGTTTGCCAATTCAAGTGCCGTGTTCATCCAAGGAAACAAAAAGCTGTGCGCAAGTTCTACAATGCTACAAGTACCACTTTGCACGGAATCACCATCCAAAAGGAACAAGACATCCTATATTGCAGCTATATTGGTTCCGCTTACTGCAGTTGCTCTAGCCACCATGGCGTGTGTTGCTGTCATTTTTATGAAGAAGAGAAGTGAAGATAAACAACTCGTCAACCAATCATTTAGGCAGTTCAAGAATTTCTCATATGATGATTTATTTAAAGCAACAGACGGTTTCTCCTCATCCAGTCTTGTTGGTTCGGGAAGATTTGGATTTGTATATAGAGGTCAATTCAATTTTCAAGCATGCATAGTTGCTATTAAGGTATTCAGATTTGACCATTTTGGAGCACAAAATAGCTTCCTTGCAGAATGCGAGGCACTGAGAAACATTCGCCATCGGAATCTTATAAGAGTGCTTAGTCTATGTTCAACCTTTGATCCAACAGGAAATGAATTCAAAGCACTTATTCTTGAGTACATGGCTAATGGTAACCTAGAAAGCTGGCTACATCCAAAAGCGTACGAACAAAGCCCAAAAAGACCATTGAGTTTAGGCTCAAGAATAACAATTGCTATTGACATAGCTGCTGCATTAGACTATCTTCATAATCGATGCACTCCTCCTTTGGTTCATTGTGATCTAAAACCAAGCAATGTCCTTTTGGACGATGAAATGGTTGCATGTCTTAGCGACTTCGGGCTTGCAAAGTTTCTTTACAGCGACTCTTCAATACAGCTTAATAATTCATCAAGCATTGCTGGACCTAGAGGATCAGTTGGATACATTGCACCAGGTGAGAATGTGTGTCTCATTCTTATTTGTTCTTATATAATGTATCAATATTATTTGTCCCGTAAATGATCTGCAGCCATATTCACTAGAATATTATCATCTTTCAACCAAGTAAAGTGAAGATTTCTTAAGCAATTTTGCATAATAATGCAGAGTATGGCATGGGGTGTAAAATCTCAATTGAGGGTGATGTCTACAGCTATGGAATTATTCTTCTAGAGATGATGACAGGAAAGCGTCCAACAGATGATACGTTTAAAGATGGTATAGACCTTCACACCTTTGTGGAAGCAGCACTTCCAGAGAAAATTGGTGACATTTTAGAACCCAGTCTCACCGGATACCATGAAGGTGAAGACGCAAATCTTCCAATAGTTGAAATGCAAAGATGTGCCATGCAACTGACAAAAGTTGGCCTAAAATGCTCTGAGACATCACCCAAGGATCGACCCACAATGGAGAATGTTTATGCTGAAATCATCACCATCAAAGAAAAGTTTTCAGCACTGCACAATTGAGGAAATTGATCATCATTACTGTGATTCACCTGCTACTACAGCAGCAATTGCATGATGCACCATGCATTATATTTCCTTGTTTTTAGAAGTTAAGGTCATACTATTTCAGTTCCAATTAAAGCATGAGGATTTTGTAACTGTACTTTTGCATGTTGATAAGTAATAATGTAATATGTATTATTCAATTGTCCATAGAAAGAGGGGCTAGTGGTATTATAGGTGACCATGTACTGTTAATGGGTTATGAACACATAAAACATGGACTGAAATGGGGAACTAAAATTTGTCTAAGAGAATTGCACAACACGGGCCTTCCCAAAAAAGACATAATTTGTTGTCTGTCAAACCGTAGTCGAAAGCAGTTGATTACTTGATTTCAAAATATGTAAGTCCCAGGAATAATAAAAATTATATAGGAGAAAATTTTCCCAGTAGAAGACACTAAAATAGTACATGGCTATTTAATGTTTCCACAGGAGAAAATAAGGTAAAGCAATTGGAATAAGAAATCTATAAATACAAGTACATGCATGTAACATTACTTTTGGACTAGTAATTCCCAAATTTAGTGTGAGACCCCGTTCGGATGAACAGGAACCTCCATGTGATTACTGTGCTATTCCCTGGATCAGTAGCTAGCACTCACATGTTTACAACAATTGGAAATCAAATCCATACAATACAATAATTAAGCGGAAACGATTATACAAATAAACATTACAACTCAGAGAAATATAGCAGCAAGGAAGCAATATCCTGTAGTTTGCCCAACCGACCCGCAGGCAACTGACCAGGCATAAACTCCAGATAGAACACGCTTCAAGGAAGAACCCGCAACCCGCGACGAAGAGAGGCTCGAAGCAACGCTAACTCAATTACCTATAATATAATTAAGCAAGGGTGAGTACTTTACGCACTCAGCAAGACTTGAGCAAATCCTACAATACATGCAGGCCATTTCAAAGGAGGCTACTACAGTTAATTTGCATAAAGCGAATTTGCATTTGTAAATCAAGTTATTTGCAAACGGAATTTAAAAGAGCATGTTTAATTGATAAGAAATAGATACAACAGTAAGTAATACTCACAGTCCTCCATGACGTGAGTTCGAATAATCCAAACCATAAGGTCCATCAATGCCAGCCCTTTGACATAAATCACATTTTGCAAAACAAATGATACCAACCCGTTTGAGAAATAATAAAACATCTAACATTGGAATGACTTCACCGAGTGCTCATGACCGCGAGCGCGGCTAATTAATTAGATTTAAACTCTGCAGAGGTGTACAACTTTACCCACAAGGAATGATCAACTTTTGCCCGACACACTTCCTTAGGTGTGACGTCAAGAAGACCATACATAGTCATTACATTACCTAGACATGGCTTTGACCAGCCGGGACGTTAACCCCTGCCGTAGAACTAGAAACACACACCCAAGCCGTGGATCCACTTTCACACACCCAACACAACGTTTCTAAACACGGCAGGGCGTACACCGTTGCATTAGCGAGTAGACCTGACCGGAATACCCCGTCAGGCATCCTGGCCGGGAAAACCTATGCTAGCTCCCGCCTACCAATGTACAAAGCCATGTCTAATTATCATAATAAGCTATGGCTAACCCATCCTCACCCTTGTGGTTGCACGGAAATCTCGGATCAATAGCGTCCCATTGCTCGGTCCTTAAACTGACACGGGCGACACTTCACCCTACACTACGTGCCATTCCTTTCTGCACAACCGGCTATTGCCAATAATCGCCCTCATCAAAGCATAGTTTTATTTTGGGTTTTTAATCAAAGTACCCGCAACCAACAGTGACATTTTCAATGTTTTCAGGAAACAAATATCAATTTGATCATGTACATTGCTGATTCTAGAGCATGGCTAAGCAGGTTAAATATGTTCGCATATACCCAAAATGACATTAGTAATGTCTAATCCTATTCTGCGGTTATCAAGGTTCACATTTTCATAATCATCAAAGGAGATTCGCGAGACAACAGGTATAACTACCAAACCACAGAATAGCAATTTACATAAAGTAATCGCATGCATAAAACATTTTGATGCACGAAAAGAATATAAAATACTGGGCTCAATATGGTCAAAGGATGCTTGCCTTGCTTAATGACGCTTACGACGAAGGCGTTGACGACGACGATGACGGAGATAGAGACGTCGAGTTCTACACGTCGAGCAACGGAAAATAACGCAAATAAAAGACTTCAATAAGAGCGAAAGAAAATAGACAGCAAAACAATTAAACTCTGTATAAGAAACAGGGATTGCTCTTTTATGAATCTATTTACTTTATTTTACTAATTCAAGATGCAAGGATTGATTAGATTGATCATTAGTTGCAAGCTTTCAATGATTTGTTATTCATCTTTATTTGACTTTGCTTAGAATTAGCTTTATACAAGTTGAGTCTATTGATTTAGGCTATTAATAACATTTCCACAACATTTGAGAAGGTTCTGGCAGAACAAACTTCATAACTCCAAATTTCCCGATTGAAATTAAAGCCCAATTGTTCTCTTTACCGAATTCATGAATATGAACATTTAAGGTCATTTAACCTATAGGATTAATATGCAAAGTATGATGAAATATGGTTATTTCTTTGTACTAAGATGATTTATACTTTGTATAATAATCCTAAGCTAATTCCATAAATTTTAGGCTTTGGCTGATACATTATATTCATTGTTGAAATAGCTGAAGTGGCATTATAAGTTTAACGTTATTCGAAATCGGCCAAAAAGGGAAATGACAGGTTAACACTTAAGGGTTTTGAACTAACAAGATTTAAATGGAAATCATACAGTAATTAAGATGTTTTTGTAGAATATGGTAGTACAAACTTTGTAGAGTGTTTCTAAACTGGTTTCACCTATTTTAGTGTTTAGTCGAGTTATTTTATCGATGGTTTGAAATAGTCTAAATGACCACAATGTGAATCACTAAATCGGCCAACTTTATATTGTGATTGCAACTACAATATACATGATCTTTGATTCATTTTTCAGGTGTTAGCAGGATACCATCCTAGGAATGCTATAAAGTTGGTTTGGCATTATTTTAGCTTTAATTGCAATAGATTATCTATTTGATTATTGTTACATTTGACACTTCTTTATAATGAAAGAATTCAAGTTGAACTTTATTCCAATTATTTTCACATACATATGTCCTCACTGATTTTAGGAACTTGATGCAATTTACCATATCATTTTGTGAGCTGTTATGCTATTATTTGCTAATGGCCATAACAAGATTAATTAAAGATTATGAAGCAAGTATGCTAAATTGAGTTCAACACTAGATGATCTCCCTTATTTGAGCTTATTATGATTCCAGAGACAAACAAGAATCCATTTTATAGTTGTAAAGGTTATATTTTTCATATATGCAATAATGATCATAAGAGTGTGTTTAACTCATTTTCAATTTTAACAATTGTTCTAGGACTCAAGAATTGTATAGTTTCAGTATATTTGAATGCATTACGATCCTAAAATCTCATGAATATTGATTTCATCGCTTCATGGCTTATTATACACAAATTCTCGTTAAAACCATGTTAACATTATAACAGAAGTTTAATATAAATAATCATCCCGCAAATCAACAACTAGATATTTTTACATATTTATGTTCTTTATGATTTCAGATGAATATACAACTTTGTTGCAATCGAGATTGAATAAAAATTGCAATAGATATTCAAGAGTTCATCTTTAACCGATCCAAAATACCGAGAAATTGAAATGCGCTTTACCCAAAAAGCGAACTTTTCTCACCGGCCTTCTTCCACCACAGGCTCTGACGTCTGGCCCCACCACGTAGAGAGAGAAACAGAGGATGCTAGGGCTCCGCAATGAGGGTCTTCCGCGATCCTCCAATAAGGCGAGGCACCAGAGATAGAGCTCGGTGAGGAACTCGGTGGTGTTACCGATTCAGCCGGAGAAGGAGGCGGTAGCAATGAGCTTAGGCGGCGAAAAATGGCGGCACATGGAGGAAGAAGAACAGGTGTTAGGGTTGAAATCGGTGGCACATTAAGCATCAAGGGACACTAGTGGTTCCGTTTGAGGTTCCCTGAAGGAGAAGGCGGAGGAGCTCCGCCCCATGCGCCACGGACTGGAGAAGACAGGCGCAGCTGCGACTCGATCTCACACGAAGAGTCCGATTCTTTTGAGGATTGAATGCTTGAGGTCTGATGATGCTCTAGCCAGAGGATTTGGAAATGGATCCCTAATCCACGCGAATCAGCACCGGCTTTGAGCTCCAGGAGCTTCGGTTCATGGTGAAAATGGGAGGAAGTTTCTGCGCTTTGGTGAGGAGGAGGGAGAAGGAGTGGAGGGAGGAAGTGGAGCACTACCGCTGGTATTCCCAAAGGTGCAATGCATTTGGCTTGAGGCTTCGGTGTGATGTCCCGAGCTTGCTGCATCGATCTGCTCTACGGGAAAACTTCACTCGATCACAAGACTAGAAGAAACGAGGTGACGAATGGGGCTTCAAGGCTTGGGGTCCACTGGTCGATGAAGGAGATGACCAAAAGGATTAAGCCCGGCTTGGTGGTTCTAGCACTCGATTTTTATTGCTGACAACCGGGGAGTTGGTAATCTTTTGTACAATTTTGAAACTAAATTACCTTACGGTTAATTAATGAAAATTCGACACTATCAACTGTCTAGAAATTCCATTTCACTTTTTGATTTGCTTATAGATTCAAAGGGTATTATTTATTAGTAAAACTTCTTTTATCAATTCTATTTAAGGTATCTATGCTCCATAAAATTTCAAATTAAAATATTATATATTTGTTTTATATAAATTCGACATGCGGATTCACAGATTTCCAATGCTACGCTTTTGAATCTTTTAAAAGTGTTATACCTCATGATCGGTTCCTAGAATTATTACGGTAAATATCACTCTGAGGGTATTATGGTAATTTTCTTGAATTCAGATAATGCTTGGGTGATTTCCATTCTTTAATTCCATTTATTGGATTTTCATACAAAGAACAATTCCAAAGAAATCCAAATAAATTCAATAATGCCAAGAAACTCAGAATTAATAACATTCAAATTTAAAATATTTATTTTTACTTAATTGCATTTTCGGGATGTTACAGATCTACCCCTTACGTAAATCTCGACCCCGAGATTTGGCGGATATAAGGGGAAAGTAATCCTAAAAGAAGTCAGGAAACTTCTTGAGACGGTCTTCTCATTATCCAAATTGCTTCTTCTTCAGAATGATTATTCCATTGAATCTTGATCGTCTTGCAGAATTTATTACGAGTGTGGCGTTTAGTTTCTTTTAAGATTTTTAATCGGGTGCTCTCAATAAGCTAAATCAGGTTATAAATCGATTTTATTTAGCTGGATGAGCGCAGAAGGAAGATGAAGATATTTCCTTAATTGCGATACCTAGAAGATATGATGAGCACTGGATAGCTGAGATGGCAACTTTAATTCATGTGCTTTTTCTCTTGCATCTTCTTAACGATATGATATGGCCTAATATATTGTCGAGAACGAGATAGATTTGGGAATTCTTTATCGGAGGTGACTTTATCGTTTGGTGGACACTTCGTCTTCATTGCAATTGCTTCACTGGATCTTCATCTTGCGATTCTAAGTTAACGTGCGAAGAAATAGTGAAGAATTCTATTGGAGTTTTAGGTAAGCAGATGAGAAATACTAATACCTTCTACATACCTCTTTTGATGGAATAACTAAGATTGTCGATAAGGGTAGCTTAATCCATAAAGTGGCACGTGGTATGTTTAGAATTTTTGAGGTGAGAGATAGGTTGCATTGCCCTTAGATTCATTTGGGAAAAACCGAATGTTTAGTACCATGAAGGGTATTTGAACACAATGGTTGATCTGTACAATCTGACATTAGTTGATGAAATGAGTTGAGAATAAATGTCGTTTCGGATTGGCTTTAGATTGAAAACAAGGTAGAGATAATTCATGCATTAGGTTGAGGAAAAAGGATTGTAAGGTGATTCTGATGATTTAACTTGTTTGATCATTTCAGCAGATAGAAGGTTTTTGATTTTCTTTGGATTTGGCAACTACGAAGGAATGAAATGTACAGGGCCCAAAAGACTGATTGCAGGAATTGAATACACAAAAGGCATACTCAATATCACAACAAGTGCTAGATACAATCATATGAAAAAGATGTTTATGTTCAACGCCTGATATCGAGGCAGGGGCTGACATGAGCACTTAATGTTTTCTAGGTCTTCGAGATAGCTTGAAAATTATTGACATCTTTCTTGACGAGGTGAATTAAAACTCTTCTTGGGTAGGTGTTGGTAAAGTGTCCGAGTTCTTTTTCGGTTGATATAGGTGACGTTGTCCATTTTATCCAGAACAACAGAAAACTATTTACTGATGTTGTTCAATAAATGATCAAGAAATGACTAGGATCAAGGAGTTAACCTTGGAGTAAACTTTGAATTTTGGTAGGATTCAATTACATAAATATTTTTCCTGGTACTGCCTTTGGTAGGTTACAACTTCCTGGGTTGAGAATAATATAGAGTTTGTTTCTTCTTTAGGCAACGGTTGGCGTAATACTTATGTTTACCATAGCAAAGGCAGATAATATTATCTTTCCGATTTTTAGTACCGGACAATTATTCATGGGTATTGCTGGAGGGATGAACTGATGATTGAGATTGAGAATAAAGTTCAGCGGAATTCTATTGGGGACAAGTATTCTTGCTCGAGCGCCTTTTCTTTATTTGATTCCTTCAGACAACCTGTTTCAGATTTTTATTCCTCCTAGTCTTGAGAGTTATAAACTTGACTGATGTAACTTTTGGTATAGTTATGGTTGTAGGATATATTTATTCAACTTGCGACGTTGTTTAGCAACACGGTTCCCTTTTGTGACAGTTGAATTATTCACACTATTCTCATGGTGTTCTGTTAGATACAACGGTACGTTTAATATTATTTTCCTTATAAATTTCAATTCGTTGTTTCTTAGAACATTCTTTTGCCTAATGATTCGCTTTATCCGACAAGGATCATGCCATTGGAGATTGCCATTTACTATTTTCCTAGTGAAGGTTGTTGGGATTAAATGTTGTTTCTTTAATTCCTTGAGCGATATTTCCTGGGTGGCTGGTTTTCTTTCTCTTTTGATCACCAAATCTTGAGCAAAGATTGTATTGGCGACTATCAGATCGAGGGGGCATTGAACTAGACAAAAATCTTGACCTTCACAAGGTAACAAGAAACATTGCTTATATGACAATTTCCAGGAGAAGGGTTTCCTTTCATAACTGAAGCAATTGATTGGATGCTCATCATCAGTGTGACCTATTTCTCCACAGCGAATGCAAGCACGGGCTTCGGATTTGCTGGGCTGACAATACTCTAAGGAGCAATGCTTAGGTATTAAATAGGATGTAGGAGGGGCTTTTTGATCCAAACACTTTGTTCTCTCGGCAAAAGCTGGAATAAAATCTTCATTTCGAGGTTGGAGGCCTGGTAGGATTTTACTTCCAAGCTTTTTGCTAAGGGATCTCATCACAGGCATCCTGCAACGATATTTATTAAGACAAAGTTATTTAGATGACCTTCTGTTGGGTTTCAGTCATTTTGCAACCACATTTGATAGGATGTTGGAATCATAGAAAGATGGTCCGATAAGAGTTATCTATATTATGTAGTAATATTTGATTCTTTCTAATTAACTCTAGTTGCGGTTTCTATGCAGATTATGAAATTTTTGGTTTGGTTTATAAGGCAACGTTTCGTTCTTTAAAAGTTTAATATATATTATTACTATCGTTTCTAGGGATTGACTCATTGTGAATTTCGACCAAAAGGTTCATACATACATGAGAGTAATCCAACGACAATACTTTTCAACTAAGGATCCAAGAGAACACCAATTATAATATCGATTATCATATAAGGGTTGTAGGGTTTCTAATCACATTTTGAGAATTCATGTGATCGTAGGTTAACTAATTATTATTTGATTAGAGAAGTCTTTTATTTAAGATTCTCATTCAGATTTCATAGTAAGGACTTTTATTTCTTCTGGTTTGGAATTTCTATATATAACTCTTCACGACGGTTTGATAGAAGAGACGGTGAAGAACTTCTTATGGTAGCTGGTTGCAAATACTTTTGTTTGTTTGTTGATGTCTCAATCCGGTTGCTGATGATGGATTTTTATGTCTTGTGCAAACTTTTGTATGCATGAACATGGGCATCTATATCAATGCCGTGAACTGCATACTTAGCGAAAAATCTTATGTCCAGATCCTTGGATAGCGTTGAGTTTTGTGTTGTTACGATGCTTCACGTAGTGACGTAAACTGGACCTTCCAATTGAGTGCTAACATGGCTATGATTTTATATTCAATTTCTCGGTTTACATGGGTTTACTTTGTATCTCAACAGTGCATAGTTTCCATGTTCCAGGTTTGTAGCTAATTCTTTTACAGTACTACTCTAGTTTTCTGACTGTCCATCAATAATCATTCTTAAAGGGAGGATGTTAGAACGATAATTTGGATAAGAAAGGGATTTGGGATGAAAGGAAAGGTTGTACCAAAACCATCGTTGTGCAATATACAGAATCTTTTGAAGGTTTATACTTCTAAGATAATATTTTATATTTTGATTGTTTCATAACTATGGGTTCCTTATATGGTTTTGGGTCATCTTATTATGATTCTTTAACCTATCGGTTAAGCATGACGAGAGTTTCCCGTAATAATAATATAGACAGAAATTTTAATTAATCAAATTGCAACACACTTTTATTTATTATTTAAGAACTATACATTTTCTTATAACAAAGTTTTATTATGCTAACTTACTACCTTATGGTCATGTCTTCCATTCTAGTATCAAGGGGTTCAACTAAAAATTCTGCAATAGAAATACTTCCCGAAGGTAGTAGAGGTAGTTTTTATGGCATTAGTTTACTAGAGAATCTTGAGGGCAAGAGGTGCCAGTATGTAGTATGAATGAAATGAAGATATTTGTTAAGTTCTAACGTACAGACTTGACGAGATTGGTTGGCACTGGAATTTGCTGATTATAGCAACTTGTGACCGTATTTTCTCAGGTAGTCCTTATTATTGCCATATGAAGAGTACAGGGAAGAGGTAGGTTTTGGCGCGGTTGATAAAGCAACGTTTGGTTCTTTAAAATCTTTTTAATTAAAATTTTCTTGTTAAGTAGGGTTAACGCATCGTAAATTTCAACCTAGTGGTTTAACATTCACGAGAGCAACCCGAAAGCAATACAAAAGACTAACAACAGAGTTTCAACAACACAGAAATACTATACATATATACGTATATATATTCAACTTAGTACATGGGTGGTATCTATGGTTCTTATTTGTACTGGCCATATGTACTTATGTATAAAAAGTGTACTATATAGCTAGAATAATATGTAGCTCGTATACTGCTATGTTCCAAAGTAGACTATTCAGTGACAAGTCTTCTTTTATCCTTTGCACCACTTGCTGTGTTAGTCTTCCAAGGCTTCGATGAAGTTGGAGAAGTTGTGATGTTTCATTGCTTCCGTCTTCTTGAAGTTGTTGCTGCAAACATCCCGATGTTGCTGACTTGTTGCTTAATTTTATTTTCAACAAGTTTGTTGGTAGTTTTCATTTTGCAAAAAGACAGGGAGAGAAATATTGCTAAAAAGAATAACTTAGGAGTAAAGAAAGGGAATTCTATAGAGGAGGAAATGAGTGTACAGATAAGAAGATTAAATTCTATAGTTGGGGAAAAGAGTATAGGTATAACTGATGCTATCCTTTTTATATTTCTTTTAGGAAATAGAGTTTTCAACTTTTTCGGTTTTCCTTTTGACGATCATTCCAATATTTATATTCTGGAAGCATAGAACTCTTCCAATTCTAACTTAAACTTGCAGTACATAATTTAGGTAAAACAACGAGGTGAATTTTAAGGCACGATGAGGAGCTGTTATTGGAAAGACCAGGTTTTAGCTAACTTAAGATGACTTAGGTAAACTAGTGGTTACCAACATGGTAAGATTTTGGTATTAATCTATATGTAAACAGCGTGACCTCTAGAAGCTAGTAGCAGTAATGGGGGCTATATTACTAATCTTGATGAAACTTGATTCTGAGAGAAGTTAACAACCAAAGTGGTTGCACAAGTGTGAGGTTGTATGATGAGAAGGGACAAGCTCATATAAAATTTTACAGAGAGAAGAGATAAACTATTTAGCAGTTTCTTATTTATCCTATGGGTTAAGTTTTCCATATTCATACACGAGGACAATTTTATTGTGAAATTTTAACCTAGAGGTTAAGCTCACATATAAATCGGTCCTGGCATTCAAAATCAAAATAAAAACCAATTTCAAGTAGCACGACAGAACAACAACATACATTGCTCTTTATAACTAGAGCGGAATAATATGCTACGCGTGAGGGTTCTTACCTTAAGTTTGATCCTACTACATTCTAATCCTCTGCCTTTTACTGATGGGTGATGCTGTCTCTTTGTGAAGTAGCATCTTCCAGTTATGCTTCTGTTTTGTCGAGATTAGCGAAGTGTTGTATGACTTCCTTAAGATGTTGGCGCATACATTGTAGTCTTCATTGGTTGTCATGAAGAATGACAGCAACATGTCTTGGTCGTCTTCAGAAGCAAATAGAAAAGATGATCTATTTTTAAGGAAAGGGGTATTTGTTTACAAATCCAAATGACAGTAGGGGCAAGACTAGAATCTTATGAACAAGGAAAGAACAGCAAACTCTACATTTTGCAAATATAGTAACTTTTGGAAGTAAGATTTTGAATTCTCATATTCCAATGCTAACGACCATTCTATCTAGGGTTTATCCTACGGTCAGTATGGCTCTGATACCAAAGCTGTGAGACCCCGTTCGGATGAACAGGAACCTCCATGTGATTACTGTGCTATTCTCTGGATCAGTAGCTAGCACTCACATGTTTACAACAATTGGAAATCAAATCCATACAATACAATAATTAAGCGGAAACGATTATACAAATAAACATTACAACTCAGAGAAATATAGCAGCAAGGAAGCAATATCCTGTAGTTTGCCCAACCGACCCGCAGGCAACTGACCAGGCATAAACTCCAGATAGAACACGCTTCAAGGAAGAACCCGCAACCCGCGACGAAGAGAGGCTCGAAGCAACGCTAACTCAATTACCTACAATATAATTAAGCAAGGGTGAGTACTTTACGCACTCAGCAAGACTTGAGCAAATCCTACAATACATGCAGGCCATTTCAAAGGAGGCTACTACAGTTAATTTGCATAAAGCGAATTTGCATTTGTAAATCAAGTTATTTGCAAACGGAATTTAAAAGAGCATGTTTAATTGATAAGAAATAGATACAACGGTAAGTAATACTCACAGTCCTCCATGACGTGAGTTCGAATAATCAAACCATAAGGTCCATCAATGCGGCCCTTTGACATAAATCACATTTTGCAAAACAAATGATACCAACCCGTTTGAGAAATAATAAAACATCTAACATTGGAATGACTTCACCGAAGTGCTCATGACCATGAAGCGCTAATTAATTAGATTTAAACTCTGCAGAGGTGTACAACTTTACCCACAAGGAATGATCAACTTTTGCCCGACACACTTCCTTAGGTGTGGCGTCAAGAAGACCATACATAGTCATTACATTACCTAGACATGGCTTTGACCAGCCGGGCGTTAACCCCGCCGTAGAACTAGAAACACACACCCAAGCCGTGGATCCACTTTCACACACCCAACACAACGTTTCTAAACACGGTAGGCGTACACGTTGCATTAGCGAGTAGACTGACCGAATACCCGTCGAGCATCTGGCCGGAAAACCTATGCTAGCTCCGCCTACCAATGTACAAAGCCATGTCTAATTATCATAATAAGCTATGGCTAACCCATCCTCACCCTTGTGGTTGCACGGAAATCTCGGATCAATAGCGCCCCATTGCTCGGTCCTTAAACTGACACGGGCGACACTTCACCCTACACTACGTGCCATTCCTTTCTGCACAACCGGCTATTGCCAATAATCGCCCTCATCAAAGCATAGTTTTATTTTGGGTTTTTAATCAAAGTACCCGCAACCAACAGTGACATTTTCAATGTTTTCAGTCAGGAAACAAATATCAATTTGATCATGTACATTGCTGATTCTAGAGCATGGCTAAGCAGGTTAAATATGTTCGCATATACCCAAAATGACATTAGTAATGTCTAATCCTATTCTGCGGTTATCAAGGTTCACATTTTCATAATCATCAAAGGAGATTCGCGAGACAACAGGTATAACTACCAAACCACAGAATAGCAATTTACATAAAGTAATCGCATGCATAAAACATTTTGATGCACGAAAAGAATATAAAATACTGGGCTCAATATGGTCAAAGGATGCTTGCCTTGCTTAATGACGCTTACGACGAAGGCGTTGACGACGACGATGACGGAGATAGAGACGTCGAGTTCTACACGTCGAACAACGGAAAATAACGCAAATAAAAGACTTCAATAAGAGCGAAAGAAAATAGACAAACAAAACAATTAAACTCTGTATAAGAAACAGGATTGCTCTTTTATGAATCTATTTACTTTATTTTACTAATTCAAGATGCAAGGATTGATTAGATTGATCATTAGTTGCAAGCTTTCAATGATTTGTTATTCATCTTTATTTGACTTTGCTTAGAATTAGCTTTATACAAGTTGAGTCTATTGATTTAGGCTATTAATAACATTTCCACAACATTTGAGAAGGTTCTGGCAGAACAAACTTCATAACTCCAAATTTCGATTGAAATTAAAGCCCAATTGTTCTCTTTACGAATTCATGAATATGAACATTTAAGGTCATTTAACCTATAGGATTAATATGCAAAGTATGATGAAATATGGTTATTTCTTTGTACTAAGATGATTTATACTTTGTATAACAATCCTAAGCTAATTCCATAAATTTTAGGCTTTGGCTGATACATTATATTCATTGTTGAAATAGCTGAAGTGGCATTATAAGTTTAACGTTATTCGAAATCGGCCAAAAGGAAATGACAGGTTAACACTTAAGGGTTTTGAACTAACAAGATTTAAATGGAAATCATACAGTAATTAAGATGTTTTTGTAGAATATGGTAGTACAAACTTTGTAGAGTGTTTCTAAACTGGTTTCACCTATTTTAGTGTTTAGTCGAGTTATTTTATCGATGGTGAAATAGTCTAAATGACCACAATGTGAATCACTAAATCGGCCAACTTTATATTGTGATTGCAACTACAATATACATGATCTTTGATTCATTTTTCAGGTGTTAGCAGGATACCATCCTAGGAATGCTATAAAGTTGGTTTGGCATTATTTTAGCTTTAATTGCAATAGATTATCTATTTGATTATTGTTACATTTGACACTTCTTTATAATGAAAGAATTCAAGTTGAACTTTATTCCAATTATTTTCACATACATATGTCCTCACTGATTTTAGGAACTTGATGCAATTTACCATATCATTTTGTGAGCTGTTATGCTATTATTTGCTAATGGCCATAACAAGATTAATTAAAGATTATGAAGCAAGTATGCTAAATTGAGTTCAACACTAGATGATCTCCTTATTTGAGCTTATTATGATTCCAGAGACAAACAAGAATCCATTTTATAGTTGTAAAGGTTATATTTTTCATATATGCAATAATGATCATAAGAGTGTGTTTAACTCATTTTCAATTTTCACAATTGTTCTAGGACTCAAGAATTGTATAGTTTCAGTATATTTGAATGCATTCGATCCTAAAATCTCATGAATATTGATTTCATCGCTTCATGGCTTATTATACACAAATTCTCGTTAAAAACCATGTTAACATTATAACCGAAGTTTAATATAAATAATCATCCTGCAAATCAACAACTAGATATTTTTACATATTTATGTTCTTTATGATTTCAGATGAATATACAACTTTGTTGCACTGAGATTGAATAAAAATTGCAATAGATATTCAAGAGTTCATCTTTAACCGATCCAAAATACCCTGAGAAATTGAAATGCGCTTTACCCAAAAAGGAAACGTCTTCTGCACTGGCCTTCTTCCACCACAGGCTCCTGACGTGCTGGCCCCACCACGTAGAGAGAGGAAACAGAGGACAGCTAGGGCTCCGCAGCGAGGGGTCTTCCGGCGATCCTCCGGCGAAGGCGACGGCACCAGGAGATAGAGCTCGGCGAGGAACTTCGATGGCGTTACGATTCAATGGGAGAAGGAGGCGAGGCGTAGCCCAATGAGCTTGGGCGGCAGCCAAATGGCGGCACATGGAGGAAGAAGAACAGGGTGTTAGGGTTGAAATCGGTGGCACATTAAGCATCAAGGGACACTAGTGGTTCCGTTTTGAGGTTCACTGAAGGAGAAGGCGGGAGGAGCTCACGCCCCCATGCGCCGGACTGGAGAAGACAGTATGCAGCTGCGACTCGATCTCACACGAAGGAGTCCGATTCTTTTGAGGGATTGAATGCTTGAGGTCGATGATGCTCTAGCCGGAGGATTTGGAAATGGATCCCTAATCCACGCGAATCAGCCGGCTTTGAGCTCCGGAGCTTCGGTTCATGGTGAAAATGGGAGGAAGTTTCCTGCGCTTTGGCTGAGGAGGAGGGAGAAGGAGTGGAGGGGAGGAAGTGGAGCACTACCGTTGGTATTCCCAAAAGGTGCAATGCATTTGGCTTGAGGCTTCGGCGTGATGTCCTGAGCTTGCTGCATCGATCTGCTCTACGGGGAAAACTTCACTCGATCACAAGACTAGAAGAAACGAGGCTGACGAATGGGGCTTCAAGGCTTGGGGTCCACTGGTCAGTGAAGGAGATGACCAAAAGGATTAAGCCCGGCTTGGTGGTTCTAGCACTCTGATTTTTATTGCTGACAACTGGGAGTTGGTAATCTTTTGTACAATTTTGAAACTAAATTACCTTACGGTTAATTAATGAAAATTCTGACACTATCAACTGTCTAGAAATTCCATTTCACTTTTTTGATTTGCTTATAGATTCAAAGGGTATTATTTATTAGTAAAACTTCTTTTATCAATTCTATTTAAGGTATCTATGCTCCCATAAAATTTCAAATTAAAATATTATATATTTGTTTTATATAAATTCTGACATGCGGATTCACAGATTTCCAATGCTTCTGCTTTTGAATCTTTTTAAAAGTGTTATACCTCATGATCGGTTCCTAGAATTATTACCAGAGGTAAATATCACTCTGAGGGTATTATGGTAATTTTCTTGAATTCAGATAATGCTTGGGTGATTTCCATTCTTTAATTCCATTTATTGGATTTTCATACAAAGAACAATTCCAAAGAAATCCAAATAAATTCAATAATGCCAAGAAACTCAGAATTAATAACATTCAAATTTAAAATATTTATTTTTACTTAATTGCATTTTTCGGGATGTTACATTTAGTTTCCTATGCGGCACTATAATGTAAGGACTTCGAATTTAGAAGAAACACTCTTTTTTCTTTTTGTCAAAATAGGTGTTGACACCAAAAACTTGACGGAGGGTTTTCAGCCTCAACACACCGGACGAACACGGGTTCAAGTGTGTAGGCGTGCCGATTTGACCTTGCAATCGGCAAGAAGATAAATGGATCTAATCGACTTATGCAAGTCGATTTCGATCAAAGCTTAACAGTAAGTCTAGTCGATCCGGCGGAAAGATGGATGGGGTAAATAGGCCACTTTTTCCCAAAAAGGCGATGCTTAACAAGATCGAAGAAAAGATGAACCAAAAGGGTGTAATGCAACAAAGATCAATACCGGCGATGCGCAACTCGATTGATCAAAGAGTATTACAGATGAAAGATTACAAGCTAAATTGGCTACTCCTAATTGACAGGAAAGTAAAGGAAAAGTAGGTGTGTGTTTGTGGGTTGGCTCTGGGCATCCTTTCTTCTCGCTTCTGGATCTCTTATATAGCCTATAGCCGACCAGAGTTCTGATAGAATACGTTTGACAAGTAGTATCCATATCGGCCTCTCCTTTCCAAATATGATGAGTAGTATCCATGTCGGTCTCTTCTTTTCCAAATCTGATGAGCAGTATCCATGTTGGTCTCTTCCTTCCAAACCGATTTTCCGAGATTTTCCTAAGTTACATTCTTTCCATGTTTCGTTGACCCGGTACCTGCCAATGTTGACCATATTTGCCAAATTTGGGTGCAAACATATGCCCCCATTTTGGGAGATAACTTGTTATCTTCAAAAATCTCCATTATCGGCTTGTACTTCATCGGCTATTTGGACATTAAGTAGCCGATACACACTCACTCCCTCGTGCGGTCAATTCATAGTGGATGAGTACCTCCATCTCTCGAGCCCTTAAGCTGAAGTTGCTTGCGTCGGGATCACCGAGGTTCTTCGTCCATAGGTTCCTTTCTTCAGCGTGGCGATGGACCATGCATGTTGATCAAAAAAGGGTTGACATCCTCTTTCATGGCTGGCTCCTCTATGAATTGTAATCGGCTATCTTCTAAAACCGATTGTATATTGTCTTCATTATTCTTAAATTCATTTTTGAAGCCATTATCATTAGAGAAACGACTTTCGTGAGCCGATACTCGGTGCAGGAGGTGACTTACATCGGTGAAGTCATGCCCGCCGAATCTTTCCTTTAACGGGGAAATTAACCCATGGAAAGCCAAATCGGCTAACTGATTATCGGGCAAAGTTACACCAAAACACCGATTCCTAACCTTCCTGAATCTCTTAATGTACTCAATTGCCGATTCTCCAGACTTCTGTCGGACGGAACATAGGTCGGAGATTCGCAACTCTAGATTCCCGCAAAAGAAATATTCATGGAATCGGTTTTCCAAATCGTTCCAAAAGTGAACCGAATTTGGAGGTAAGTTTGTGAACCATGTAAATGCAGTTCCTGACAAAGACAAAGGAAACAATCTGATTTTCAGCCCGTCGGACTGGGCTGCTTCGCCACACTGGCCGATGAATCGTCCGACGTGCTCAAGGGTGGTGACACAGTCATCTCCTGAAAACTTGGCAAAATCAGGGATCCTATAATTGTGTGGATAAGCCATTCGATCTATGTATTCTGGGTACGGCTTCCTATAGCCGATTACCTTGCCCTTGGGCTGCAAGCCGAATTGATCTTTCAGCACGGCAGAAATTTGATCGGCCCAATTAACACTACTGGCTAACGCAGCGTTAGGGTTTTGCCAATTGGGGAGACTGGCATCCTGCCCCCCGAGTGCAAACTCGGGTCGTTGATCAACCTGGACCGGCTGTTGTTGAGGCGGTCGATCGTACTCCTTTTTCTTAACGGTCGGTAACTCATGTAAAGGAGCACAGGGTTTGGTGTATGTGAATACCCCAGGCGGGATCGGATTCTTTGGTGGAATCGATCCTTGGAACGGGGGAACCCTATCTAGCTCGACCGGCCGAGAGGCCGATTGAATGAAAGTGTTGGTTGGCATGGTTGATGATGGATCGGCTATTGTGCTTACTCTAGTCGGCGCGACATGTGCCGGAGGTACCTGTCGGCCAGGCTCGTGACAATGCCCCCCGAGTGCAAACTCGTGTGGTTCGTAGCGATGCCCCTCGAGTGCCAACTCGAGCTGGCACGGTGTCCTAGACTGCAACGAGTCCTGTGGTGGTTCATAGCCGATGGGTATTTGTCTCATCGGCTCTGTGAATGGGATGAACGGCTCCGAGTAGGTAACGATCCGATATGGGGCTGGACCTCATGCTGCAATTGACTCGATGCATTGGGTATTCCCGATCGGCTTGGTACTGTGTGAGCTTTGCCCGATAGAAAAAACTGGGCACGTCGGCAAAGGATGCGGTGGCTCGTAAAGACACCTAGCCGCCACGAGCTCTTGCGCCACCTCTTTGACGCTATTTGATATTAACGGCCTAAGCGTCGTTACCAGGGCCGATGACTGACTGAGCAAGGCACAATTTATAGACTGGTTAATCATATCCGATAGCTCTGCTTGAGTAGGTAGGTATCGGCTTACCAGTGCCTTCTCGGTGGAGCCTGGAGCCCCGTGGTCGACGAGGCTGATCGTCGGCAGCGCAACCTTCTGAGTGACTCCGCGTAGAGTTTTCTGATAACAGCCGAGCATCATCTGTTCGAATGCGGTCTTTCGGTCTTCGACCTCCTTTCGCTGCTCCGGCGTTAGATCGGCCATCGAAGGCGCGATTATCGCGTTGGTGTTGATGTCGGATGTCGATGTAGATCTCCCTGTCGAAGACATGCTTGATTGTTTCGTGGTCCCACCGGGCGTGCCAAAAATGTGTTGACACCAAAAACTTGACGGAGGGTTTTCAGCCTCAACACACCGGATGAACACCGGGTTCAAGTGTGTAGGCGTGCCAGCCGATTTGACCTTGCAATCGGCAAGAAGATAAATGGATCTAATCGACTTATGCAAGTCGATTTCGATCAAAGCGAACGGTAAGTCTAGTCGATCCAGGCGGAAAGACTGGATGGGGTAAATAGGCCACTTTTTCCCGAAAAAGGCGATGCGCAACAAGATCGAAGAAAAAGATGAACCAAAAGGGTTGTAATGCAACAAAGATCAATACCGGCGATGCGCAACTCGATTGATCAAAGAGTATTACAGATGAAAGATTACAAGCTAAATTGGCTACTCCTAATTGACAGGAAAGTAAAGGAAAAGTAGGTGCGTGTTTGTGGGTTGGCTCTGGGCGTCCTTTCTTCTCGCTTTTGGATCTCTTATATAGCCTATAGCCGACCAGAGTTCTGATAGAATACGTTTGACAAGTAGTATCCATATCGGCCTCTCCTTTCCAAATATGATGAGTAGTATCCATGTCGGTCTCTTCTTTTCCAAATCTGATGAGCAGTATCCATGTCGGTCTCTTCCTTCCAAACCGATTTTCTGAGATTTTCCTAAGTTACATTCTTTCCATGTTTCGTTGACCCGGTACCTGCCAATGTTGACCATGTTTGCCAAATTTGGGTGCAAACAATAGGTTACGGCAAGTTCAACCAAAAGCACAGTTACAAAAGGAACTCCCAAGGGGACACATAGAAGAACTATGAGAACAACATTCCCCTGATAAAGCGGCTGCTGGCTGATATATGATTAACTAATTTTAGCTAAACTGCCATCACCATCATGATCTATACCAAAATTTGTAAAGCGAAACTGGTTTATACCAGCACTCCCCAGTAGATCACTTATGACTGGCTAATATATATAAATAAAAACAAACAGGTGATATTCAATGCACCTCTTTCGTTTTAAGAGCAAGAAAATATCACAATAATCGTAACAAAGAAAAAACTAGAAATTTTCACATTAATTGAAAGCAAAAGAAAAGGATCTCCATCACTTATTTATGTAGAACTAGATTATAACGGTGCAGATTAAACATATATATAGATATTCGATTTCAATTATAGGAAGTAGAGTTATATATCAAACATAAATGTATTGTAATATCTAGCAGCAGTTGCACGGATAAATCTACTAATTTGAAAAACTACGGAATGAATATCCACAACAATTAGGTAATTATCTTCTTGCATCAAATTTCAGCAAATAACCGTAGAATGTTCAGGTAGAATGCACTAGGTGCTGTATCTGTAGGCCTACGTGGTGTTTCAAGTGCCCCCAAATTAGCCACCTGCAACCATTTGTATGTCATCCATAGATCAAAGCCCCAGCCCCCCCCCCCCCGCCCACCCACACACACACACACACTTTTTAGCTCTCCAGATCAATTTGGTTCACTGTACTGGAGCCCGATACGATATTCGGCTCTCTCGGGTGATCGGGTTCTCAGCAGGGGCGGATCTACAGGGTATGCCAGGTATGCCACGGCATACCACGTAGATTCGCTCAATACTGATCTATATGCAGTGATTATCTTATACAGTCAGCTTGTAAAAGTCGTAACTTTAGATCCGTAAATCCGATTGAGCTGATTCTTATTGGGTTAGTTTAGAAATTGAATCTAGTTTCTACAGTTAAAATTTCACATCAATCCAACGGTTGGATCTTCGGTAATTACTGTTTTACTTAACATGTGTCAGTCTATTTTTGCTGAAACCGAATTAGTTTTTTATAATTTGTTTAGGGGTGATTTGAGAATCAATAAAAATTTATTTTAGCTTCCGCGCAATCATTCACTCCCCTCTGATTGCTATATTAGTGTATATCGATCCTATATGTGATTTGAGTGTAAGACTGCTAGTTGATTTATAGAGTAGAAACAAATATAATTGCTACTTTGTTAGAGACTAGAGAGTTGCTTGTTGATGCATTGCTTTTTTTTGTTTGTAGAGTTGTTGAATTATGAAGAGGAACAAGATATTGCATCTCTTTTTCGGAAACATGCAGCAAAGAAGGTTACTGCTGCTTCATTTCCTTCCATGGCTCTGCCTAGAACCGTAGCGGAAGATGAACCTCAAGAGAAAGAGATAGTAATTGAAGAAATTGTGAATCCTATGCCATCTTCTCCGCCTTCAGTTCCCCTTGATAATGTCTCTCCACCGGCATCAGCACCGCCACCGCCACCACCGTCGGTCTATGATATCAATTGTCTTCCACATGATGCATGTGAAAGGCTGCCCATTCAAAGTTATCCTGTTAATGATCAAGATGCAATTCGAAGAGCATATATTCTTAAAGGTCCATTCCAACTATATGCACATGAATTTCCAAAAAGGAAAATTAGAAATAGAGATCGTCAATTCAATTTTGTATGGTTTGCTAAGTATCATTGGCTTGAATATAGTATCAAAAAGGATTCTGTGTTTTGTTTTGTATGCTACTTGTTCAAAGATAACAAATGTAAGGGTAAGGGGCCAGATACATTTACTATTAGAAGGCGGAGGCCACACAAGAAGGACAAGAAGTAATATTGTATTCTTTGAACTGTTGTTTGTGCGTAAGCTTCTTTTATGCATATTTCATACTTAAAATATTCGAACTATTTATATTGTAATTTATACTTGTATTATTATATTTCTCGACAACATTTGTAGTAATTTATCGAATTATTCATTGGATTTTATCGAATTGTATATTATAGTATTAGCTTGGCATACCCTAACTTAAAATTCTAAATCCGCCACTGGTTCTCAGAAGGGCAAGGGGCAGCCATGGGAGCTGCCAGAGGCGAGCAGGTGAGGGCTGATAGAGAGCTCTGAGGACAAATGGTCGGCACAAGGAGGCAATGGTGTGCCGGGAGGCGGAGAGCGGCGAGCCATTGTCTGCATTGGCGGTGACAGGGGGGCAAGGGGGTTTCGACTGGTGGTTGTGAAGAGGCAGCTAAGCGGTGTTTTTTTACTGCTTGAACGCTCGCACTATACCAAAAATAAAAAATCGGATTTGCTAGGTTAGGGTCACTCTCCGCGATCTTATTATGCAGTCACATTCTAAGCACGTGAGCAAAGGCATGCAACAGACCACTCACCTGGTTTCTCTCTGGCTATCTTATTCTTTTCATGTTCTTACCTTAACTTTTAAAATTTTAAATAGGCACTCGAAAAACCTTACATCGAAAAATTTGCAATCAGAAAATTTCAACTCAGAATATTTCAAATTAGAAAGTTCCACCTCAAAAAAAAAATCAAAATTAGAAATTTCAACATGAAAAAATTTAAATCAAAAATTTTGAAATTAGAAAGTTTCAACTCGAAAATTTTCAAATCGGAAAGTTTCAACTCGAAATGTTTTAAATAAAAAAAATCAAATTATAAAGTTTCAAAAAAATCAAATAAAAATTTTCAACTCCGAAAAATTTTAATTCCAAACTTTTGATTCAAAAAAATTTTGGTTCAAAAGTTCTGATTTAAAATTCAATTCAAAATTTTCAACTCCAAAAATTTTGTATAAAAAAGTTTCAACTCAAAAAAATTCAAATAAAAAAGTTCCAGAATTTTTCAGAGCTGAAAATTTTTGGGCTGAAAATTCCTCCATGTGAATTTTCCTGAATTGAAATACTACTTAATTACGATCTTTGAAAAATTAATACTACTTATAAGTGAGGTACGTAATCTAGTTGGCGAAAGTATCTGCACTTATGTAGTGCTTTGCTTGGTGGTACGCTACTCACCGAGGTGAGCAGAGCTGTATGACAACTGACGAAGGTTTCACGCGCGTGTTTGCTGGTGATCATGCATCTATGTGCAGCGAGCGAGAGAAAGGAAGGAAATGTGGTAGATGCAATGGGTTCATGGCACGTGCGTGCGGACATGCATGTAGAGATATATATTGTTTTGTTTAGCGGCTTAGGGCATAGGTAGGATCGATTTACACTAATATAGCAACCAGAGAGAGTGAATGATTGATAGAAGATAAAATCAATTTTTAGTGATTTTTAAAACACCTCTAAACAAATTATGAAAAATTGCTTCGGTTTCCACGAAAACAGATTGATATATATTCACTAACAAATTAATTCCTAAAGATCCCACCGTTGGATTGACATGAAATTCTAACTGTAGAAACTATATTCAATTTCGAAACTAATTCAATAAGAATCAGCTCAATCGGATCTACGGATCTAGAGTTATAACCTTTGCAAGATGACTATAGCTAATAATAACGAAAATTGATTAAACCCTAATTACAAGATTAATCATGATTAATGAGGAATTGATCAATCAAACTTTTCAGATCAATCACTTAATGCTCTAAAAAAATTTTGAATAGAACAAATCAAAATTATCATGGTAAAATAATGAACCAATTTAAAAATAAAATAGATATACAAACGAAGAACGAGATTACCAACATCGATTTACAATTTGTGAATTTTATTGGTAAGATGTGTTCATAAAATGCATCCAAAACATCCTCGGTTAATCTCCCAAAAGTTCTTCTTTGTTTTCACTTGCTTACTCTGTTTGCTTGTTTGCGTACGTCTGGACCTCCTGTCTATTTCACGCCGCCAGAGCCCCGCTCGCACGCATGGGTCAGATCAGATCAGTCGCCGTAGATAGACGTCTCTTTTTTACAACTGTGACCACTTCTTTACTTTTTTTTTTAAGGAATGGCAGAGTGACCGGTACCTCTTTACTTTTGTAGTTGGCGTAAGGGCAATTCCAATCCTCCACGTCAGCTGATGTCTATAGAATTAATTACGCTGCCAACTAAGTAAAAATCTGATGTGGCATAGGAATTAAGGAAGAAAGAGAAGGAAAAACTAAGAAACCATGTCTCATGCAAGAAACTGGGTCTTCACGGGTATCAAGACACAAGAAACGAGCAAAATAAGGTTGGGCGTTTCTGCACGCTGATCAAACTGTGTTTGTAGTGTATGTATTGGTTTATTTCTCTCTCTTTTTCCTTTAGGCACTGCTCATGAAAACTATAGGTTGGAACTACTCTAAGGGTGTAGGACTACATCTAATCAACACTTGGGCAGGTCACCGTAGTATCATGGTGTTCTGTGCTTTGCTTTCTGGCCGCGTGAATGCAGGGCACAAGGAGAAATTTTCAGCCGCTAGCTATAGATACCAGCGCTGCCAGGACTGCTTCTATTTTTGTTGTGCAACCAAAAAAACTCTAACTTCTTATCTCTAAATAAAATATATATACATATCTGTCTTGACCCAATTATAAAGACCCAATTCATGCATGCATATCTAAAATTCACACGTGCACGCATATGGTCCACTTGTCGCTTTCGTGTGACTCATTCGTCTCTACATGCACTATTCTCTAGTCCGAATGTCTTGCATAACATTCTAAAAAGAAGAAAAGTATGTGAAAGTGCAATGACAACATCCACGATGCTTATACATGAGTATTTAAAGAGAGAATACATCCACGTCACCAAACACACATGTAAAAGTTACTAGTTAGGCGCCCGTGCGATGCAACGAAACCTCAATTTGTGACAAAAAGTTTATTTGTAAAGAGGACTAACAGTGGCAAAGGTGGGTAATTAAAGAGCAGTGGCAAAGGTGGGTAATAAAAGAGCAATGGCAAAGGTGGGTAATTTTGGTGGATTAACGTGGGAAAAAAACTCTTACTTTATATAGTAGAGATTTTGTCTAATGCAAATATCTCTTTTATGCGGGTGCTTAAATATTGTATTATCTACTAATTAGATATAATTCGTGCTAAGCACCAATTCTTAATTAAACATGGATGCTACAAAGTATATATGCACCTCCTCTATCTTATATTAAAAGAAAAAAATAGTTTTCCATTGCTAAACAACTCTCTGAACATCTGCCTGCAGAGCAACGGAGAGGAAGTGTAAGCGGAAGCACAGCGTTCAGAAATGAAAAGTTGGCCTAAAGGAATTGAAGGCAAACTCGTGATTAGAACCTTCCAATCATGTGAAGGCTTGAAGCTAACGCTCCTAATACGCAAGGCTCCACTGTCCAAACACATGAATACACCTGCGACTTCACGCGTGCTGAACGATCGTGTGGCACAGAATTGGTACAATCACATTGCTTTGGCAAAATCAAGCTTTGATATGCAAAAAAAAATTGAATGACCCGTAGACCGCACTATGCGTGGAACTGAGGAAGAATCATGTCGCACTCAAAGCTAATCTTACGAACTAATAGCAGCTGTTGCCTTGCAAGCTATTGGTTCCTGCGTATTGAAATTTGTTTTCGCTCGAGCTTTTTTACCGTATACTAAATTTAATATAAAATATTTATTCTTTTCGATTCAATAGATCATACTAGCTAGTATTTATTTATACTTTCTTTAGTAGTAGAACAGTAGAAATACACGCAACAAATCAATGGTTAGAACTAATTTCTACTTTCCTATCATATATTATCGATATAATGCATTGTAATTAAAATTTCTTAATTAAAAAGCTCAAGTAAAAAAAGTCAATATCGCCTATATAAGACGACTGCAGAGCAAAGACTCGAGTCATGCATGTATCACACAAGAGTTCCCGCACATATACTAGTTGCTATACTAGTTGTGTGAAGATCCACTGCACTCTTGCACCATGCAAAAATTCCCTTTGAAAACAGAGTTGTTTGCAATTTCCTTACACGTAGGCATGCGAGGCATCGGGAGTTTTTGGCTATCCATGTTGATGCGAGGATGTCGTGGTTAGATTAGTTCAGCGCAGAGAGAAGAGGTGGTCTGGTCGAAGGAAATAACTTTTAATTCACCACCAAATTAACTTTGCACCTTGTAACTGCTCTCTTTTCTGTCTTCTAATATAATTCACGGCGTTCGCTGTTTTCAAAAAAAAATTAACCACCAAAGCGTGTAACTGTCATATGTGTTATAGTGTCTAACAAATTACGTTAGATGTTATATCCTGTAGTTCACAAAACAAATGTTTTTAAAATCTAGAGTTATTCAAAATAAATATAAAAATATGTAGTTTTTTTAATAGTTTCTAAAATGTAGAGTTCTTTGAAATAGACATGAAATTTACTCTATTTTCGTGATGTGGATTCAGCGGTAACAATGGAACGTTGTGAATATGAGTGGATTTATTCCTGCTCTCTCTCTCTCTCTCTCTCTCTCTCTCTCTCTCTCTCCCCGTTCTACCATTGCCGCCCCCTATTCTCTCGGCCCAGCGGCGGACGGGCAGAGTTTCACGGCGAGGGCGCCGGCGCGTGAGGCTGGGTTTCTTTGCCGGCGGAGCTGCTGCTTCACACCTTCACCTTGGTCCTCGGGAGCTAAGTTAATTTGTTCATTATCGCGGCTGGGGCCTGGGAAGGTAGACTCTGTTTTGACATTTGCATCTGAGATCCTTCATTCTTGTGGTTGCTCCATGTTGATGTAACGTTTGATTGTGTTGAGAGGTGTTTCTTTTTTTTTAAAAGTTGCATAAATATTAAAGTATGAATGAAGTGTGGATGATGATCAATTGCTTATCTTTTTATTTGCTTCAAGATTTATGCAACTTATCTAGGAGGAAAAGTATAGAAGCACGCACTACTCAGTTGTGTTTCATACTACTCACCTGTGTTTCATATTTGCAGCAATGCATTCTTCAGATATACGCATGCTTAAGTCCTCGTTTTCTTTGACTTTGGTGAGTTTGGACCGCATATTTTTTCAAGCTAGACTGCATAATGAATAATAATAATAATAGAGCAGAACCTCTAAAGAATGATAGTATTATGTAAAAACACCGACGGTCCAACCGGTGAACCGGCAGCCACACCAGTTCGGTCACCGGTCCGACTTTTAAAACTATAGCAGTAGCGGCGCAAAGAGAGTATCACTCTCAACTACAGAAGACTTGCACTCTCCCGCCATAATCCACAAGCACAATTTTCTTTTATTGCTTGACCTTTATGTTTTGTTATCAATTTTATTTTTCGTAGCAACACACGGACATTGATCTAATAATGAATAATAATAATAATAATACAGCAGAACCTCTAAAAAATGATACTATTATGTAAAAAAACTGGCGGTCCAACCGGTGAACCGCAGCCACACCGGTTCGGTCACTGGTCCGACTTTTAAAACTACAGCAGTAGCGTCGCACAGAGAGGATCACTCTCAACTACACAAGACTTGCACTCTCCCGCCATAATCCACAAGCATAATACAATTTCGCGAACGTCCAGGTGCTGAGTACATACATGGCCAGTTTAACACCGTAAATGCGTAATAAAATTTCTTCAGGAAACCGAGTTGTCATATGAATTTTAAATAACATGTTTGTTTGATCTAGTATTTGATAGAAATTAATTGCAAAGGAAGAAATCTTACGCATTGTATGCACTTGAACTCTTGCAGGTTTTGGTCCCGATAAGTCATAAATGTACGATAGGCCTTTGTGGAGGGAGTTTTTTGTTAGGTACACTAAATCTAATATGGACAACTCATTGTTTTCGATGAAATAGATTAGATTAGTTAATTAGTATTTATTTATACTTCTTTCGGTAGTAGAGTACGTAGTACATAGGAATAATCTTACCAAATTAATAGATAGATCTAATTTATACTACTCAATATATACTACCAATATAATATATTGTCTCTTGGGAAGAGGGTATGTACATGTGCGTGCCTGTAAGAGCACTCTCATGACAAATCATCCATTAATTTGTTAATTTTCTATAATATGCTAATAAAATCTCTACTACTTCTAATTAGGAGTTGGTGGTGATACGTCCGTTATCCACCACCAACCCACATCTAAACCGTGAAAAAACCACTGACGGAAAAAACCAGACCGACCAACAGAAAAAAAACCTAAGCCGTTTTTCGCTCCGTTCCTCACGATATGCTCACCTCCCAACTTCTCCGTGAACACGACAGCTGCCCCATCTGCGAGTCCAGATGCCTTCCCCGGTGTATCCCCGCTCCTATGCAATCGGGAGAAATAGATGTTTGATCTTGTAGTACAATTTTCTTTTATTGTTTGACCTTTATGTTCCGTTATTAATTTTATTTGTCGTAACAACGCACGGGTATTGAACTAGTAATATGCTAATATGAGTCCTTTTGTAGTAGTGTAAAAGGTTGATGTGTTTGTATTAATACATAGAATTAATTGAACTGCATGACAAAGCTTACGAACTCCATGGACGTGCATGCGTGTTCAATTAATGGAGGGTGCTACACGATCTATTATCTGGTATCCGTCACATTAAGCCTCCAAATTATTACCCTAATCTGAGTCTTGAGAGAAAATGAACTATCCCATTCCCGTACTCCCTTCAGTCCGGTCAAAAATAGGTGACCACTTAAAATGCATGCAATCGAACTATTTTAACTTCGATCAACAGTATATTTATAACTATTTATATTGGCCACTCAAAACTAATATTAGTAGATTTTCTTAGAAAAATACTTTCATAAATATTATTTTTATATTTTTAAATATATTACAATAGAAGCTGGCACTGAAAGTTATCTTCGGAGAAACAGATACCATCTAAAACGTCACTTATTTAGGACTGGAGGTGGTACTTAATTTAGAGGTGGATTATTCAATACTTAATATACTACTAAATAGATGTTGCTTCGGACATTAACGTGATCTTCAACACACATTGTTTGACCAATTCTTTTCATCATTACTATATATCAGTAAACATTATATAAAATATAATTCTTAGGGGTAGATTATTTAATACACAATCTGCACGTAAATAAATGGTGCTTCCAACATTGACATGATCTCCAATGCACATCTTTAACGGTTACTTTTTCTAATTATATGTTAGTGAAAAATTATAGAAGATACAATGTTATGAAAGTTTTTTTTTTATGACAAACATGCTAATATAATTTCCACGTGCCAAATATAACTAGCTTTTTTGTATGTTAGTGGTCAAACTCTTTTGAGTGCACACATCCTACCAATGGCATTTATTTAGAAACAAAGAAAGTAATATATAAGTACTTTTCTATAGCAGAAGAGACTACAAACCACACGCGTATAAACGTGTGCGTGTCCACTACACGTACAAACACCACTGTACCACTGGGAAGTGCAAGTTAATTAACTCATGTGGAGAGTGGGTGCCTATAAGAGAACTGCAAAGCTCACAGCTTTACAGACAGGCGTCACACACACGAGTCTCCCTTACCTATCTTCTGAGTTGTATGATGTTATCTTTTGCTTTTGCGTACACCAAGCAAATTTTCCCCTTGAAAATATTTCTTGTTCGGTTTATCCACGTTGAATACATATAGGACTGTGAGGAATCGGGAGTGTTTGACATACCAAGACGATCACATCACGTCGTGTTTAGATACTTTGTTGCATAATTCTGCGACAAATTTATTTAACCATGGGATGTAAATTCAGTACACACTGGATGGGTAGTGCAAAAAGATTGCTGCCATCCAACAATCATGCAAATCAATTGAGAACAAGCGAACCTGTTTGATCGTCCAGGTTCACATGTTCTGCTTCATCCACTCATCGTGCGAGGCTATCCACAAAGACTACTTGAAATTGGAGTAATTAAGTTACTAAGAAGTAAGGGTGGAGTCAAACCTCGGGTTACTCTGATCATGGCCTGAGGCCCAGCATGCAAAACCCATGTAAGAATATTTCCTGTTTGGGCCAAACAAACATTGTGCTTTCTCTCTAATTCATGTAGTCTGTTTGAACTGTGCTTTCTCTTTAATTCATGTAGTCTGTTTGATCTATACTGGCTCGGCCCGAGGCCCAAGCCCAGGCTCTCCGCCCCTGACAAGAACTATCTGTATTTGCATATGTGCTTGCTTGCTGTTACAAGTATGGGCTATACGACAAAGGCTGTGCATACGTGTGTGTGCTGGTTATCATGTATCTCAATGTGGCTCTGTAGGAGAATTTGGAAACATATGCTAGTTGCCATGCATGCCATAGTATGTGGATACTGGATGCTATAGACATGCATGTGGAGAACTTGAAATCGTTCATGAAGCTGTGACTGCGCTGGAACAAATCTTACGCATTGAATGCACCTGAACTCTAGCTGCAGGTTGTTGGGCCGCTTTGGGGAAAGCCAAGTTAATTAGCTCGATCCATCCAACAAAAAGAGCGTGCCTATAAGAGAACTCCCATAGGCATATCACGTAATACACTGGTTCAAAATTCGCTAAATACCCAGCCCACTATGAGACAGGACTATACATGTATAGCACCCCACCTACACTTTTATCCTCGCTTCGTGTAAAACGGTTAACTCACAAATGCTATGTTTGAACTCAAAAGATATTATATAACACTACAACTCACTTTAGATAAGCAACACAAGACTAAGCCCACAACAACTCTATATGGGCCTTCATACTAAGAGACCGGGATATTATATATCACAGTACAGCTCTTGCTTAGCTACTCTAAAGGTGCACGCAATGATCCACTGCACTGTACTATGGCAAAAATCTCCCTTTGAGAAGGCATATATGTGTTTGCTGTTTCATTTCTCAAATAAATGTGTTAATTTGCCGTTTCATTTCTCCATGTATGTTGGATAAACACGTATAAGCTTGCGAGGCATCAGGAGTTTTTGACGTGTTGTGCCTTTTGGCGTATGTCTTGTCATGATATTCTGCTGCAGACTGAACGGACGACGACGTTCAAGCATGTGGTACTGCGAGTTTTGCTACGGCACCCTGCTCACCCACAGATGCATACCATGCTCTTAAGAGCGTAAACTAGAGATGCCTAGCTTCTCCGAGGCTGTTGCAGGAGAAGGTGATGATCTTTGTTCTCGAAAACTCGTCCTTAAAAGAGTCGATTTTTATGTGTAGATATGTGCTACTTACGTAGGGCTCGTTATCGAGCTTAATGAGCTATTATTAAGGTTTTTTCAAAATTAATATAGTTTGATGCAAAATTATTTTATGTAGTATTTAAGTAGTTATTTTAAATTCAAGCTATTGAGTTACTGTAATTGAAAAAAATTTGGTACGAAGCCTAATGAGCTTTTTTTTCGCCAGCCCTACTTATGTCAAGGGCAATAGTTCATAGTTCCCTATGAGTGGTTGAATTAAATTGTACACCTTTGCATTTGCACAGGCTGCGCGTTTTAAATTCCGAAATTATATATGAATTTGGTTAGAAAAAAGTAATTTATCTATAGATGGTAAAATTTATGCGTCTCAAAAATTCAAAAGTTTATTTCTAAATTTCTATGCATTTGTACAGGATGACTTTTTTTTGGATATTTCTAGTACGTAACTACGATCGGAGCATACGCTCCCACCGACGCATGCAAATCAAAAAGGATGCGCGTGGCAGGTGGGCTGATCATGCGTGCAAGGTTTTGGTTTTGGCCATGTTGGAACAAGTTGAGATAGATACGAACTCTTTCCATGTTGGAAGTGGAGTTATAGTCAATCTCTGTGAGTTTGCTCTGTATATATAAATAGGACGAGGTGTCTCCTGTTTATTTTGAGTCAAGTATTAGGGTTTGTACTATTGTGTTGGAGTACTTTAGACAATGAAATAAAAATCAATCTTCCAGAAAGCTACTTCTTCTTGCGGCTGTGATTTGCTTTTGGCGTGCGGCTAGAAGTTTTGTTCTCGACAATTTGAAGATAGAAGACATCTTGGCTGATGGCGACGACTAGTTAATTTCTACGCTAATTGTTCTTCCGTGCATGCATGCATGAGATTGATCCGTGGCAACTGAAGCCCTCTCTGGTGTTTGATCCGTCACAGCCTTGAACGTGAAATTCCGTTTCCTCGTCATTAGATGCATTAGTCCAATTGCAAAGTTAATATCTCTTGATCCGCACATCCGATCGGTTTGATTCTTATTGAGTTAGATTCGTAATTGAATCTAGTTTCTACAGTTAAAATTTCATATCAATCCAACGGTTAGATCTTTGGTAATTCGTGGTCACCCAGATTGCTAGCCTGATCGCCCAGCTGTTAGATCGCTAATTGCTTTAGTCATATTGCGAAGGCCATAACTTTAAGTGTGTGGATCCGATCGACCTGATTTTTCTTTTGTTAGCTTCGGGATTAAGTATAGTTTTTACAGTTAAAATTTCACATCAATCCAACGGTTGGATCTTCAGGAATTATTATTTTAGTGAACATATGTCAGTCTGCTTGCCCGACTGCTCGCGTGGTCGCCCGGATTCAGTCATGTTGCGAAGGACATAACTTTAGATCCGATTGACCTGATTCTTTTTGTGTTAGCTGCGTAATTGAGTCTAGTTTCTACAGTTAAAATTTCACGTCAATCCAACGGTTGTATCTTCGGGAATTTCAGTTTTTCTGAACTGGTCGCCCGATTGATAACGTGGTCGTCCAACCTGCTCGCCTGCTCGCCCAACCTGGTCGTCCAAGTACTTTTTTAGTCGCCCAAGTGCCCAACCTAGTCACCCAAGTGCCAAACTGGTCGCCCAAGTGTTCTACTGGTCGCCCAAGTGCTCTACTGGTCGTCCGGACTGTTCTACTGGTCGCCCAGCTGCTCTACTGGTCTCCCAAACTGATCTACTGGTCTCCCAACTGTGTAAACTGGTCTCCAAGCAATTTGAGTTTAAATTGGGGTGTTTAAAAATCATCAAAAATTTGTTTTTAGCTTTCGCATAATCATTCACCCCGTCTGATTACTACATTAGTATTTTCCGATCCTACATGTTCCACGGACATCTTCCAAGATCAGTACGTAGCTCCTGGCTAGCAAACAGTCTACCTAGTCATCTGCATATGGTGTTATTCTAATTTTAGGCTCTTGTGTAGCTGTGCGTGTTGGTTCGCTGGTGCAAGTGAATGATGTTGCAGTGTAGTCCGTAACATGAATTACTGTACTGTTGCAGGAAATTGCTGCTGCTACAGGAGATCAACAAGGAAGAGATGCTTTGCAGAGCAGCAGCCTGCACCCGGTGGCGTTGTCGCTTCTCCTTTAGTCATCTGATAATTTTTTTAAAAAAAATATAGTTCACTTTCGTATAAATTTGTAAAAATGCCTTACAAAGATACCATTGCTCGGCAGTAATGTGCCATTAATTATTCACTATAGGAGCTTGCTATAGAATCTGTTTGGGGAACTGTAACTTTTCTAAAAAAAAAAACTATTTTTTGGATTATTGAATTGAAAAACGACGGTAGTTTTTTTATAAGAGACCATTTAATAAATAACTAATTGTTCTCAGTAATAAGCTGCAAAAGCAGGTCCAATCTAACTTTCAGATTTTGGCTTATATTAGTTATATATGGCTTTTGGTTTATGTTAAAAGCCGTTTAAAAGTTAAGCTATTTAGAGGGTTTACTGGTTTTTTAAAAGCTGAATCTGGCTTTAAACCCTCCCCCCACCCCAAACAAGGCCTATGTCACACGTGTCGCTGCCGACACTTCCGCGATTAGAGAGAAGACTATTTTGTAATTGCCTTGAAGGAGACTAGATTTGCAAAAAAAAAAAACAAGAAAAAAAGTTTATCTGGAGGCTAGAAAAGCTCCGGCGAAGATCTTCAAGAAGAGGATGCACTTCCGGTTTCGCTCCTGTTCTACGTTGCAGTTGCTCAAGCTCATTTCCCAGTTTATTTATAGATAACACACGGAGAGCCAGCAGAGACATGTTAAAAGGCAAACCATATGAACCATACTGCTACTTGCTAGAGTGATGTTTAGTACTCGTAAATTAAACCTTGAGCAGTGCTTTCATGCACGTTAACAATATATGCATTCTACATGCGTATTAAAGCCAGATGCGCAGCGTATGACAGGTTGCACGTTGTCCACTTCAAGAAAAGAAGACGGCCACATAAATTTTCCTGTCAACTACTATGTGGTTGTCTGCCTATTCAGTAATTTCTGCACGAAATAAATTGAAGATACGAGAGTAACGTAATTTTTGAACAGTAAAATCGGCACGGATTCAAAAGTTCGTTGCCTGAGGTGCTCTGTAATTAACACCCGTTCCAACTATATATGTTGAAGCGCGGCTCTGATCCCCTACTTGTCCGCTGATATATTTCAGTGTTGGGTAGAGAACAGCGCATGAAATTGACGAGCTTCATATGCATAGGACTAGGAGGCATCAGGAAATGTACTGACAATGTGTTACCAAGTCCGTCAATCCTGGTATGTAGATCCTTGCTAGCTGATAGTAGGATCATACAAGCAAAATTAACTCAGTAAAGGAACTGTCTTGTGTGCATGTCGTCTTCCAAGACTCTTAGAACAGTTTGCTTGTCTATTCCATAATCTCTGGGTGCAGGTGCGAGCTGCTACTCTACAACTACAAGCACACCAAGTAGAGATGCTTGCCTGCTGCAACCATCTCACCTAGTAGCAGCCCTTGGTTCATTTCCAACAAGGTGTCCTGGGGTAACTAGTTGAGGAAGACGTGATGTTACGAGTAGATTCAGAGTGAACCTGCTCGTATGCACATATCGTTAACAACTTTTCGGTCGAGCGATACATGATTTCTTTTATGGATTATCTATTCTTGTTTTACGAATTCAAGAAGCTAAAATTATGTATTCTTATATTTATAATTTTAAATTCAAAATGCAAAAATTATTTAGATTACTAGAAGTAAGACATTACTCACTTTGTTGCATGTAATGTATGATTACATTTCAACGCACTCAGTCCACGGGATAATTTTTTAAACATTTTCCCACGCAGTCAGTTCGTTGTAATTTTTTTTTTAATTTTTTCCCACCAATTCCAGCGGGCATGCTCCGCTGAATTTTTTTATTTTTTTCCAAAACCAGCGGATCCAACAGATGAAATATTTTGGTTTTTGATGTTTTTTTTCGCAGTTAAAATCGCCGGTTCCAAACCGCTGGAAATTTGCGCGCACAGTGGCCCTCCCTCTCAAAGGCAGACAGCTTGCCTAGACCAAGCACTTCCTCCACTCCGTTCTTGCTGAGCCTTACCTGTAACATGAAAGGAAATAGTGTTCAAACTTAACTAGTCAGCAGTTCGGCGCACAAACTCCGTCTCGTGAGGAAAAAAACAGATTTTGCAATAATAAAAGCCTAAGCATAGGTTTCTTGAACAGCATTTTAAAAGCATGTTTTACTGATCCAACCAAAGGGAAAAAAAAGTCCCTTGCAACAGGCCAGACAGGGTAAAACAAAAATATTATCGAAGGCTCAACGCATGTAAGGTAACTTTTCAGTGTTACCTGGGAGGCAGTACAGATATCTACTAAGGGCATCCGCAATGGTGTTAGTCACCTATCTATAAAAAGTTCATATCAGCATCTATCCTATGTGGCAAGCAATTAAATGAAGAGAGAAAGCGTTGCTATCTATAGACCTGTAGATTGTCTATTAATTAAATGAAGAAAGAGAGAGAAAACACTCTATTAATTAAAAATAGCTATAGACATCTATATAGATTCACCATTGCAAGGGTTTACTATAGCATGGTATATAGATGACATAGATCTTACTATAGAGAGCAATTATCTTTAACCATTGCGGATGCCCTAACAAACTAGAATCATTACATGCAAACGTACTCTCTTTTTCCTCATGACAGCATCGCCTACTGCCCCACTGGCCTAGCAGATTTCAGCCGGTTTGGAACCATTGAAATCTTGGAATCAATGGTTCCAAATCGCTGGATTGACGCAGTTCATCTTAAGCATTTTTACTGCGAAAAAACAAAAACAAAACCGAAATATTTGTTGGTTTGGATTATTTGGTTTTGAAAAAAAATTGATGGAGCAGTCATTGGAATTGGTGAAAAAATTTTAAAAAATTTTACAATGAGTGATTGCGTGGGAAAACATTTAAAAATTAAAAAATTATCCCGGATTGAGTTATTTGGATTAAACTGCTTTTGGGGCTAGTTACGTAATTCACGAAATCGGTGGCTAATAACGAAACAAATTTAGATTCTGCAGTTCTGAACAGTAAAAAATTCTCATTTGGAAGAGGGAAGAAAGAGAGGAGAAGCGGGAGGCGGTGGGTCGACGCGGGATCGAACCCACCGGCGAGAGAGAGAGTGAAGATTTCCGTTGCTCGCCACCGGTGGGGTCGAACGATGCACTGGGCCCACTTGTCGGTGATAAAAGTCGAAAAAACTAATAGACTTGGCTCGGACAAGTTGGTACTAGGGGTGAAAATGGGACGGGAAATTCCCGCCCGATCCGGAGCCGGATCCGGTTTCGACCGGATCCGGGAAGCAAAACGGATATCGGGTCGGATCCTGATTCGGATCCGGATATTTAAAAGCAGATACCGGATCGGATTCGGAGCGCCCACTATCCGAAAAATATGGGGTCCGTAAACGGATATCGGGTATTCGGGAATTCGGATATCCGGTTTGTGTCATGTTTGTCTCAGGTCTTCTACTCACCCGTGGCCGTGGGCCGTGACCCGTGACCGTGAGGCCCGTGACTGAGCGAGCCCGATTTCCCTACTCAACTCAAGTCTCAATTCTCAAACACAGAAACCCTAAGTCTCAGTAGTCAGATCTGGACCTGAGGGCCTCCCTTCCCCTCCCCAGCACTCCCGGCGGCGCCCACATCTCCTCCCGGCGGCGCTCCTTCGTCCCCACGACCGGCGGCGCTCCCTTCCTCCCCACGACCGGCGGCACTCCCATCTTCTCCCCGCGATGCTCCCCAGTCCCCACCTCCCGGTTGAGCACAAGATTTGTATGATCTGTAAAATTGATGCACCTGTTCTCTTATCTTACATAGTTTTTTTTCAGATTATATAATCGCAACATAAAGTATGACAAGATTTGTATTTCTTACTCGAATCATGTATTTTGTTGCGGTGGAATATGGTTAATGTCAACATGTTATGATAATAAAGTGAGGCCTGAGAAATCCTTGTGTGTGGGTTCCTCATTCCTGATTAGTACAATGTTGTGAAGCTCACCATGTTGTATTCTGTTCTCTGTTTTAGTTGTTGGGCCTGGTAGTTGTACATTGAACACTGACTCGAAGGATGTGAGCAATAGAAATCTTCTGGTTTTCTGTTGACACTTCTTATCTTCTCATTTTCTACAATTACTAGATGCTGAAAAAATCAGGAAGTACTAGTAGTTGTTAGCAGCATTGATTGTCAGTTAGCTTAAGTAGCTGTTAGTTGTTCCTAGTTATATTTATTTTGAGCTTATATGCCATCATCTATTCATCTTGTCATTGAGAAACTTATAAAATGCAACAACATCCATTGATAACATCATGCTCTAATTGGGCAAGCACAAAAAAAGGGCACTTGGCATTTCATTTCTCCTTCCTGTCCGCATATATAGAAGCAGATGGGCTGGGTAATATTAAACCAAGCAAGACATGGGTTAACTTTCCTATATGAATACTAGAGCTATTGCTTAAACTAGAGAATGAATTGGAGTTCCATTGATTAATTACCGAATCAAGAAGCCTGCATTGATCATGCTAAAAGTCTCATTACCCTGGAACACAACCAATCAGTGAGGATTCTGTGAACTCCACATCATAGGACACCAAAGAGAAATTAGAGTCCACACAATGCACGTATATAGTGCAGTTCTGCACTGTTTTGAGCAAAATGGATATAGCTTTACCTGGCATATTCAGCTTGCTGACAGTTTTGGGTATCATATTCAGCTTGCTGACAGTTTTGGGTATCATATTCAGCTTGCTGACAGTTTGTTAGTTGCCTAATATTTGGAGCTCTATACAACCTTGCATTTCTGGTAAACGCAGAGAAAGTATATTACTTCGTTGGATATATACAAACTCTTCTTACTTGTTTGTTGCATCTTTTGTGAAGGGAAAGCATCGGTGCATTAGCTGGTGAAGACTGAAGAGCAAGGACAGGATGCTGGGCAGCAACACGCCAACACGGTCCAGGAAGGATCAAAACAAAGACTGTTTCTTCTTCTTATTTTTTTTTGCCTTGATGATTCATCAAGACATATGAATGTGATCCCTAGATGCACGTTGTGTTTTGCTACCTGTTATTACTGATTACCTAGAATTGGATTCAAGGTTGCAAACCCACGGAACTACTGGAGGTTGAGAGATGCTTTGTTTGAGATATATCCTACTATTATTGTCATGTATTTGTGTGGTTTAATTCAACATATATTACTTTATGTATGCGTGCATTATCCGTTCCCGAATTATCCGTTTCTGATCCGAATCCGTCATATATCCGACTCGTATCCGTATCCTGAATTATCCGGATTCGTATCCGGATCCGGCTAGCCCGTATCCGGTTCCGAATCCGGAAAAAATATGAGTTAGGATACGGGAAGAGCAATATCCGCCCGTATCCGACCTGTTTTCACCCCTAGTTGGTACTCACATTCATTTAGCTACCAAATCACCGCTTAATTTTTCCAAACTTTTTGAATATGGTCTCCAGGAAGTTCTCGACTTCTAGTAAAATTGTTGGGACAAAAAGTTCTACAGGGAATTAAATAAAATTCTGACATTACTGTCTGCTCAAAAATATTTTTTTTTGAATTTGTTTTATTTAAGAATGAAAATTGTATTATTTATTTTTGAAACTTTTTATCTAAGTTTAATTTGGCTAAATATGTTCCTATAAAATTTCAAGTTAAAATATTGTGTATTTATTTTATAAAAATTCGACGTCTTGATTTTTAGATTTTTAGAGCTTCTGTTTTTGAATTTTAAAAGGACTTAAATGAGATTATTAATTTCTGAAACTTTTTCCAGTAGTATCTATTGTTCTGAGGAAATCATGATAATTTTTAAAACTTCATATGAGTTTCTAATATTTTATATTAATTCTGATAATGCACTATTTCTAGTCAAAAGATGTCTTTTCAATTGTCATTCGATCATTCTTTGTTTAAAAAATTATTTATCAGCTGAAATGATTTAAATAAGTTTAGAATATTTTTAATATAAATTTTTAAGGATTTTACTTTATTTTTTAATCTTTTACCATTATCCATTCTTTAATTCCATTTATTTGATTTTTCACACAAAGCATAAATCCAAACAAGATTCAAATAAAAACCAATAATTCCAAGACAACTCAGAAATGATCATACTCAAATTCAAAACATTTATTTTTATTTTATTGCGTTTTCAGAATGTTACAAGGTTTCCGTATACATGCAGCATCATGGTGCATACAGGATGCTTCTTTCCATATAGGCATGAAATGGTTGCCATATGTTGCACCTACAGTTTTCCAATTAAGTGATTCTATTCTGTTTTCAAATTTTTTGACCGCACGTCGTTCTTTCCATTTAAGTGAGATTCCAATTTTTATTTCCAAAATTACTTTCCACGTCATACGCCGTTACTTAAAATGTCCGCTATCGTCGTCATGCCTCCATATCATAATATGCATAATCCATACTTACCAATTTCAAAAATTTATATGCTACTACAGCTAACTTTAGACAAACCATTTGAATTTATTTCACTGCTAATATTGGTAATACATCGCTAATTTAGATATCCTATTATCTGTGGGCATGAGAAATGTATATACCCAAAACCTGATGCCAAATGTACCCTATGAACCTCTTCATTGTTAACGGCTAAAGTGAACTCAAATTCATGCGTACATAAGAAAATCAAATGCTATTTTATACTCTATTAGATAATTTAGTTGAATAAAAATCCTAAAAACTATCTAAAACAAAAACTTCCATCAAATCTTGCCGTGGTATATAAAAAAAAAAGAGAGTATATACTCATATTATCTAGCTAAGGGCCTGTGGCCTAATGTATCTTTTGAACTTTTTCAATGATAATGGACAAAGTAAACTCAAATTCATGTGCGCATACATAATTCATCCCAACCACATTTGCTGAATGACATGCAAGTCTATCCATATCATAAATAAGCACGTATACCATAGGTACAAAACTAAATGTTATCTCTACTGTTCACATATACCATACGTACAAACTATATAAATGGAAGGTTATATATATTATTCTTTCCATCCATAATGAAACAATTGACATTAATGCACATACCTAATTCACCATGCCATAGCAACAATCAAGGGTTAGCCAATAAATACTGTCGCCTTAATATGCTGCTAAAAAAATTCAAGGTTTTTGGCTTTCCATATCAGCGATAGTTAACGGGTTTATCCGTTAATTATCATACCCAATGGAAATGAACACATCTTAATCCAATCCTAAGACAGAGAGGTATGGTGCCTGGGCTCCATAGTCCTAATTCGGCTTCCTATATAGTATAGTATAGGCTTGTGAGGCATCTGGAGTGTTCGACAATCCGCATTCAGTCGCTTCAGTTTTGTGCAGATCGTTGAGTTTCTGAATCATGTTATGCGAACTTGGTGTGCCCAACTAACAATCATGTAAACTGAGAGGAATATTAGAAATTTCACAATGCATTACACTAGTAAGTATATAGTAGACAAAAAAATTGAGATCTAACCATTGATATAGTATTACGGTATTTCTACTACTTTATTACCAAATAAAGTATAAATTAATAAATACTATCTAATATAATTTATTGTATTGAAAGAATGAATAAATCATATTTAATTTAGTGTAACCAGAGAGCTCCTCTTAACCCTCCATACGTGCTCCCAATGCACGGGAAGTGCTCTGCTGTTCGTGGCAACGCTCGTGCGGGTAGCTACTGGTCGATCGTCCAGTGGCCTCGGTGCCGGGATGCGTGCTTGTTCTCTTGCTATATTAATTCACTGCTTTAATTTACGGATAAAAATCTTTCCTGACTTGCAGGTCTATCGAAGTAACCGAAGCAAGAGAATATTTTAAAAAAATTTATTTCTACAATGTAATTAGTCATTCATGTAATTTGTAGTTGAGCTTGAAATTAAATTTTTGTATAATGTAATTCATTTAGTTGTACAAATTTGTAATAATTAATTATGCAATTAATCTTTGTTGCTTAATTTTATTTTTTGATGACTGTCAATTTATGTTGACGACTTTATTTGAGTTAACAAAATTGCGGTTGTTTGAAAATCTTACGCACATTGCATTTGCAGCCTTGGGAATGGTGGGTTACTTCGTACGAAACGTAACTGCCCACGTTGATTCATTCCACTTGAAAGGTGTGCCACTGTGAGAGGGCTGCAAAGCAGTGGACTCTCAAGCTAAGACAGGCATGCATCACGCAAAGCGCTAGAGTTCATCGTATTTCCAGTTTTCCACCATGTTTGGAGTTCTGTTTCTCCATGACCAGGATATATAGGGAAAGGCGTGGAAGGCGTCGGGAATGTCTGACACGCTTTAGGATGACACCAAACGCGATAGAGAGAGAGAAGATCTTAATTATGTCGTGTTTAGGTATTTTGGTCAGGCTGTTTGCAGCGAACGTTACCACATTTCAGCTTTAGGCGACCAACAAGGGGCTTCTTTGTTAATGGGGTGTGGAGAAGATTGTAGCTAGCATGGACTCTCCGTGGTAGCGGCGGTGTGCAGCATTTAGAGAAGCTATCAGCCATTGCCATTTATGTGTGTAAAGCAGTACCTTAGAGTTTTGAGACTGATGACCTTGATAATATTGCAGTGCATACGAAGTATTGTAATCTCGATTTGGTGCAGCAGCAACAATCAGTAACCACGAAGAATTTTTCTCTTTTTGTTTATTAGAAAATATGTGCAGAAGTTCTGTCAAATCGAAGTGTTTACATGCTACATCCTTGTTCCTCTTTCTTTTATCTCATTAATAGATAGGTAGAGACTTGAAAATGAACCGAAATTGTAGAGGCTATCACTCCAAATATAACCGAATCTGATACTCCTTCGACAGGACATGGGGGCAAGCACGAATTGTTCAACGAATGCCGGCCGGTATGCAATCTGTCACGATGTGCTATCTTGTACAAATCGGCTCCGATAGGAACAAGCTGTACTATTGATCTAGGAGTGTACACCATTGCCTTGACTACCAGATGGGTTCAGAGATATTTGGAGGAGGGCTGAGCACGAATCTCACAGCAAATCTAGAGAGTCCAAAAAATGCATACATTTGAAGGCAAACATCTCCTAAAATTCTTTTGGACAGCAGGATGAAATCTACCGTGCATTTTCCCGGCCTCTTCCTTCCACACTTGCACGTACGAGGTCTTTGGCTATTATATGTCTTTGATTTTTCTGCCAGTGTGATCCAGAAAACTCTTATTTCAAATGATGAAAAGCGTATAAAGTAGCACATGAACATTTTATTTCCAGTCTACATCTGGCAAGGATCGCCTGGCTCTGCAAGGAGCTCCACGCCTACAAGCACTCCACCTTCACCCGCATCCTCAACGCCCAGCGCACCCAGGACGTCGCCGTCCACTGCCTCCGCATCCGCAATAACGACACCGCCTTCAGGGTCAGTACCCCCGCACTCCCACCTCCTTCACATGACCTGTTCGACCAATTGCCTCTATATACGGACGTGCATACGGTTCTTGCTCATGAACTGTTCGACGAATTGCCTTAGCTTTAAAGACTCATTAGGTTCATAGATCAATGATTTGCTCATTCAGCTTTAAGGGTGCACATTCACGAACGTTTCTTTGATTGATGCCTTCCGCAAGCAGATCATTGCAAATCGTGTCGAGAGAATTGTGAACTCCTTGCATGCACAGTCCTTAACAAGTTGAGTGGGAGATTCTTTTGGATAGGTTTTCAGGTGAGCAATGCTGATTCTTTCGGGAAAATAATAGAACCTTATGTGTTGCAGTTTCGTGGGTTCTACAACACAAGAAAGTAGCAGCATGGGTTCCGGTGATGACCATGATACTGATACCGTTTCTGATCATGATATTCGTAGGTATGATACAGAGCGTAACGAGTGGAAACAATGTTCAGGGAGTAGTTTATTACAGTCTGAAAGTACACCAAAAAGAGCACAGGCCTACATATTTTTCGGCCCTTTTGGATTCCATGATTTCCAGCAGAATATATCACAGCATATGACATCTCAGTTAGCCAGTACATGTGTGTGCAACCTAACATCCTGAGAAGCCATTCACTTTTGGATACCATGATTTACAGATTCACCTATCATTCCATACATGTATGCCGGGAAATAAAACAGTGAACTGAGTTGATTCTGTATCACTTCAGTTCGGTCAGCAGCAGTTTCTGAAGTAGATGTTCAGTTCAAGACCAGAATTGTTGGTCAGACTTATCTGTCACTAGTAATCTGAACCAAAAGGAAGCCAGCGACTTCATCTTTCTTCTGTCCTGGCTCTTTCCTTGCTCTGTCATCTTATCTATACCACCATCCTTTTTCTCTACTACTTATCTCGTTTGCTTATGCTGCCTATGATCCCTTCCCTTCGCCTTGCCACCTCCATTAACTATTCCCTTCCCACTAAGCAGTAGCATGGTTCCATCATGAAGAACACAAAGCAACAATGGCTTAAACAATAGGGAAGCACTTACAATTACTATTAAGTTGAATGCACCAACCAGTTCACCCAAAAGCTTAAGCTTATGAGGAAAGGTGGGCAATTCACTTATACTTCAACACCCCCCTCACATACAGGCTCCCTCAGGCCCTAGGACGTGGAATAGAAGTGGGCTGTAATTATTTTTTTAAATTGCGCCAACCGGGTCTTGAACTCGAGACCTCTTGGCTCTGATATCATATTGAGTTGGATGCACCAGCTAGTTCACCCAAAAGCTTAAGCTTATGAGGAAAGGTGGGCAATTCACTTATACTTCAACAGTTACAAGTGCTAGCCTCTGGTCCATAAAAGATCAAACCCAGTCAAAAAGCCCAAACCTCAGCAAAATTTCCCGAAATTACTGTGGCAAATTGAAAAATTTTAATTCTTTTTTATCCATTGAGATTTGGAATCTCAGTCCCGGCTGAAAGCCGAAATCTTGGCCAAGATTTTCGAAATTTCGATAAGATTTTGAACAACGCGCTATATACGCATGTCCTTAGGAGTACAAATTCTGATCATCCGGCGCAAATTGAACATGTATATTTGAGAGATTTCCATATACGCTTGGATATGAAACTCCTTACGAATGGGGCCAAATGTGAATACAATACTCCAAACTTCACATGTGTCGAAGCATGCTATAGGACCATACTGTGCACTTTGGCACAATCAATTGCTTCTGCAAATTAGATAACTTGATAAGAACTGAGAAAAGAAAAATGAATTGACTGGCCTGGAAATGTTCAAGAAGACGCTAGGCGCTAGTCGGACGGTGAGGTAGGGCTAGGGATGAAAACGGATCGGATACGGACGGATAATAGCTTTACCATATTTGTTTTCATATTTTTTCTCGGATGCGGATACGGATACGGATAGTCCGGATACGAATACGGATAATATCGAATATGGATACGAATCGAATACGAATCGAATCGGATACGGTTCGAATATTTATCGGAACATGATAACCCCTTAAATCGTACACAAAAAATCAACAGAAATACATAACTAATTGATTTGATCAAAATATTATTGAAAATTGAATAAATGTAAGCATTTTCATTCACTTAGACAATAGTTAGATACCATATCGTAAACAAAATTATATAAGGTTTAGTTTATCACATACATACGATTAGTTCATCATCACATAGACTAAAACACAAAATAAAGGTAGTCCTTACTTAGAGATACAAATAGAAGCAAACACATAACACACTAAAAGTTTGATAATACTTAGATATCATATCTCTAGAAAAAGTATATAACACTTACATGTAATGACTCAAGATTTATATTCTTAGTTGAATTATGTTTAAAATAATAAATTATATATTTATGAGTTTTTATTCATTTTTAGCTACTTATTTAATATATTTCCTATTAAGAATAGGAGTTTTTGAATTTTTGAGAAAAATTTAAATATGATAAAATATTTAAAATAATTTTTTAAATGTTATATTGTTACTGTAACTTTCTCAAAAAAATTTCATAATTTTTGGACTTGGTTTGCTAATTTTAATAATTGAAACTTGCTTTAGAGATTAATTAAATTAGAAAACAATTCTGAAATTAAGAAATCTTTTTAGGCCAAAAGAGTAGTCTTGGCCCAACCCATATGTCTATCCGGATATCCGACCCACTATTATCCGGATTATCCGAATCTGTATCCGTATCCGACGGATAATGAGCTACCGAATCCGTATCCGTATCCGACAAAAAAAATCTGTATCCGTATCCGATCCGATACTATCCGATAAATATCCGATCCGATAAAATCCATATCCGAAAATATCTGAATCAGTAGAAAAATATCCGAACCGTTTTCATCCCTAGTTAGGGCCCAGCGCCTAGACGGATTAATCGGGGATTAATCGGATCTAGGCGGTCAGTCTCGGTGGCCGAATAAAATAGATTATAGTAGATATCTGGGATGTAAAGAACAAAATAATTAAGTTGTTAAGCACACAATTAGATAAATAACATAGACATACTGACATAGTATCACCCATAGACATAAGTTCTCACACTATAACCCACATTTATGGTCCCATGTGAGTGCTCCAGCATTACACATTTACACATTGCCTCTAAATAAACACTCCTGGCAAAGCCAAAGCATATTTCTGAAGGGAAATGCACTTAGAAGTTGGCAGGCTCATGTACTGGACTTACATAAATTCAAGCGCTTGGAATCTCACCTTCCTCTAATTCTCTAAATCGTCCCACAGTTTAAATGGAGACCCCATTCCTACTGATTTATCTTCATCCATTAACTCGAAAATGCAGGGGAGGGAGAGGCGGTGGAGGGGGCGAAGCAAGGAGGGAGAGGCGGTGGAGGGGTAGAGCAGGCGAGGAGAGGCGGCGGAGGGGCGGAGCAGGAGGACTAGGGAGTAACTTTGGCGGCGGTGGCGGCAACGGCCAGCGGCAGCACGGCTGCTAGGGTTCTGCCCTCTCACCCGAGTCCACCCAAGGTCAGTGCGTTGCTCCTTCGGCCCGTGTCTCGGCTGTGTTTTCATTCCTCCTTCGGTCCCGAGTCGGCTGCCTAGCTCCCCTTGATCGTCACCTCGACTACCGCGCCTAATGCCGCCCGGCCACCTGCGACCGCCTAGCGGTCCGCCAAGGGCTAAATCGCGGCGGCCGGTGACCGCAGAGCGCCTAGACGCCACCTAATGCCGATTTTTTGAACAGTGTGGCCTGGGGGAAATCTTTGCGCAGTACTGCATCCTAACGTTCAGGTGGTTGTGGAATCGTTTATGTAGTAATTAAGCCAATCAGCACAGGTGGAGAGCGCGCGCTTATGGGCTTAATAAGTGGAGAAATTTTACGGTCCATTGTACTGTTAGTATATCACAAATAGTAGAAATCATATTTCTATTAATTTGTTAAGGGTATTTATACTACTTTACTATTAGATAAAATATAAATAAATTTTAGCTAATTTACTCCGTTCGATCTAAAAGAATAATCCATTCGTATTGAATTTATTGTATAGTAAAAGAGTTCTGATAAGAGCAAGTATTATAAGGTGATGTAGGCGGGCTGCAAGAAGTGGCATATCAGATCTGTGATGAGGTGGAAGAGAGAGAAATGGAAAGAGAAAGAAAGCGGGCTGCTCACTTGTAGCCAGCTGAAAGTGGGCTGCTCACGGACTCCAAGACACTTTGTGAGAGGAAGAGGTGATCCAAGTATTAAATGTATATCTTGTATCAAGAGTGAGCTATTAGAGCATGTACAGCGGTTGATTTGTTGCCGTCTGTGTGCGTCCATGTAAGCAGAGCATGTCTACGTGGAGGTGTTTTAATGAAGAAAGAGAGGGTAGTCGTCGACGAACGAGACGACGACTTGGGCTCGTTGTCCCAGAGCTCGCAGCCGGTGCTTCCCCCGTTGTAGACGGAGTTGCGAGCGGGCGACGGATCTTGCGGATCGAGTGCGGCGCGCGAGCTCTTAGCGCCAAATCCACCGCGCCGAAATCCTACTGCGCCAAATCCTCGGCGGCTCCAGATTTTCCCACAATTAAACTCATGCCGCTGCCTCCTCCAATGTGGATTTGGCGACCCCGAGTCCCATGCCAAATCCTGCAATCCCACGGCAAATCCTTCCGCCCCCATACCCTCGATGAAGAAGGCGAGCGAGAGCGAAGGCGCGGCGCAGCCAGAGAAGCAAGGCGGCGGCGGGAGCCAAAGGCGCGGCGGCTACGGCAGGCAAGAGCACGAGCGCTGGAGCCGCAAGGGACGGGAACGGCACCGTTGATCTGTCGTTCCCCTACCACGCCGGCGTCCAGGAGTACAATAGTTGCTCCGCTGCGGCTTCACCGATGTCCCTTGCTTGGATGCATCATCAGGCTTTGGATCTGGCAACCTGGTAATTTTATTCTCCGTAAGATTGATTGTTAGTTGGAAGATGCTGCTACTTTTCAAGATGCTGCTACTTTTTTCTCGAAAAGATGCTGCTACTTATCAAGATGCATTTAGTTTGGTAGAAATTATTCTCCGTAAGATTGATGCTACTTATCAAGATGAATTAAGATGCAGCTGTATAGACTTGAAGATTGGTAGAATTAAGACCAATGTTTTGGAACAAATTGCTCTCTGCATAGACTCTGAATTTTGATGGTGTTGGAATAAACTTGTTGCTGTATTTGCTTTATCTCTTGTCGGTCAGTCTGTTGTTAGTCACGTTTTGGTTCAGTTGAGTCATAGCGCAAATTCAGGTTTAGTTGTTAGTTAGTGGGTGTTTTGTCCAGGTCGTGCGGAAAGAATAAAGGATCCTCAAACACCACGAAACTGGAAATCGTGGCATAGAATTAGGTGATAGAATCAGTCTTATTTAGCGTTTGCATTCCTACAACTATTTGCCCATGGTCCTCTCAGTCTTCTTTGCTAGCTTTGTGCCTGGAGAAATTTGGCACTAGATGGGATGGTTTTGTTATCCGCTAATCCTGACGGTTGCAATGTTGATTCAGTATTTGCTTTGTCTTAACAACTTGGGTCTTAGTTAGTTAGTTGCCGGATAGAAAACAGTTGAAAAGCTGAGGTAACAGAAACGGCCGAGATCAATTCGGTTTGAAATTGTAATCTCATCACATCTGTAATCACAGCACTATAAAACGGAGAATATACATGAAAAGGCTGTGTGGTTGAGGCAGCGCAAAACTCTTTTCCTTGCTGTTCTGCAATCCAAGTTCCCTCTGTTGTCATTTGCTTTTCAGGTACTCTGAAGCAGAGGGCGCGTCCGGAGTTGATCGCCAAATTACCCTGGAGAGGCACGTGCTGAATCTTCTGAAGCTGAAGGCTGCAGATTGTCGATCAAGATCTGGGCCAACAGTTTTCCTCTCTTGAGCCTCAAATAGTCTGCAATTAACTTCACAATTCTCTGTCTCTTAGCTACCATAACATACATGCACTTCAGTGTTGGATAATATTCAATGAGAATGAGAACATTTTGATGCAGCAGGTATGACTAATTAAACATCCTACCAAATTGTAATTCGTATAACTAGCAAATTCAGTCAGCTTACGAGTTTTGTCAATCCCTTGTGCATTCTCATTCGTCTGTGGAGCTGATGTAAACTGTCTCGATTTGAAACTTATTAGCCAGTTATCTTCCAACATTATTTTATTTTTTTAGGTTTCTTGCCATTTACCTTGAAGTCCAATGTGCAAGTAATTGCATAAGTTTCCCTCAACAGATCGCACGCTAGGGTACCCTCTCCACCGCATAAAGTGCGGTCCACGTGGCGGCCGCCATCGGGCGGCGATCACGCCCGCCGCCAGCGTCGGTCCACGTGGCGCCCGGCGGCGAGGTGGCGAAAGACGCCTGCTGCGCCCGGCGCCACCACGTGGCGGCGGCCATCGGCGGCGATCACGCCCGCCGCCAGCGTCGGTCCACGTGGCGCCCGGCGAAAGGTGGGCGAAACACGCCTGCCGCCCGGCGCCAGCCCACGTGGCGGCCGCCGCCATCGGCGGCGATCACGCCCGCCGGCAGCGTCGGTCCACGTGGCGCCCGGCGAGCGTGGGCGAAGACGCTCGCCGCCGGCGCCAAATTTCCACGTGGCGGCCGGGCCATCGGCGGCGATCACGCCACGGCCGGCGCGCCGGTCCACGTGGCGCTCGGCGAAAGGTGGCGGGCACGCCTGCGCCGCCGGCGCCCAGCACGTGGCGGTGGCGTCGATTGGCGAGGACGCCCGCTCGCCCGCCGCAAGGTAAGAAGGTGGGCACACGGTGGCCGCCTCGAGGCTCCTTCCACCGCCGTCATCGTGTCGAACAGCGAGCTGCCAGAGCGCACTTATCGATGGCAAGGGTTTACGCAACAAGCCCATTCCTCGACGCCTCACCTACTGTCACAATGGGGTCCCATCCGTGGACGGGCAAGGGCACGCGTAGGCATTTAATGAGGCTGTAGGAACGGGACAACACGAGAGAAAGCATTAAATGTATTTAGATCAGCGTGATGACCCTCCTTGTACCTACCCCGTTAGCCTGGCCTATATAAGGGCCCTCGGGTGCATGGGGAGGGGGGATCGGATCCTAGATCAGTCGACCAAGCAATACCAGAGAAAGCGAGCGGATGCGCTTGTAACGCGAGAACTCTGTACTGGTTGGATACACCCCATAAGAAATTTAGCAGGACGTAAGGTTATTACCCTTCTCACAAGGGGGCCCGAACCTGGGTAAAAAATCTTCGTGTCGCCTGCAGTTCATCGCCGCCGGAGTCCTTCGCGTAGGAGTCCCTAGGGTTTTCGCCCTCTAGGTTTAGCCAGCCGCGAAGACGCCCTCCTTCCGAACCAAACCCGGTCTGCATCCTCCGGGCCTGTCAGGTGGAATACGCCGGCGGGCGCGCCAGTAGGGGGCTAGTGGTTGGCTTTTTCGGCTAACTTCGGCGGACTTCGGTGTTCGCGATTCGAAGCGAGCTCCGCATCGAAGATGGCGGGTCCGGCGCCGAGATCTTGCGGGCGAAGCGACGACCAAGGCACCTCCGACCGTCGCGGGTCGAGGAACCGCCGTGCCCGCCCTGCAGGTCGGCGCCTGCCGCTCCCGAGCGGTGGAGCAGCCCGTCGTCGAAGGCTGGCCATGGAGGCGCCACCCCGCCAGAACTTGCACGCCCGTTCTTCGGACCACCCGCCGGTGGAGTTCGCGGATTCTCCGCCACTCCGTGGTCGCTGCAGCATTGCTGGCCTCGTGGATGCGCCCACCGGGTAGGGCTCCGGCCGGTCGCACCGAAGGCACTCGGCGCTGAGGCGATGCAGGCACTCTCAGCCTCGAGTCGCCCCCAACGAGGAGGGCTCGCCGGTGGGCGGGGTCAAGGAACGGGCGCGCCATCTGGTCCCGGCTCCTCGAGGAATCTGTGGGGACCGCGCTCGCTCGACGAAGCCGCCGGCAGCCATGTGTGATGACCTTTCGCGTCGTCGCCGCCGTCCGGACCAGAGCGTCGCCATGGCAAGCAGTGGCGGCCGACAATGAGAGTCCCCTCGTGTTTCGCCCGCAGACGGGAGGAGGTCCTCCTCCGACTCCTTGAAGAGCCGGCCTCGCGCTCCTCTGCGATCCCGGACCGGGCTTCGATGAGCGGCTCGGCTCCCTCTGGCGTCGGGTGCAGTTTTCTTCTCGGCCAGGCGCAGGGCGTGCTGGCCGGACAGGTTTCGCCCGGCGGCCATAGAGAAATATGACGGCACCACCAACCCGGAGGAGTTCCTCCAAATCTACACGACGATGGTGCGGGCAGCTGGCGGATCTGAAAAGGTCATGGCCAACTACCTCCCAACGGCCTTGACGAGTTCTCTCCTGGCTGCTGAATCTCCCCCGAGGTCGGTGCACTCGTGGGGACAGTTGTGCGACCTCTTTGTCGCTAATTTTTAGGGCTCCTTCGCGCAGCCCGGTGTGGAGGATGACCTCCACGCCCTGGAACAAGAAAAGGGTGAGTCGCTTCGCAACTTCATCCGGCGGTTCTGTCACTGCCGTAACACCATCCCCCACATCTCCGAGCAATCAGTCGTCATCGCCACGCCGGGAGGGCGTCTGCGACCGCAAGATGAAGGAGAAGATGGCCACCGTACCATCAGCTCCACCTCTGAAGCTTTTCTCCCTCGCACATAAGTGCGCTGCGGGCCTTGGAGGCGAGGGCCGCCCTGGCCCCAAGGGTGGCTAAGGCAGGACGAGGCCGGACATCGAAGGTCCCGCCGTCAGTGCAAGAAGGCGCTGAAGCGCGAGGCGGAGCCAGTAGTCTCTTGGCCGCCGAAGCGCGACGACGAAGAAGACCCCGCCTCGAAGCGCAACCGCCATGACCGGCGTAATGACCGCCCTTGCGGGCGCGACGACCGTCGTGACCGGCGTGACGATCGCCGTGATCGGCGCGATGACCGCCGCGACCGTAGAAACGACCGCCGCGATCAAAAGGAGGGCGAGCCCTACTGCCCGATACATAAAACCAATACCCATGACCTAGACAACTGTCGGGTCGTGGGCAGGATGGTGGAGAAGCGGCTCAAGGAGCGCCGCCCTGATGATGATCAAGATGAAGATCCCGCCCCACTGGCTTTTCAGCAGGCGAATCACACCGTGGCGTACATCTATGGTGGTTCATCCGCCATTCCCTCCAACACCGCTTATAAGCGGCTGAAAAGGGAGGTGTGCGCCACGGCGTCAAGCTCAGGGGCGGGTCGGACGCTGAAGTGGTCGGAGCAAACGATCACCTTCAGTCGGGCCGACCACCCTGAATGCACCCTCAGCCTAGGGCCTCTCCCGATCGTGGTCGCGCCCACGGTCCGGAATGTGCGGCTGGGGCGGGTGCTGATGGACGGAGGTAGCTCCCTCAACCTCCTGTCTGCATCGGCTTTTATGGCGCTGCAGATCCCGCGGCAGGATTTGCGCCCTACCCTGCTGTTCTTTGGGGTAGCCCCGGATGCGGGTTTGTTCCCCTTGGGTCAAGTTTGCCTCCCCGTCACTTTTGGGGAGAAGGATAACTACCGCACCGAGATGGTGGATTTCGAGGTCGCAGATTTCGACCTCCCATACAACGCCTTACTTGGTCGGCCGGCGCTGGTCAAGTTCATGGCGGCTACCCACTACGCTTACATGGTGGTGAAGATGCGGGGCCCAATGCCCCATTGTCATCAACGTGGATAGGTCTGAAGCCTCATACGCCACAAGCGTGCTTGGGATCTGGCGGTACCACTTGGCGCTTGTCAGCCGACGCCACTTCTGGAGCCCTCGAGCCGGACCGTGCTTCACCCGGTTCCGCCGGTGAAGTAAAGGTGGTCGCCACAGTGGGGCGAACCCGAAGATCGTCAACATTGGCGCCAACCTCGGCGCCAAATAGGAAGACGCTCGTCACCTTCCTCCGATCAAACGCAGAGCGTGTTCGCCGGCAACCGTCCGACATATTTGGGGTCCCCAGTGATCGAGCACCGATTAATGCCTCGGCGCGCCCGATCCGTGAAGGTCCGGAGGCAGCCCGAGCGGCAGGATGCCATTCGAGAGGAGGTGGAGAAGCTCTCGGCCTTGGATAGTCAGGAGGTCTCTCCCCGAGTGGCTTGCCAACCCGTGCTCGTCAAGAAATCCAACGGGAAGTGGCGATGTGTGTCGATTTCACCGACCTCAACAAAGCTCGTCCGAAGATCCTTATCCCCCGCCACGAGTCGACCTCATTGTAGACTCCACGGTAGGGTGTGAATTGTCATGTGCTTTTTGGATGCGTACTCGGGTACCACCAGTTAGCATGGCACTTGAAGACGAAGAAAAGATCGCTTTTGTAACCCCAAGCGGTGTATCTTGTTATGTAAGGATGGCCTTTGGTTTAAAGAATGCGAGTTCCACTTACGGCGTGCTATGCATATTACCTTCCGCCCCAGATAGGGCGGAACCTTGAAGTTTATGTTGATGACCGGTGGTGAAAGTTAAAAAGAGCGATTTAAATGATCCAAGACACGGAGGAGACCTTTGCTAACCTCCGGATGAATCACTGAAGCTCAACCCGAAAAATCGTGTTCGGTGTGCCCTCCGCAAAATTTGGGTTTCTGGTGTCCAGCCGGGGCATTGAGGCCAATCCTGACAAGATATCGGCCATCGAGCACATGAAGCCGCCAGCGCGACTCAAGCAAGTCCAATGTTTGGCCGGTCGCCTGGCCTCCTTGGGGCGGTTCATTGCCCGATTGGGAGAAAAAAGCTTGCCTCTGTTCAAACTGTTGAAAAAGACTAATTACTTCGAGTGGACGGACGAGGCGCAGAAGGCATTTGAAGATTTGAAGCGGTACCTCTCCTCTCCCGTCTTTGGTTTCCCCAGCGGTGAGCCTTTGCTTCAGATATTGCCGCCACCCGAGGTGGTGAGCGCCGTGTTGATCGCAGAAAGGGAAGGCGTTCAGAGGCCAGTCTACTATGTCAGCAAAGTGTTGCGTGAAGCAGAGACCCGGTATCCGCAGCTCAAAAGATCTTGTATCACGATCCTAGTGGCGTCGAAGTCATGCGGCATTATTTCCAAGGGCGAAAATTACCGTGGTCACAGCCTACCCTTTGCGCGAGATTCTCCATAACCGTGAAGCAGAGGGGCGAATTGCTAAATGGTCGATGGAGCTGGGGGAATTTAACATTAAGTTTGTGCCCCGCACTGCCATTAAGAGTCAAAAGTTGGCGGAATTCGTCGCCGAGTGGACTCCCGCCACTCCTGAAGCTGAAGAAGCCCCCGTGCCTTCCCCCTGGACGTTATTCTTTGATGGGTCTTTCAGGCTGGAAGGCGCGGGGGCTGGGGTTGTCCTGGTCTCCCCGACCGGTGACACCCTCCAGTACGTGGTCGCCCTCGAATTCAAGGCCACCAACAATATTGCCGAGTATGAGGGCTCACAAGGCGAAACGATCGCTTCTGCTACCGGGCATTAGGCGTCTCAAGTCAAGGGAGATTCCCTGCTGGTCATTAATCAAGCTCGAAAGGAATTCCAATGTTTCGACCCCACCATGGCGGCGTACCTGGCGGAGGTCCGAAGAATGGAACGTCATTTTGAAGGTTTGGGGTATATTCATATCCCTCGGCGTGACAATCACCTTGCGGATGAGCTGTCCCAGCTTGCATCCTCAAGGGCTCCTGTTCCGGTCGGGGTCTTCGAGGAAAGACTACCGCGACCGTCCATCGCCGCCCACAATTCAGGTGGGGATGATGGTGTCGCTGTCGCGGCCCCCGGTCCAGGTGGGGACGACGGCAAGGCTGTCGCGGCCTCCGGCTCAGGTGGGGAAGGCGATGCCACTGTCACGGCCTCCAATCCAGGAGGGAAGACGCGCGCCGCCTCGGCCCGGTCCGGGAGGAAGACGGCGAGCTTGAGGCGGCACCAGGGAGCTTCGGCCAATGAGTACCCAGCGAGCACCGAGTGGTCGCCGCCCTTAGGCGGGAGGATCGGTGGATGGACCCTATCCTCGCCTTCTGCGTGACCAAGTGATCCCGACGATGATGCCTCACCGAGAAGATTGCACGAAGGCCAAGTGCTATACTCGGTAGATGGGGACCTATATCGCCAGAGCGAAACGAGTTCTCTTGAAGTGCATCACTCGGGAAGAGGGAGCAGCTTGCTCTCGATATCCATGGAGGCGCAAAGGGAGCCATATGTCCCACGGACTCTAGTCGGCAAGGCGTTTAGCCAAGGATTTTATTGGCCTACCGCCTCCGGGGCGCTATGAAGCCGGTGAGGATGTCTGGCTTGTCGGTTCTTCGCCGAGCAAACCCACCGACCGCCCAAGCTCGCAAACCATCCCGCTATCTTGGCCGTTCATGTGCGGGGCCGGATATCCGGGTCCGTTCTCGGGCCACGAGGCTTCACCCACCTCTTTGTCGCCATCGACAAGTTCACCAAGTGGGTCGGCCGAGGCGATCTTGAACCATCACGGCCGCCGCCTGATAAGTTCATGCGGGATCTTCACCCTTTGGAGTCGCCAACCGCATCATCACCGATAACGGCACCCGGGCCACGGTAGCGGCTTTCACGGAGTTCGCGGAAGAAATGGGCACCAAGGTATGTTTCGCCGGTGGCCCACCCCATGAGCAACGGTCGGAGCGGCGCCAATGCGCTTAGTCTTTGAAGGGCCTCAAGACAAGGGCGTTTGATCGACTCCACAAGCGGGTGCAAGATGGACGGAAGAACTCCCGGCCAGGTTGTGGTCGCCGCACCACGCCCACCGTCTGACCGTGAGACACCCTTCTTCTTGGTGTATGGCGCCGAGGCTGTTCTCCCCTCCGAGCTGTCGCTCGGCTCGCCGCGCGCCTCCGCCTTCAACGAAGGGGACCAAGAGGATCTCCGTGAAGATGTCAACCTTCCGGAGGAGATGCGGATCGTCTTTGCTCTCGCGCCGCCCGCTACCGTGAGAGCTCGGCGGTACCACGCCACCCGGTCTCCGAGAGAACACCGGTGGGTGACACAGTCTTCTGCAGACCAGACGATGCCGGTTACATAAGCCGCTCCCCGTGGGAGGGCCCTTCAAGGTGGTCTCGATATCTAGGCCCGGCGATGCGGTTAGCCATCGAGACGGCGAGGAGTCGATTTAACTCCTACAACATCGAGCTGCTCCGGAAGTTCTACCCTTAGAGGAATTGTAAGTACCCAGCAGCTTGTTCACCAGCCTTTGAGGTACGTCCCTTTCTGGTGATCGGCGTTCCGGCGATCAAGAAGGTCATGTTCGAAAAACTCTTTGCCGCCATTATTATTCCTCTTCGGTTGTGCTCGAGTGGCGAATATGCGCATGAATGTCGCTGGTTCCGTCGTTTGCTATTTCCTTTGTGGAGTCCATGACGATCCTCGACCTTCGGGTTTACTTGGCTTAGGCGATCGGGGCGGGCTAGGTACGGTGCTTTCGGACGCTGCTCGCCGCCTGGGTTGGCTCCACTGAAGCGCCGTTGGTCGTCACCGAGCGCCGTCGACCTAATGCCACCCCAGAAACTCGCCGCTGAGCACATGGCGCCACGGATCGAATTCTTGGTATTTCACAAGGACTTAGGGTCCAAACGGGCGAGCCAGACACTTCATCTTGGAGTTTAGAATGTTTTAAAAGCTTACCTTGCTTATACCTCTCGGATGCATACTCACCTTCTCAGAGTCAGCCTCAGACGCAGCAGGTAAGCATAACGATGTTGGCTTACTTCCTCGAAGGCCTGCGCCTTATTGATCGCTTCGATGGCTCGAGGCTGCTCGCCCGATGCCGAGCTGCTTTCGCCCAGCCTCCGTCGTCTTCGCCCGGCCCCGGTTTCTTGGTCGCCTCGGCCTCAAGGTCGGTCGCCTAATGGCTCGGGTTTGCTTCGCCTGTGCCCGAGCTGCTCGCCAGCCTTCCGTCGTCTTTCGCCGGCGCTTGTTTGTTGCCTGCGCCTCGGTCGGTCGCTTGATGGCTCGGGGCTACTCGATGCCGCCGCTCGCCAGCCTCCGTCGTCAGGTTTCGCCAAGTAGCGTCAAGTCGCCCATCCCGCGGCAAACGAAATAAGATAAGCGCCTTATACCGCGTTCTTTGGCCATTCTCTTGCAATCATATCCTGAGTTAGGTCAAGATGTGCATGGTTATCGCGAATGTTGAAACCCAACGGCTCCTCATGATAAGAGAAAATGTGCTAAGTGTTAAACGTCCGGAGAGACCAAGTCATCGGAGTGTCAGTTAGACACAGCGCTCCTACACGGCTCGTACGCCTCGGGTTGGCTCCCTGAAGCACCGCTGGTCGTCTCCGTTGAGTGTTTCTGGTCTAATAGCACTTCCGAGAACTTGTTGTCTCGCCGCGTTACGCCGTAGCATATTTTTAAGCGATCATCAGGGTGTAAGTTCCCGAAGGTTGAAACCTGCGATGATCTCATGTGAAATTCGATGCTAAGACCTTGCTATGCCTTATGCCCTTGTTCGAGTTAAGGGCATTTTTCACCTACATTTTATGTGGTCCGCATAATCTATGCTCGCGATCACAGCAGGCGCATGAAATCACTTGGCAGGACTTAGAAACCTACCCTAAATTAGGTGTTTCTAAAAAGCGTCTTGGCTAAATCGAATGACAGCCGTCTAACAGGCAAATGTGGTGAATTTAGGCATGCAAAAATGAGCAAACGCATGAATAACGATTAAACATCTAACTTTCATCCAAAGGCGGTCCAAGGTTTTTCTGGACGCAGGTTCATCAACAAAAGCAGCAAAAAAAAGAGAAACAGAAGAAAGCCGCCCGCCTTCACTCCTCGTCCTCGCCGAAGTCGAAGTTCTTCGTCGGCGCCGATGCGGCCGGTGGAGACGTCCATGGCCGGTTGCTTCCACCTGCAAAGCATCCCGCCACGTGTTCAGCCAGCGCACCAGCGCCTCCCGCCGAGCCACTCGCGCTCTGCGTCTCGACGCCGCCCACCACCGCCATGGGATCAATGCGTCGCGGGCCGGGCGCAGCGAAAGCCGTGTAGGTCGCGCCATGATCGCGACCGGCGCCCTTCCGTGGCGAGCGAGCGGCTAAGGGCGGCAGAGTCTCGGCGCCCGCGGCCTGGTTGGTCGCATGGGCAAATTGAAGCGCCGAGTCCTCCAGGCGCGTTCAGCGTCACCCCAAGGGTTCGAGCACCTCTTGCGCGCTGAACGCCTTCTTCAAAGATGATCGCAAGGTTGCGCCGCACCGGAAGGATTCAAGTTCGAGGTCTTCGCGCCGCCTCGCCCTTCGCCTGCAGTCTCGCCCGCTCTCGGCCACGATCGCGATCGCGGTCGTGTTGGTTCTTTCTCGCGCCAGCTCGCCCGCCGCCCTCTCCGCTCGCTCCAGCCAGCCATCGAGGCGAAATTGGCTGTCTGGGCACCGTGTTTAGAGGCGGCAAGCAGAACGGCGTTAGTGCCGCTGCATGTCGCTCACCCGGTGAAGAGTTCGACGCGCGGTTGGGGCGGCAAGGCGGCGCGAGGGCAAGACCTCCGCGGCTGGGCCAGAATGTCTTGGCCGGCGGCGGCGGCGGGAGGCGCCGGCGAGGCCTCCGCCCGTCTCGGTGGCGCCGGGTGTTGGCACCTTGGCGCTTCTGAGGCCGCCCTTGAGGGCGCCAGTTGTTGCCCATCGGGGCGTGAGGCCACCTTGTTGAGCGGTGGCCCGAGCTCCGTGGTCGAGATTGTCAGCGCCATTGCTTGTCGGCGCCGGAAGAGGTATGGTCGGTGAAGGCCCGGGCCGGTCTTTGAAAGGCGGCGGCGCCGAGGTGAAGTCGTGGCGGGCGCCCTGTGCCCCGCCTTGAAGGGGTACCGCCACGGGGCCGGTGGTGGCGGTGCTTGGTCCGTGGCCTGAGCCCTCTTAGGGTCCGACCACAGTGTCGGGGGCGACCGGCCGCTGTTCGCGACTCGATCGACGCGGCAGGCGTCCTCGATCACTGTGGGGCATGAGGCGGATCACGCCGGCCTGTGGAGTCCATCGGCGGAGTAGCCTAACAACCCGCAGCGCCCGCGTGCTCGGTCGGCGAAAGGCCGGGCCTCCGACGGAAAAGGTGTGTCGGTTGGGACCGGAAGATCGCGCTGCAAGCCACCGCCCAGTTTGGCTCCTCAAGGTTGCCCTCATTGTCGCGAAAGGGAAAAAGATGACGGTCGGTTGGTAAGAAGCCGCAGGAGAAACATGTGCGTAAGGAAGCTAGAAGAATACAAGTGCTTACGTCCGTGCCACGTCTTGCGTCAGTCGTTATCGCCGTGTCTCGCCACGAGGGCGGATCGCGCGGCGAAGAGGGCTGATCCTCCGGGCCATGTAGTCCCGGGCTACCAGCCCTCCGTTCAGCCCGGCGTCCCGCAACTCGCGATGCGGGCGCCATTGCGCGAGCTTCGGCCGTCTCTTCGACCGGCGAGCTCCGATTCTCAAGGCGTCGCCGGTCCGGCACACCCTCAGGCGTCGATTCCATTGTCGTCCCGATGTACTGACCGATCCGCTGCGCCATGCCCTCCGCTTGGACTCTGGCCGAAGGAATGTAGCGGAGGCCATCCCGTCCGGCGGAAATATAACTCCCCACTACTGGCTGCTGTCGTTGGTGGCACGCAGAATGAAGAAGTGGCGAAGAGAGGAAGGTTCGGCATCACCCCATGAACATCTCACGAGGTGTGCGAAGATGGCGAGGAAGATGATGAATTGGGAGTGAGATGAAGATGGTGGATTTCAGAGAAATGGAGGACGGTGAGAAGAAATTCGAAAGGGCGGAAGAAGGCCCGCCATCATGGCCCAGGTGTGCAGCACGATCTCGTCGGAGAGGCACACGGGCGTAGCGGTCCCCGGTCGGTACCGGAAGGTGCCTTCCGGTGCGATGATCCCCATCCGATTCACGGCGGTGGCGTCAACAGTGGAGGCTGGGATGGAGTTCACCATGGTGGCTCGAAGAAGACAAAGCGCTTTGGGGAAAAAGAGGCGAAGGAACAAGAAAGCAAAGTCGCAAGAAAATGTATATGCGTGAACCGCTCAATGCAGATGCATCTATATAAGCGTACATTCTACATCGACGGTTCACGAAGGGACGAAATTATCGCCGCCGGTCCTAAGGGAAAACCGCGGATACGCTAGCGGGGACCGGCGGTCGATCCTCATGAGTGGTGGCCTCGCTTAAGAGCGCACCAAGCATTGAAGTGCATTAAGTGAAGGTTCTAAAAAAGGAGTCGCAGGCCTGCGCTCTAGGGCAGGCCCGGGGGCTACTGTCAGCGTATCGTACGCTAGGGTACCCTCTCCACCGCATAAAGTGCGGTCCACGTGGCGGCGGGCCATCGGGCGGCGATCACGCCACGCCGGCGGCGTCGGTCCACGTGGCGCCCGGCGAGCAGGTGGGCGAAGCACGCCACTGCTGCCCGGCGCCAACCACGTGGCGGCGGAGCCATCGGGCGGCGATCACGGCCGCGGCCAGCGTCGGTCCACGGGCGCCCGCGAAAGGTGGCGAAACACGCTCGCCGCCGCCAGCCCCACGTGTGGCGGCCGGCCATCGGGCGGCGATCACGCCCGCCGCCAGCGTCGGTCCACGTGGCGCTTCGGCGGCGGTGGCGGGCACGCCGCCGCCCGGCGCCACCACGTGGCGGTGGCGTCGGTTGGCGAGGACGCTCGCCGCCCGCCGCAAGGTAAGAAGGTGGGCACACGGTGGGTTTCTCGGCTCCTTCCACCGCCGTCTCAGGTCGAACGGCAGTTCGCCAGTGCGCACTTATCGATGGCAAGGGTTTCGCAACAAGCCCATTCCTCGACGCCTCTCACCTACCGTCACAATGGGGTCCCATCCCATGACCGGGCAAGGGCACGCGTAGGCATTTAATGAGGTCAGAGGAACGGGACAACACGAGAAAGCATTAAATGTATTTAGATCGCGTGATGACCCTCCTTGTACCTACCCGCTAGCTCTGGCCTATATAAGGGCCCTCGGGTGCATGGGGAGGGATCGGATCCTAGATCGGTCGACCAAGCAATACCAGAGAAAGCGAGCGGATGCGCTTGTAACGCGAGAACTCAGATCTTGGTTGGATACACCCCATAAGAAATTTAGCAGACGTAAGGTTATTACCCTTCTCACAGGGGCCCAACCTGGTAAAAATCTTCGTGTCGCTGCAGTTCATCGCCACGAGTCCTTCAAGGAGTCCCTAGGGTTTTCGCCCTCTAGGTTTAGCCACCAAGACGCCTCCTTCCGAACCAAACCCGGTCTGCATCCTCCGGGCCTGTCAGGTGGAATACGCCGACACCCTCTTTATTCTTTTACTAGTTTATAATGAGAGCTTGATGAATGCCGAAAGCATATGGCTCAACCAGGGGTGCATGGTGGAGACAAAATTGCCAATGGCCAAAAACGCAAATGAATCTTCTGATCATCACCGCCTACCAAGAAGTTTATTTGAGCTGGCCTCGGGCCCAGGCCCTAGTGGCCCGAGGCCCAGCTCCGCCCCTGTGTGTCCTACACAGCGAACAGAAGTTTGGTCCTGCAATTTCTAGTGTCCATTCTTAATGTCGCAGCAAACACCAAAATGGCTACAAAAACCCAATTCATAGTTGATCTATGTGTGCATGGATGAATTAAATAGGGTATAGACAGCCAAATAGACGACCCATTGTAGAAGATGTCTGTTTAGCTGTCTGTGTGTGACATGGCATGAGCTTGTAGACAGCAGCTGTCTAACCATTGTACATGCCCTTATATGAGTAGACTTTTTGTTGGCTATGTGTGACATGGCAACACTATAAAGCCCACCATAAGCTCTATTATTAACCTTGCTCTAAGTGAGCTGCAAAGCTCACAATTCTCAAGGTATGCACACGCTGCACGCTCTAGTACCAGTAGGAACTATAAAATTTTCCCTTTGAGAAAACAGGTTTGGTGTGCATAGCGCACACATAGGCGATTAAATTGTTCTTGGTGCATAAGAACTGAGCTTAGCACACACGTGTGCATGTATATGGTAGCGCGTAAGCGTGTGTTGCCTTGTTCTTGGTGCATAATTAGAACTGAACAAAACGTTTACAGTTTGCTCGGCCTCTTAGAAAGAGAAGATATTTTGCTCGGATATATAGTTTTCAGCGAACGTTACAGCAAGTGAATTTGGTGCGGTCAAAAGTTACTGCCATTGGTGATGCGAATTAAGCATGATCTGACCCGTATGGTCATTGTCCCACTCCTCTCTTTCTAGCGGCGTCGAAACTTGGAAATTTTCGATCAGAAGTGCACACTTCACAAATACAATTCTATAGTTTTGTACAATGATTTTATGATATCATAAATCTAACATATATATTTCAAATTTACTAAAAGTACAATACAAATAGTTCTAAGGTCTTAAAAAATCCAAAATCACTAAAATCAAAATTAATTCAATCAATAAATTTGATCTATTAAAGAAATGATCTTGTAGCACTTTTAAAATTTTTTAGCGCCTGGATATGCCCGACACCCTAGTACTGGCCCTGCTTTCAAGTGGCATTTCGAAGTAGTTTTTCTAAGACTAGTAAGGCAAAACACTTGTGTTATTTTCAGGAACACCATTCTTCTAGCTCGTTATCTCCTACAGAATTTTGTAATTTGATTAATGCATATAGCTCCCATTTGCTAGCTCTTGCAACTGCTGGAAATCGTCACATCATTTATCAACTATTTAGTGGAGGCGAAGCCATGACTAAAATCGTCACATCATTTAGCAACTGTGCCACTGGTTGTGACTCGTGATGGGGGGGCCAACTAAGACATAATATTTTAGCGTGATTTGTTGATGACTTGATGGAGACCATGATGCATGCATAGCATGGGCAACGCACTAGCTATATCAGTAGGACGCCATCGGCTGGTGACGACAACTCAACAGTTGGTATTGGCACGAATGATGGCCGTAGTAATTTTCATTAGTAGCCGTGGAGTGGGCATAAGAGTCCCTTGTGTTTGGTTGGTGCCATGAGTATCTACCATGTGGTTCTAATTGTTTTTGGTGAATGAGTTGATGTAGCATTTCTGGAGAATATTCTTTGAATTTGAAAGTCGCCATTTTCGATGGGATGGTTTGGGTCAAGCAATAAAACATATGGATGATGACATTTTTTCTTAAACCATCCAATTCATATATTACCACTTGATACAAGCAACCAAACATAGAGCATCTCACGAAACTTTGGGGAAAAAATCTATAGTCTAGAATTGCAAATTTTGGCAGAAAAGACATATACAGACATACCGTTTCATACTTTAGGAAAAAAAGATGTATACATAATGCTTCGGCAATCTATTATATTATTAAACAAGGTTAAAAGAAGCCTACATGCATGTCCGCTCTAGAATGCTAGAAATTCATTTATTAACCGGAGAAAAAAGAAAATCTGCATATTATATTTTGGTGGGTCCAGCTTGTAATGGCACATATTGATTAAATATATATTAAAGCTGTTTCAATTGTATAAGAATTACTCTATTTTTCAACTACAAGCAAATTTATTACAGTATTTAGCTTTGTAATTGCACCACAAATTCGATAAGTTTCTTATAAATGGGACGAGCCTGCAGGACAGTTCAGAGAACAACCAGTGCCGCACATGACTCCGCTTCATTTCATCGGGCACCACGGGGACAATTCGGTGGATGACATACCGGAGGGCAAGCCTGATGGGTAGGGGGAAAAGTGCCTGCACATGGATCCAAAAGCGACTGTTTAGCTAAGCAGGGGTGGCGTCAAATCATGCCCTTAATATAATGGGTTAATTAGATATATGCCACTGTAGGAATAGGTTATTCGAGATTTGCCATCGTTCCTTTCGTATTTCTAGATTTGCCATTGAAACCGTGTTTATTCTAAATATGCCACCGCTTGCGACACGTGTCACTTCTGGTCAAACTGAGCGCAATTCGGACGATTTTGCCCCTCCGCATCAAAGTCTTGTCAGAATTTTGTAGAAATCTCCAAAAAAGATCTGAAGCTAAGATTTTTACCTTGGTGACCCGAGATCCTCATCTACCTCTGGTAAAAATATAAAAAATTAAAACATACATTTGAAACTTTTGGAAATTCAAAAATGGAAAAATAAAGTTGAAAATAGCAATGTCAGAATTTTTAAAATTTAAATATAAAAGATAAAATTTTTAAAACTTTATATAAGATTAATAATACTATTTCAGATCTTGACAAAAATTTTCATAAAATATTAATACCATTTTAGCCTTAAATTAAATATAAAATAAAAATAGACGGAGGGGCAAAATCGTCCGAATGGGCTGAGTCATGCGCTTAGTTTGACCAGAAGTGACACGTGTCGCCTGCAATGGCATATTTAGAATAAACACGATTTCGTAATGGCAAATCTAGAAATACGAAAGGAACGATAGTAAATCTCGAATAACCCATTCCTCAAAGAGTATATATCCGATTAACCCTAATATAATTGTCTCAGTAGTTCCTTCCGCCTGCAATAACGTGCAGACCCGCTGTACATCTAGTTAGTAATTGCAAGTGGATAGTACTTAACCTATGTGCAACAAACACATATACCCTCGACTCACGCCACTTCCATTTGCACATACACCAACACAAGACCTCAACTTGCAGTGAACGAGGATAAGAGGACAAATTCAATCCGGTGCAACAAAAAAACCTAGAAGTGCAATAAGCAGTGTCTAAGCTTGCAGCATATCTTTGCTCCCAATGTAACAAAGGAGAAATCAATAAACAAAAACATTTGATATCAGAGATATACTGAAATAAATGGTATTAAACTGAACGAGTACATTTTGGTGGAAATTTCCTAAAGTGCAGATCTATCTGTGTTACCAAACCAGTTTTTCCTTGTGTAAATATAAACGAACTGAACATTTGCTTACGTACAATATAGATAGAGAAGAGGCATACTTACAGAAGTACCTGGGCGTAGCACCACCCGCCATTGCTGAAGGACAGAAGATGCTGCCGATGAGAAGCAGCATTAGTTGGATCAGCCACAGGATCGGGAGACGGCAACTTCCCATCGACATCTTCCGTATCAGAGCTTCACTGGGCCTCTATTTTCGAGTGCGCGATGAGAACGAAGGTGAGGTAATTAATGACACCCGACGAACGCCAAGCAATCGTGGCTACCTAAAAGTACACGGATAAACTGAAGTCCACCTCTTCATAAATGGGAAAATTAAGCAAAAAGGAACGACGACTTCACTTTTCTATGGAGTGCGTGAGGATCAATATGAATTTGAAAGGTATTAGTCATAGAATTCATAGTACTCTTTCTGGGTGCACTCCTGGTCCATGGTGCGATGCAAAAGTAGTCAGTTTCGGAGCAACATCGTCGTCCGCGGGGTAGGGTACATCCGTCCGCGCGGATCCATCCGTGTGAAGTACGTACGTGACAGGAAATGAAACTAGTGTTTTCCTTTTTCTTTTCATCGTTTGATGTCAATTATCAAACTCATGAATATGCTTAAAAGGATAGAGTGGTATAAATTTTTTTTTTGTTAAAATCGTATATGAGAAGTGAAACGAACGGGGCTGGAAAGTTCGGGGTGTTAAACGAACAGGATTAGAAAGTTCAAGGAGCTAATGTTAGCGTAAAAAAGTTGAAGTAGGGTTTATCGATAGCAACACACCAGACAAACACTGGGTTCTGCAGTTCAAGGCATGCCAACCGATTTGTCTGCAATCGGTAAGAAAAATATAATATACGTTCAAAGCCGATCTTATCAGGGGCGGATCTGCTATGGAGGGGCCGGGGTCCGGTGACTCCGACGCCCCTGTATTAGCCCTTTATACCCCTCGCTAAATACAGTTGATGACCCCAGTAGCAGATTAGCTTGGACCTCAGCCCCAGTGCTCATTTAGTCTAACCAGTCATCCAAAAGCAAGCAGCCCGCAGCCCGCATGTCGGCGTTGACCCCGACGACCAATTTTCCTGGATCCGCCCCTGGATCTTATAGAACACTCGGATTAGATCTAATTAGGTAAAAGCTGATCGAATCAGGGTAATAGTAAGTCTAGTTAGCCGATTAAGGCTAGCTAGAGGATAAAGGTAAATCGACTCCGAAAAAGGCGATGCGCAACAGGATCGGAGAAAATCAAACCTGATTAACGTAATCGAAGATGACCAATAATCGGCGATGCACAACTTTATTGATCAAACCGAATTAAAAAAAACCTAAATTACAGCAAGCATTATATTCGTCCGGTCGGCCATCTTCTCTAACATTTGTTTATCAGCAGCATTATTGACTAACGTTGACGGAAGATTTATTACTTTCGCACAGTATAGTCGATGACTAAAGTTGATATTTCTACAGATAGAGAGAGGGAGAGAGAGATGGCCATCACATTTGAAGTATTTTGGCTTCCTCGCACGCTCAGACATGGAAGGATGCCTCTATTTAGATGCCAGAACATAAGAAGTAACACATGGCCCAAAAGCAGTTTAACATCAGCACAGCAAGTTCGTCCTTATACAGAAGCAAGATGTCTCGTACGTGCACCAACCTAGCTACAAGCCTCCCATGTCACCACTACTTGTTCTAGTCTTCTTCCACTCCCTGATCTTGTGCCCGTATGTATATTCCATGGCGGCATCAATGCATTTCTAAGTTTGTACAGAGATTTGTTTTTTCTTTGATTTAGCCAAAACTTTTTATTGACAGCTTCGATTCAGGGGCGATTTTTACTAGTAGTTTACTGACAACAAGAGCAATATATTGGTATAAGTCTCATCAATAAACGCTGTATAAATCAGATTTTATTATCTGTGTGTGTGTATATATATATATATTTTACTTAGTAGCCTGTACGGTACTAAAACCTATGTATAACTTTTTAACTAAGCTAGAACCTGACTTACTTAATCTTCTCCTTATATTTATGTACAATTCATGCACAATTTACATGTAATATACTAGTAGCAAATCCTTCTATATGGGAAGTGATATACCTGGATTTCTATCGGTATAAACCTCGATAGTAATATTAATATATATATATATATATATATATATATATATATATATATCATTGCTAATGTGCTCTCGAAACACGGATCCTTCCGTTTTCTCGAGTTTTTAAATCCGTGATAAAATGTTGATTTCATCTTCTTTATCTTGTTGAAATTTTCTATAGATAAAATCAGGCTTTTTGGATGGTCCAAAACTAATTAGATCGCTGATTTTAGAAAATGCAAACAAATAGTAAAAAATTCAAAAAAATACGAAATTTTGTCTATAGCTACATTTCAACAAGATGAAGAAGATGAACAGTTCGGATCGAATATTTTATCACGGATTATTAAAGACTCGAGAGATTTAATGATCCGCGCTCGAGAGTTAACATTAGCAATTCTCTATATATATATATAATAATAATAATAATAATAATAATAATAATAATAATAAATTAGAGTGCATGCATTTGATTGTATAATCTATACATACGGAGAGGAAAATTGCTACACGGCTGGCGTGGCATGTCAAATAGCTAGAACGGCTTTATTCCACGACCGCGCGCTGTGCAATTTCCACAGAAAGTGATGTGTCACCAACGCCCGGCTAGCTGTCAGCTGCTGTATTCCAGTTAATTTCCACATGATCGGATCGAGCTACAGAAATTCCTACACTATCTCGCTCGGTACAGTATATGATGCGATCGATGGTGGCTGCAGGAATGTTCCATGCACTACCGCGGATATGAGGTGCACCACCGCCGTGATCGATGGCTCCGGCGAGCCGCAGAATTCCAAGGGCTTGACAGCGAGAGGCGCCCACAGGCCAGCCAAAACAACTGCACAATTTAGCGGTGATGCTCTGATGTGCTCGCTCCCTTGTCTTGTCTCGCTGCTTTTGGAGGGGTGCGTACTACAGGACGCCTGAAACAGAGGTATCATGGTGGATGACCGGCCGATGACCCGATGACCACCGCCGTTATTGACTACCATTATCACGGGAAACAGAGGCATCATTTCCACAGCATTATTGGTGGCGTATTTAACAGGGGGGCGTGGGTGGGCTGGAGCCCCACCAGTGGCCCACCTACTCTAAGTTAGACAAATTTAGGGAAAACTCATCTATAAATTTAGGGAAGCTGCCTAGTTAAATAATCGGTTTAGTGAATCTTCGATAGAGCTTTTGAGATGCATTGCTTGTCTAAACCCAAGAGACTCATTTGTAAATTTTGAATATGGTAGGCTTCTTGGCTTTCAGAGATTTATTCAGATGATTTCTCATCAAATGATCGTGTGGTTTTGGAAGCATAACTTGACTTATTCATTGATGACTTGAGAAGAGAAGAATTTTCAAGTTGTAATGATCTTGCTAGTCTCATGATGATGATGGCTGAAGCAAAAAAGCATGTTGTTTATCCATTAGTCTATAGGTTTATTGAATTAGCATTAGTTTTACTTGTGAGCACAACTACAATTGAAAGGGCTTTCTCGGCAATGAAGATTATCAAGACAGATTTGCGTAATAATATAAGATAAGTGATGACTGATTAAATGATCTCATGGTATGCTACATCGAGCCAGACATATTTTTCAAGATAGACATGAAAGATATTTTGCAACGTTTTCAAAACATAAAAACCCGCTATCAACTCTTAAGAAGTAATGATCGGTACGTTTTTTTTCTTTGTAATGTTACGCGATTTCCACAGAAAGTGATGTGTCACCAACGCCCGGCTAGCTGTCAGCTGCTGTATTCCAGTTAATTTCCACATGATCGGATCGAGCTACAGAAATTCCTACACTATCTCGCTCGGTACAGGCCAGCCAGAACAAGTGCACAATTTAGCGGTGATGCTCTGATGTGCTCTCTCACTTGTCTTGTCTCGCTGCTTTTGGAGGGGTGCGCACAGGACACGGGAAACAGAGGTATCATGGTGGATGACCGGCCGATGACCATTATCATCGTGAACGACCGCCGCCGTTATTGACTACCATTATCACGGGAAACAGAGGCATCATTTCCACAGCATTATTGACTACCAGCAAGAGCTAGCGATCGGAAGGCCACTCGCTATAAGGCTATTCCCAGTGCATTGTATCTTGTCACAATATCCAAAGCTACCATGTCATATAATATTATAGAAGATACAGCTATCCCAATACATGGTATCATAGATTATTTCTTAGTCCCCACAAGATAATTAAATGATAGATATGTATGAGAGTATGAATTGTGGGCCACTTAGATGATTTAAGTTTCAATTTCTATGATTTCGTGCCAAAGTGGTATCTTCCTCAAGATACAGCTTTCTTCTCTCCCTTCTTAACTCTCTTGCCACATCATCAAAAATGCTTATATGGCATGCATTAAATGAGTATGATACCATGCACTGGGAATAGCCTAAGAGCTAGCGGGAGGTAATGGAATGCTGTTTTGTCCACGTGCTGATAGATATGCATGCTACTATTATTCCTGCTGGCAAGCTATCTTGTAGCCATGTGCCAAACTAACGTATGCATACATGCTTATATAAGAGAGTTATCAGCAAATTCCAAAGTTACTGTCAAATATACTCTAATTTACTCTCTCTCTCTATATATATATATCATGTTAGAGGTTCAGCAGCCTACCAGTCTGTGCAGCAGTGAATAAATCTATATATACGGATAGTAAATTTGTGTTCATTTAACGGTAAAATCTTATTCACGCGGCATATATTGGCGAGACATGTCATTTTGTTCTTCTCGTCGTCAGTAAGTTATTGGTGAAAATCGTTCGTCAATCGAAGTGACTAAGACAAAGAAAAAACAAGTTATAGTACCAAGGAAACATATTTACTGGTTGGTTTGGTCACGTAATAGGCTTAGTCAACGGGGGCAGTTCGTTGCGTTGATTAGTGGGATACTTGACTCGGTCAGATTGGATTAATTGGCCCGGTGTACATACATAGGCTATTATACACGTAGGTATAGAATAGTATGTATATATACACACACACATACACACGGAAGCGCTAATCATGCTAGTGCGTAGATTAGTTATTCTACGCTTCGATCGGAGAAACGCTTGCAAATCATCTCATATACGCCACGTGTTGACTAAGCCAATCACCTATATAGCCAAACAACTAGCAAATGCATTTCCCAGTTTGTATAGTAACCTGTTTTTTCTTTTATTTAGCCATCACTTTTTATTGATAGGTTCGATTCACGAGTAGTTTTTATCAGTAGCTTACTGACGATGAGAGCAACTTATTGATATAAGTCTAGCCAATAAATGCCGTATGAATTAGATTTTACTACTGTATACATAGATTTTACTACAGTATGCATAGAACCTAACTGACTTTAAGGGCCTGTTTGTTTCAGCTTTTGATTCTCTAAAAGCTGATTCTGGATTGTGGTTATAGAGAAGCTGATTCTCCAAAAGCTGGAATTCAAAAGCACATATGAAGTGGATTGTGGATTCTAGTGTATATGGGTGGGCTGGATTGTGAGAATCAGATTCTAGAATCAATTGTTTGTTTCGATTCTCTTTTAGGGCCGAATCCAAAATCGTGCTAAAACAAACAGGCCTTTAATCTTGCTTATATCTCTGTACAATTCATGCACAGTTTACATGTAATATGCTAGTAGCAAATCCTTCTATATGGGAAGTAATATACCTGGATTACTATCGGTGTGAATCCTCTGACATGATAGTATATATATATATATATATATATATATATATATATATATATATATATATATTGATAGTAAATTAGAGTAAAATATTATTCATGCGACGTATATTAGCTTAGACTTATATCATTTTGTTGCTTTCGTCATCACGTCAATCAGACTTATACAAAGAAAAAATAAATTATAGTACAAACAAGGAAACACATTTACTAGTTAGTTTGGCAACGTAATATGCTTAGTCAATTGGGGCAGTTTGTTGCGTTGATTAGTGGGATGCATGACTCGGTCGGATTGGGTTAATTGGCCTAATGTACATATAATAGGCTATTCTACACATGGGTATAGTGTGTGTCTATATATATATGGGTCAGGGATGGATCTGCATTATTTGCCGGATCAAGCAATACTAACGCTGCCTAGTTCAACTCATATAACTCTTAGTATATAAGGATACAACCACTTTAGCAAAAACTACAAATTAGTGTTGTGAGTGTATAATGACCTCGACGACTTTTTTTTTTCCTTGAATCCACCGCTGAGCTGTGCGTGTGTTTTCCTACGAAATTCTCGTGGGAATCCTCTGTTTTCAACTCAACGACGGTAGAATACTCTAAAAGCATTCATCTTTCATTGGTGTTCTGTTCCATCCTTATCGCGTGCTTAGTGCAATTCTTTTTCTTTTTGAAAGCCTGGCTACTCCGGTCGGCCACCTTCTCGTAGGCATACGTCCCGGCGATGACTAAAGTCGTTTTTGCCTCCTCTCGCACGCTCATACATGGAAGGATGCCTCTATTTAGATGCCAGACCATAAGCAGTTTAACATCAGCACAACAAGTTCCTCCTTAAACAGAAGCAAGATGTCTCGTGCACCAAACTACAAGCCTCCCATGTCGCCACTGCTTGTTCTAATCTTCTTCCACTCCCTGATCTGCCTGTGCCCCTATGTATATTCCATGGCGGCATCAACTCCACCAGTTCATAACAAATCCGCCGACAATGATCGGCCGGCCCTCCTCTGCCTCAAGTCTCAACTCCATGACCCCTCAGGAGCCATGGCCTCATGGAGAAATGAGTCTTCCACGTTCTGCCATTGGCGCGGGGTGACATGCGGCACGCGGCATGCATCTCGTGTCATTGCATTAGACCTTGAATCACTCAACCTGACTGGGCAAGTATTTCCTTGCATTGCCGATCTCAGTTTCTCACCAGAATTCACATGCCCAATAACCAACTCATTGGCCAAATTTACCCTGAGATTGGTCGCTTAACCCGGCTTAGATACCTCAACCTCAGCATGAATTCCTTACCGATGAGATACCAGAGACGATATCATCATGTTCCCAGCTGGAGATCATCGACCTACATACCAACTCCCTCGAAGGTGAGATCCCTCCAGAAAATTATCATGTGGAATAACAATCTTCAAGGAAGCATCCCTTCACAGATTGGTTTGCTCCCCAACATTTCAACACTAGACCTCCCTAGCAACAGGCTCACTGGCATCATTCCTCAATTTTTGGGGAGTGGCAAGTATCTCATACATGTGGATCTCCAAAATAATAGCCTCAGTGGAGGAATACCCCTTTCTGTTCAATAGCACATCCCTTTCTTACATAGATATCTCATATAATCACCTTTCTGGGTCTATCCTCCTTTCTTACAAACATCCTCACCACTGCAATTCCTTAGCCTAACTAATAATAACCTCTCAGGGAGATCCCTCCCTCAATTGGTAATCTCTTCCCTATCTTGGCTGCTGATTGCTCAGAACAACTTACAAGGAAGCATTCCAGAGAGCTTAAGTGAAATCAAAAGTTTGCGAGTATTAGACCTGACTTACAACAATTTGTCAGACATCGTTCCACCAGCTCTTTACAATATCTCGTCTCTTACTTATCTTGGCCTTGGTGCTAACCAACTTGCTGGGAGAATCCCCACCAACATTGGCTACACCCTTCCAAACATCAGAGCCTTGATACTAGAAGGAAACCAATTCGAAGGACCAATTCCTGCTTCCCTGGGCAATGCATCAAACCTCCAAAATTTACATCTTCGGACCAACGCATTCACTGGTGTTATTCCTTCGTTGGGATCCTTGTCCAGGTTAACACAACTAGATGTGGGTGTAAATACACTTGAAGCCGGAGATTGGACTTTTTTGTCCTCTCTAACAAACTGTTCTCAATTACAAGTATTATGCTTAGATATAAATAGCCTCCAGGGAACAATGCCTAGTTCTATTACGAACCTTTCTAAAAGCTTGCAGGTACTTCTCCTAACAGAAAACCAGTTGACTGGTTCTATACCTTCAGAGATAGGAAGGCTCACCGGACTCACTGCCCTTCTAATGGATAAAAATTTACTTTCAGGCAATATTCCTAACACAGTTGGAAACCTTCGAAACTTGACTTTCCTAGGCTTATCGCATAACAAAATTTCTGGAGAAATACCACAATCGATTGGGAAACTAGAACAGCTCACTGATATTTATTTCGAGGAAAATGATTTGACTGGGCACATACCAGCAAGTTTAGCAGGTTGCAAAAATTTGCTAACACTGAACCTTTCTTGCAATAGATTCCATGGAAGCATTCCACCAGAGCTCTTTTCCATTTCCTCTCTTTCTAAAGGCTTAGACTTGTCCCACAATCAACTCAGTGGACACATACCATTGGAGATTGGTAAATTGATTAATCTGAATTCAATTAGCATTTCTAACAACCAATTATCAGGTGAGATTCCCTCCACACTTGGTCAGTGCCTTCTTTTGGAATCTCTCCACCTGGAGGTAAATTTTTTACAAGGAAGCATCCCAATATCTTTCAGCAGCTTAAGAGGCCTCGTTGAGGTGGATCTTTCCCAAAACAACTTCACTGGTCAAATTCCAGAATTTTTCGAGTCTTTGAGCTCTTTACAGATTCTCAATCTATCATTCAATGACTTCGAGGGATCAGTCCCTAAAGGTGGCGTGTTTGCCAATTCAAGTGCCGTGTTCATCCAAGGAAACAGAAAGCTGTGCGCAAGTTCTACAATGCTACAAGTACCACTTTGCACGGAATCACCATCCAAAAGGAACAAGACATCCTATATTGCAGCTATATTGGTTCCGCTTACTACAGTTGCTCTAGCCACCATGGCAGGTGTCGCTGTCATTTTTCTGAAGAAGAGAAGTGAAGCTAAACAACTCGTCAACCAATCATTCAGGCAGTTCAAGAATTTCTCATATGATGATTTATTTCAAGCAACAGATGGTTTCTCCTCATCCAGTCTCGTTGGTTCGGGAAGATTTGGATTTGTATATAGAGGTCAATTCAATTTTCAAGCATGCATAGTTGCTATTAAGGTATTCAGATTTGACCACTTTGGAGCACAAAATAGCTTCCTGGCAGAATGCGAGGCACTGAGAAACATTCGCCATCGGAATCTTATAAGAGTGCTTAGTCTATGTTCAACCTTTGATCCAACAGGAAATGAATTCAAAGCACTTATTCTTGAGTACATGGCTAATGGTAACCTAGAAAGCTGGCTACATCCGAAAGCGTACGAACAAAGCCCAAAAAGACCATTGAGTTTAGGCTCAAGAATAACAATTGCTGTTGACATGGCTGCTGCATTAGACTATCTTCATAATCGATGCACTCCTCCTTTGGTACATTGTGATCTAAAACCAAGCAATGTCCTTTTGGACGATGAAATGGTTGCATGTCTTAGCGACTTCGGGCTTGCAAAGTTTCTTTACAGCGACTCTTCAATAGGGCTTAATAATTCATCAAGCATTGCTGGACCTAGGGGATCAGTTGGATACATTGCACCAGGTGAGAATATGTCTCATTCTTATTTGCTCTTATATAATGTATCAATATTATTTGTCCCATAAATGATCTGCAGCCATATTCACTAGAATTTTATCATCTTTCAACCAAGTAAAGTGAAGATTTCTTAAACAATTTTGCATAATAATGCAGAGTATGGCATGGGGTGTAAAATTTCAATTGAGGGTGATGTCTACAGCTTTGGAATTATTCTTCTAGAGATGATGACAGGAAAGCGTCCAACAGATGATATGTTTAAAGATGGTATAAACCTTCACAACTTCGTGGAAGCAGCACTTCCACAGAAAATTGGTGACATTTTAGAACCCAGTCTCACCGAAGGTGAAGACGCAAATCTTGCAATAGTTGAAATGCAAAGATATGCCATGCAACTGACTAAAGTTGGCCTAAAATGCTCTGAGACGTCACCCAAGGATCGCCCCACAATGGAGAATGTTTATGCTGAAATCATCACCATCAAAGAAAAGTTTTCAGCATTGCACAATTGAGGAAATTGATCATCATTACTGTGATTCACCTGCTACTACAGCAGCAATTGCATGATGCACCAAGCATTATATTTCCCTGTTTTAGAAGTTAAGGTCATACTATGTCAGTTCCAATTAAAGCATGAGGATTTTGTAACTGTACTTTTGCATGTTGATAAGTAATAATGTAATATGTATTATTCAATTGTCCATAGAAAGAGAGGCTAGTGGCATTATAGGTGACCAGGTACTGTTAATGGGTTATGAACACATGAAACAAGGACTGAAATGGGGAACTGAAATGTGTCTAACAGAATTGCACAACACGAGCCTTCCCAAAAAAGACATAATTGGTTGTGTCTGTCAAACCATAGTTGAAAGCAGTTGATTACTTGATTTCAAAATATGTAAGTCCCAGGACCATCATGATGTATACCAAAATTTGTAAAGCGAAACTGGTTTATACCAGCACCCCAGTAGATCACTTATGATTGCCTAATATATAAATAAAAATAAACAGGTGATATTCAATGCACCTTTTTCATTTTAAGGGCAAGAAAATATCACAATAATCTAAAAAAGAAAAAAATCCTAGACATTTTCACATTAATCGAAAGTGTCGGCGTGTTTGTGCTAGACAGTATTAGTTCGAGTGTATAATTGAGTTTCGGTAGGGGAGTCTTTGCAGCTGCGACACTCTCGGCTCTCTTCACGTGGTGAGCAGGACAGGAAGCTCAAGAACACACAGAGAACACACAGGGATTTACCTAGGTTCGGGCCCCTAATGCGGGTAACAGCCCTACGTCCTGCTCAAGCTCGTGTTGCTCTAGTACTCTGCTTGCTCTCCGTTGTGAACTGATCGACCGACCTCCCTCGCCTCATGCACACTAGCTCCCTTATATACTCCCGAGACTAACTAGGGCAAGCAGAGGGAGTGGTTTTACATTAATTACATTGATTGTGTCTATTCATGTGGCTACTGTCCCTCAGAGCCTGTCTACGCCGTTGCTTGATGCCGCCTGTCTTCGGACCGCCCGAGAGGAGGGGTTCGGACACTGCGTGACGAATGCCTGATACACGCGTCACCCTATCTCGCCCTGGGCGGTGTAGATGGAATGGGAGTTGGTGAAGCTGGCTTAGTCGGAGGGACAGGTCATCATGGTGTCAGGGAGTCACGCCTATTTAATGGCCTCCAGGCGCACTGTAACGGCTCCCCGCGCATTGAATGGCTCCCATGCGCATTTAATGGCTATGATACGTTGTGATCCTGGCGAATGCTTCAGGCGGAAGCCTCCTAGCCCTGTCTGCTCGGATGACTGAGAATGGGCTCACCTGCTTGTCGGACGACCACGTGTCCTGGTCTTCAACGGTTGTGATTTGGTCGCCTGGGGCTGGGACCTGGTCGCCCAACTGCCCGTCGGGCGGCCACGTGTCCTGGTCGCCCGGGGTTGGGACTTGGTCACTCGTCAAGTCTCTCTTCAGCAAGTTGAGTCCCTTGCACAGGGCCTTCTTCTTTTTGTATCTTGCGCGCGCGGTCCCACCTGACAACGGTGAAGAGAGTACCCCGGTGTAAAATATACCGACAAAAAGCAAAAGAGAAGGATTTCCATCACTTATTTTGGTAGAGCCAGATTATAACAATGTAGATTAAACATATATAGATATTCGATTTCAATTATAGGAAGTAGAGTTGTATATCAAACATAACTGTTTTGTAATATCTAGTAGCACATCTGCATAGGTGAATCTGCTAGTTTGAAAAACTACAGAATGAATATCTACAACAATTGGGTAATTATCTTGTTGGCATCAAATTTCAGCAAATAATCTTAGGCTGTTCAAGTAGAATGCACTAGGTGTTGTATCCGTAGGCCTACGCAATGTTTCCAAGTGCCCCGAAATTTACCATCTGCAACCATATGTATGTCATCCATATATCAAAGCCCCCCCAACACTCACACACATTTTTAGCTCTCCTAATCAATTCGGTTCACTGTACCAACAAAATTGCTTACTAAGCACTTGCTCTGTAATGTTCCTTGCTACAGGCAGGAGCCCCTACCAATTAATTCCAAACTTTTGATTCAACAAACTTTCGGTTCGAAAGTTTTGATTCAAAATTCAACTCAACATTTTCAACTCCTAAAATTTTGTATAAAAATGTTTCAACTCAAAAATTCAAATCAAAAGGTTCCAGAATTTTTCTGAGTTGAAAATTTTTGAGCTGAAAATTCCTCCACGTGAATTTTCCCTCATTGAAATTTTTTCGCGATCAAATTTCTTAAGTGAAGTTTTTCGAAATCAACTAAAATTTTTCAAACCGAGTTCAAATTTTTTAAAGTAAAATTTTCTTGCGTTGAAAATTTTTGAGTTGAAATTTCTTGAGTGATTTTTTAACTAAGTTGAATTTGTTCAAAATGGAGCTCAATTTTTCAGGTTCAAGTTGAAAAGAGGAAATGAGTGGACACACACCTCAACGAATCATGCGCTAGAGCAAGGCATACTATTAGGGATGAAAACAAAACAAAATTTCTAATCATTTCGGAGAAAAACAAAAACAGAATCCTTTTTTGAAAAGGAAATGCAAAATATCGGCACGGAAATAGAAACGAAAATTTTTTTTGTTGGAAATGAAAATGGGAGAGCCATTTCCAACGGAAATAGAAACAAAATGAAAATTCCTTATAAATGAAATAAAAAATTGTAACGCCCTGCAAATTTAAAAATAAGATAATTTAAAATTTAAAATTTAAAATGAAATTAAATAGAATCTTTAATTAAAAATTTAGAGAATGAATTAAAGTATTAACATTCATCTCAATATTTTGAAATGTAGCCTTAAGCAAAGGATGAGCTGCAAAAATAAAACTTCAGATCAAACAAAATATGAAAATGAGTTGAAAATAAAATCTATTTTGAAATTTCATGTAATCTGAAATTTTCTTGAATTTTGATTCTTAAGAAAATATTTTATTGTATTGATTTCACTTTCTCCTTAAACACAAAATGCAAAATATAATGAGGAATTAAATTTTAAATCTTTACTTGTATTTATTGATGCTTTTTCTGAATTTCTTGGATTTTCTTGGATTTTTTCTTATTTTTGTTTCATTGGAAAAATGTTTACAAGTAATGGGTAAATAAAAAATAAAAGCTTAAATCAATAAAATGAAAAATACTGGACAATCTCAAGGATACACTGGATCCTCAATTTTAAATTTTAAAATGTCTTATCCAACATTTATGCATGAAATACAAACTCATTTATTGAACCAAGACTAGCAATAGCAGTGCAATTGTCAGAATTTAATAAAACTAATCATGCTTTATCTCGAGCTGAAAATTTTATTTTATATTCTGGAGTAATAAATTAATCTACAGAAAATATTTAATTTTAAGAACTTGAATGTCAGAATTTTAATAAATTAAATACAAATAATATAAATATTAACATTTTACATGAGACTAATATGGTCATGAGGAACTCTCACAAAAAGTTTGGAAAATTGAAAACAAGATATAAATACTTAAATAAATTAAAATCAGAAAGCAAAAATCTGCGCACAGTAGCTTGTCAGAATTATTGTAAATTCTAGGAGCAACATTATCATATGAAAATTTTATATCCTGGAGATAACCTTCTGTCCCTTATGCAATAAAATTCTCATTAAAATCATGGACAAGATGGGTAACAAACCCCTGAAACAAACCAGCCCAACTTGCAGCGTTCAGAGTTATCCCTTGCTATCTCTCTGTCGTGTGGGCCTGACACTGTTGATGGCCCCACCTGCCAGTGAACTCAGGGCTGTCGTCTTCCTCCTCTCACAGCCTAAGCCTCCCGTGTGAGCTGTGATCATTCTCCAACCAATAGCCTTGCCAACTCCGCAGTTTTGCCTCGCCCGAGATAACCTCCTTACCGTTACATCGCCACGCTGCGTCTTGGCCTAGGATTTTAGCTGAGACGTTCATTTAAGCACCTGTACCATCACCGCAAAACCCCGGTCATGTTCTCACACTGGTTTGAGCTCATCTATAGAAATTAGCCGGCTATAAATACCCCATCTGGTTCGCTGAGAAGTGCCCTTCATTTCCCCGCAACTTTCATTTGCCCACATCAACCAATCTGCCATCAATTCCGTCGAAATCCGCCATTACTAAAGAACCCTAGAGCTGCGCCAAGACTAAATTATGCCAAAACATTGAAGCATTTCCCAATTCCTTTAAGCCATAGCCTCTTCATCCATTCACAAATCAAAGCCCTCAAAATACTTGGGCTTTCTTCACCAGAAGCTCGTCGCCCCTACCGCTCATCTTCTCCAAGCACGGCGCATGGTGCCAAGCTAGCCCGATCAACCGCTCCGGCCATTAGCAAGTAAAATGGACTTTACTGAACCCCTAAAACTTAATTTGGAACCGATTCCACTTGTCCGGCCTTTTCTCACCGTCGCAGCTCGCCACCCTTTTCTTCCACCGCTGGCTCACGGTGGCAGTGCACTCCAGCTCATCATCGACCAATTCAGTGCCACCCCTGGGTGAGCACAAGTCCAGTGAAGCTCATTATACCAATAGCTTGCTGTCTCCGTCGTCCCTTCGCCGCCGGCAGCCGTGGAACCAATTTCCTCTATTCTCGGGTCTATGGCGAGCGGGCCCCAGTGTCAGCCAGTGTCCCTTTCAGCCTCACCCTCTCACTGATCCTTTGGCCCCACCTGTCAGCTGTAATTTAAAATAAACCGGGAAAATGAGAGGCGTTTTCCTGTAATGAAAGTGTATTTCATATTTTTCCTGTATTTACTTAACCGAGCTGATCTCAATCTTGAATATCTTTTGCATCTTTATTCCAAATAGGGTGAAATAAATTTCTAAATTGATCTAAAATCAAACACTTCCATAATATGCAAAAATATTTTTGCAAAATATCTCTGGATGAATTTGAAATTCAAATTTAAAGAAAGAACCGAAATATATGCTATATACAAAAATCTTGCAAACAAACTCAAAATTGAATGAAACCAAATTTTATGAAATCCTTATGCCTCCAGGAACTCAAATATATAAAAATATTTAATTTTTAACTTTGTTAGTACCATTTTCTAATAAAGGTTAACTACAATACTATAAATATCCAAAAAGAAATAAATTGTGCAAAAGAAATTTGAAATGGGTAAAAGTTATGTTTATCAATAGGATTTCAGTATATGGTAGAATGCTTAACTCATGAATTTAATTTAAATTGGTCCATGAATATGAAGGAGACTTATAGATATGCATGTATTAAGTAAACTAGTAGTAGTATACCCACATCTGTACATGCACATAGTTCAGAATGGATTACGAGACTAAATCACTTCATAGCAACAAAAGATTACATATAACTTCATAAGTTAAGTATTAGATTAGGAAAATCTAATCTTACTATATTCTATGAGATAAGCCCATAATAATAAGTAAAATGAACTAAATTAAATTCAACTTATAAGAACCTTTAATCTTCATATGCTTGTAAACTATCGTGGCCAAAATCAAAATAATGCAAAACTAGTTTTAAAACACTTCTAAGATCATTCCCTACTTAAGCTAGAAAAATAAGTAAGTGATCATGATTAGTGTAGTTGAAAACTAAAAATGAAATCTAATTCCGATAACGTCAATTCTGTGATCATTTAATCCTTTTTAGCAACTTGCAATACTTCTCGTCTAAATGCCATCATTAGGGAAATTAGTTCAACAACACTCTTCATAATCTGTACTACCATAATCTAGAAAAATATTCTATTTTAGAACTTAATCTGTATATAAATCCTGCAACTGCAAATACCCTTCGTGAAATAATCATGTACAAAACTAAGCGAACTAAGCATATTCAACAGCCTGTAGAATAACTCGTCTAAATGCAAATTTTGGAAAGATTAGCTAGAAACATTATTTGGTATATGGGCTATCATATTCTAGAAAAATATCTTATTTACAACTTGCTTTTTGAACTAAATCCGGCTAATTCAAAACCCTTAAGTGTTAATCATACGCTTCATCTTCTCGCCGATTCTGTATAGCGTAAACTTTATGTCGACGTTTGTTGTCGGCAATAATGATTATGGGGCTAGGCGCTGGATCCAAACTCAATGGAAGCATAAGACACGGGATGTATACAGGTTCATGCCCTCACGGAGGAGGTAATACCCTAGTCATGTGCTCTGGGATTATGAGAGTCTATCTTACTGCTGATAATCTGATGTTGCCCCACCCCCCTTTATATAGTAGAGGAGTGTGGTTACAAAGAAGAGTCCTGATTGGTTACAAGGTGAAGATTCTATCTTTATCCTTTCCTACCGAACATGCTAACAACTATAGGATTACAATCGTAGCCTACCTAATCAATATTGGTAACTATCTTCAAGGTTTCCTTACTGCGCACGGCGGTGGCTATCCGGGTTGTTCCTGTTTCCATGCAGTCGGCCTGGCCCATCCCCTCTTGGGTGGTCCTCACGGCCTGCTATGCACATACCTGGGGTCCATATACTCCACAGTAGCCCCTGAGTGCTTTGCGATCGAGTTGCTGCCTTCCTAATCGCATCCCAATTGAGTCATACTTCACGCTGAGTGCTTCCGGTTCTTGGCACAACTTCCCGACTGGTTTCCCTTCCATGCTGAGTGCTATGCTGTAGGCAAAGAGATCATGAAGGACTCAATAGAGCTCCACACGCTGAATTTTTTGAGTGGTACCCAACCCAATTATTGGGATACTGACAGTCGACCCATCTTGAGGCATACCCTCGTTTAAATTGGCTTTAGCCAAGTGGTACATGTACCCGACTATCACGGTGCACAGCTGGTGGCCCATCGTAGGGCATACCCTCGAAATCAAAATCAACTCATGATATCTGATTCCATCTTATGCGGTAACCAGCAATCAAACCAACATGGGACATATTACGAGAAGACATTTTAATTTGGTCTGGAAGGTACCCAAATCTCGTCTGACACGATAATTGGCAATCGACCCATCATTGAGCATACCATATCCCAAACCGGACCTGGCCAAGAGGTACTTGTGCCCGACTGTTGCGGTGCACAGCTGGCGGCCCATCATGGGGCGTACCCTAGGTCAAGCCCAGACAAAATGTGGAAGTCGAAACGCTCTTCCCGCTCAAGGCAAAATTCAGCATCGCCCCCTATAAATACGAGACTTGGTGCGCGCAGGGAGTTTTTCTCCACACTGCACACACTCACCTCTTCATCTTCTAAATTTCGGCATTTCTCAACGTGCTCCACCGCTAGGGTTAACAGCCGCCACATTCCAAATCTTGTGCCGCCATCGATCCCTCCCTGCCAAGATGTCTTCTTCCTCCTCCAAGGACACCTCTACACCACCCTAGCCAAAGATTAGGCCACTTCGGTGACAACAGAGAAACGCTTGGAGGGGATGGTCACCACCGGAGTTCTCCCAAAGATCGAGTTGATCTCCACGCGTCCGACAGCCTCTCAAGGAATGAGTCCACCTGGGATTCTAATATAGCGGGGATGATGACCCCACTCGAGAAGTGCCCGAGTCAGTCCTAAGAGAGGTGTTGGCCAACCGGCTGAGCGACTTTTTCGCCCCGGGCACCAATCTCTCCAACAAGGGTTGCCCGAAGGCCTTCACCGTGATGCATCTTCCTCCCGAGGTGAGTATTTTTATGTGCTAGTATTTGATCATTGACCCTTGAAAGGTTGTCGGCTGATTCCACACTCGTCATTGTTTACAGGAGCGAATTGCTTTCTTCTCAAATGCTCCACTCCCTGACATCCACCAGCACAAGAGTACTGCGCAGACGCGACCTACCAGCCCTTCTACTAAAGAGCCGAGTGCCAAGAAGGGAAAGAAGCCGGTGGCTGAAGGGCCTTCGAGGCAGAAGCGACCTGCCAGCCCTTTGGTTGAAGAGCCGAGTGCCAAAAAGGGAAAGAAGCCGATGGCTGAGGGGCCTCCAAGGCCTCAATGCCTGACTGGGGGCCCGATGATCCGAGAGCCCCCGGCCCACACACGGCACAACCGACGCCACCACCCTCAAAGTCTAGCCCAAAGCCGGGTTCCTCTGCAAGTGGCTCAGCCACTCGGAAAGTGCCCGGAATACGGATAAAGATGTCCAACAGGTTAGTTTCCCTATTGACTCTTGCACTTGCTCTACTGGGTTGTATCCTGACTTTTTCTTTTAACAGGGAGCCATCACATGATGTCCCCGTGGATATGCCGACTGGGACATCCCAAAAAACCAAACGTGAGGGCACCACAGATCAGGTAGAGATGGCCTCGCCGACTGCTACCGCACCCAGGGGCACCGAAGCAGATCCAGATCAAGCCAAGATGGCCTCACTGACTGCCGCTGTACCCGGGGACGCCAAGGCAATCCCCGAATGGAAGCCGCCTTCGTCGCCGCCGTGCACTCTGCCTGAGCCAGCCACAAGGCTGATGGCCTTAGAGCTTGCCGCCTACTCCTCCCCTCTGAAGGAGGAAATTCCTCGAGAGCCGTGACCCCCAAGTCTCCGCTGTGAATTGTATTTCGCAACGAGGAGGGTGAATGGGAGGATTTTGGTGATGAGGAGGAGAGGGAGAGGAGGGAGCTCTATGAGCACTCCATCGCGTGCGCCCGACTGGTTCAAGTGAGTTATTTGCTTCTTCCTTCTTTTGTCCGTAGCAAGTGGTGTGTCTTCATTAATCTTCTTGTTATCTTCAGAGCCTGGGAGACCGCTCCGAGAAGAGGGACGAAATTCTCCGAAAGGTGCTCCCGAAGATCAAAGAGCGTCAGGAGTACGAGGCCGAGCTCGAGCGGGTCAGGGCCGAGCTCGAGCGGGTTAGGACCGAGGGCAAAGCTGAGCTGCGAGATCTTCGGGCCCAAGTCTAGACTCTGCTAGAGGAGAAGCTTGACCTCGCTGGCTCCCTTCGATGTAAATGTTTCTTCAATCGTCTTGTTGCTGTTCTTGACTATTTGTCTTTTAACTCTTTTTCCTTGCTTCAGCTCGGGATTCCACCATGAACAACTCAAGGTGTCTCAGGAGCAGCTCAAGGTGCTGAAGGACTCAGAGTTCCAGGCTCAGACCAACTCAAAAAGGCTGGAGCAGGAATTGGAAGGTATGTTTCCCAACTCGGCATTGCCTCCATCATGCTTGTAGAGCTCTTGGTGATGATCCGGCTTGCTTGCAGAGTACAAGAGAAAGACGCAGGCGCAGTTTGGTGTTCTCGGTAAGAAGGTCAAATCTACGGAGGCGTCATACACCAGGCTCCGAAAAGCCCCCGAGGCAATGCTGAAGTTCCTGTGCCCCAGAGAGGCAGGGCGAACAACGAGGATGAAGCCATCTTGCAACTAACGGAGGGGCCCAAGAGGCTCAGGACCCACATAAGGGAAACGGCGACCACGAGCGCTAGCCAGGCTCTGGCAATCATGAAGTCGCTATATCCCCAAGTGGATCTTGAAGCTGTCAAGGAGGGCTTCGCCTGAGCCCTGTGTGAATGTGTCGGGACCCGAATATGCAAATCCGGACCCTCTGTGTATACTGCACTAGTCCAGGATCACGCTAGTGCACACAGCTCAACATTAGTGAATATCATAATCATACACAACGTAGATAAGATAAAGACATAATATACTAAATATTAGCAGTTGTATGACCTTATGGTCAACTTACTTAGCAATGCCTCATAAGGCTGAACAACAAATTGAACTGCAGCGGAATGAAGACGTAGATAACCCCTCAGTATACCACAGGCAACTGACAAGGCTCGCACCCTAAACATTCGTCCCTTCTTGGTACTCCCTCTTCAGCTCTGATGATTTTTGTAGGCAAGGGTGAGTACACCAACACGTACTCAATAAGTTGTGCACAGAATGCAATTCTATCATAGCTATATGCATGCTTATTCCAAAGGAAAGGCTAAGTGGCTCATAAGCAGTAAAGCAGCATTTATGAAACATACATAATGTAGATTGGAAAGACAGTAAAACAAATAATAATAAGTAAATAGATTCAGCGATTCTCAAATAAACCCAAGTTCTCCATCCTAAATCAAGTTCCATTATCCACATAGCATCCCGCCATCCCATCCAGTTGTTTATTAACTACCCTTAGTTGACTAAGGCAAGACTAACCAAAAGTTCATCATAAAACCAAATACGACCGCCCAATTGCCACTCTTGGCCCACCAGAAACAATCTTGCCACTTGCCTCAGTTTAAATCATTTTTCCACCCCAGTTGATTACCAAACACCATGTGCTTTTCACAAATCAACATCGTTATGTGACTCATTGTCACAACAACTCAATCTCTTTGTGCGACCACACATGGCCCACAAATTATTATCATAGTTCCATATTCCATTAGTCAAGATTAATAAACAATGTTCCAAGAGCATGTGATGACGTGGCAGGGCTAAGCATCTCTAATTCGGTCTAACCACCCATGTTGATTTTCTATTTAACCAACTATAATTAACCAACCTAGGGTGACAAGCGGATCAGGGCATACAATTTTAACAAGGTAGGTGTAATTCAAAGGGTACGATAGCTAGTCCCCAAATTTAGGTTGAAATCATTTATACACATAAAGTAACATGTGATAAGGTAAATCAAAATAGCATGCAATCTAATTCATGGGTGCAACATGATCAAAGCACAACTTGCCTTCGTTAAGCTCCCGCTCCTGGTCTGGAAATAATTTTTGAGCTGTGAAATCCCCTTCCGAAGCCTCGCACAATTCAACGTCTACGCGAATCGAGAGAGAGAAAAGCAAATAAAAACCAAAACCAAGGAACAAACAAACTCACAAATTCAAATAAAACCCACCATTGAAAAGATCTCAATTTTACAAATTTTTAGGAATTTGAATCACTTCAATCGGAATTCATATGCAAAAGTTATAAGGTTCTAAAGTTTGGAAATTCCTGAAAATAAACCCTAATTCATAAATCCCGAATTTTTGTTTGAATTATTCTTATTTATAGAAAAATCCGAATTTCCCCGGTCAAATGTACGGACGTTAACATGGCCGATTATGGATCGTTGATCCTGTAATCGACGGCTAATGCAATCAAGTTTACTTCCTACTCATTTAAATAACGTGGCGACATCGGAACCCTACGATCTAGATCTAACGATGGAAATCTTACCGTGCGGTTACCTGTTCACCCGTGTGGCATGGCGCAATCGTGTTCGTCCATTGATGATCTGGCGGCTAGAAAATCCCGAGCAGCGACGATCGTGCAACGGCGCAACTCGACGAATTCCTCCGCGAAAATCCGGCGACGGCGCGTGGACTCAGCGAAGCTTCTTCCGATGACAGCGCGATTGAGAGACACGCACGACTTGGGACAAGTCTTCGAGGAACGCCCGAGCTCCTTTTATACCCAGCCAAAAACGCAACTAAGGAAAGCTTCGGCAGCGTCGAACTGGACTCGGAGACGGCAGCGCGATAGCTACGATCCAGGACTTTCCAAGCCGGTGCACGTTTTCCCTTTTCTCACGTTCACCCCGAGGCAAGTCCTTTGGTCAAACGCCCGAGTCCCTGCCGAACACGTCGCGTGGCTTCACGCCATCACGGGCGAGTTTCTTCTCGAACGCCCGAATCCCAGCCGAACGCGCCATTGTTTTTCCCGTCCGAAGGACTCCATGCTCTACCGATTTTGGCGCCAACGTCCAGCCCGTTGACTCGGTCACGCTGCGCAATGGCCAAGCCTGTCCTTCTTCCCGCGCGCGATGGAACCCAAGCTCGCGTCGACTTCTGGCGCCGGTGCTAGAGAATTTGGGTCTGCCACGTGCCGAAGAAACGGAAGGAGTTGCCGCATGCAGCGAACGTTATTTCCAAATCGCATCGGTCAGCAATCGATTTCCTAATTCGATTCAATCCCGGAGAGAAAAAGAAATTTCCCAAGAATACTTCGAGACCTTCTATCCTCAAATAAAATATTTTTGGGCAGACTTTATTTTAAATTTCCTTTTATAAATATTTCTTAACAAAAGCCATATATACTAATTTGAAATGATTTAAATAAATCTCGGAAGATCCAATAAATCCAAAAAAATTCACAAAAATTATAAATTGCATTAAAATAATATTAATTAATTAAGACTTCAAAAATTGGGATGTTACAGAATGTACATACAAAACTTGGTTGTAATTACTTCACCGCGTCCCAAGAAGTCCCTGAATGAGATGATAATGATCAATTAACACTTGGTCATAATTGCTTCACCGCGTCCCAAGGAATCCTCTTAAAGCTTGTGCGCTGTTCGAATCCAGTTCAACTTCCCACGCCAACATGTCTTTGAAACCGTTTCGGCTTCCCACACCAGCACGTCTTTGAAACCATTTTGGCTTCCCATGCCAGCACAATTTCAAAAATCACTCCAGCTTCTTTGCTTTGGCTATAAAAGGGCCCCAGCACCATAGGAACGACCACCGATTCTTGAGTCTTTGTTTCTCCGACGACCTCAGACTTCTTTTTGAAAACTTTCGATGGCATCACCACCTCATTCTACGACGCTCATCGATAAAGTGGCATCGCCTTTGCCAGTAGCAGTGGGGTGTTGGCCTTTAACTTTGGGGATGAAGCGCCGGTAGCGCCTACTGCCGAAGAGGACCCCCTCACTGAGCTTTGGGCCAAATACAACCTCGCTCTGGCCGAGGTCGCTGAGCAGGAGGTCACCTCCCATGACGTCGCCGCCATCGCCGCTCTGATCGAAGCTACCCTAGCCATCGCCGAGGTTGTTAATGCCATCATCGAAGCATTGGGCCACGTGCGCCGCACTTAGGTCTAGTTTCCCTGAAATTATATATATGTAAAACGTAGGCAATGTAAAAACATTCCCTCGGGCATAATGTCCAACCAGATTATATATATTATTTTAAAGCAATTTACTCCTTTTTCCATATTGACTTTTAAATTCGTCCAAGTGGTTTGTCTCTTTTCGTTTAAGCACTCTGCCCGACTAGTCTAGCCCCCAAGCGTCGAGAGTCAGCTCATGGCTCTTTCTCCCAAGCACGCATTTTGAGTGACCAGAGTTCACCGTTCATGGGATTGAAGCTTCACTACTCAGAATTAATGCACTCGGACTCATTTGCAATTGTTAGGGAAAAGAAGCAAAAATGACTCAGAAAAAGATGTGCGCATGCGCACACTATTAGGTGTAGCCCCCAACTTACTGCTTAGTTGGATAACAAGTAAGTAGCAAGTCAAGAAAAAACTTTATTCTTAATGACTTGAGTACAAGATTTAGGTGTAAAAGCGACATTGATGTTCTATATTCCACGTGTTGCCGATAACTACACCGTCTTTGCGCTTGAGTCTGTAAGTGAAGGAGAACGCGTATGCTACGCTAGCTGAAAACAAAATTTTCTACGCATTCAACCAGGATACATGCGAGTAGTGGATCATGGATCATTACCCTTGGAGCACGTTAGCGGCGGAAGAAGAGTGGGTGAAGCGTCGCGTACTCAAAGTATCGATAGTAGATGCCGGAGTTGATCGTCTCCTCCTCGCGATCGCGCACGCAACACTGTAGAGGAAGTAGACGTTCTCGCCAATCAGCGCCAAGGTAGATGCAACGGTGCCTCTACGGTATCCACACGTCTAGGGTAGGATCACCGCGCGCTGGTGTGCTAGCACCCACGCCAGCGTCTTGACTAGGGTTTAGGGCGGTAGGATGCACGACGGCTAGGGTTTGTGGCGGGAGAACCTATCGGTACACACCCCCACGCCCCTTTATATAGAGTGCACTAACGGGCCTTCTACAATAGAAGCCCACTAGGACTCACACTAATGGATCTTCTCTTCGTAGAAATCCATTAAGGCGCCAGAGGATCCAAATCGTGTAAACCTACTAATGGATCCAATCCATCGACATGATCCAACCCGTTAAGTGTGCGACCCGTTAGGTTCATGCATAAGCGCCATGGCCTTGGAAACCTCTTTTCCGCACCATCGACAACAATGGTTTCTAGCAGGACATGTTGTCCCCAATGCACCAGTGATCGTATCGGCTGAACCTTGATATACTCATATACCAATCCTTTTGCCACGCGATACCAGTCAAGCTCAAGGCAAGATGCGTGTCATCCTTGTGATAGCTCGACCCATTCACTCGTCAATGTAATGGATATAATTCGTGATTAACACTTTAATCACTTTGGCATGCCCATGCACTTTTCCTTATCCATCCACACCGAGGGGCCCAGAGATATCTCTCCCGTTATCAAGGAGGGGCAAATTCCATCTTGATCTCTTATATCTCACGTCATGTTTCATGGCATACTCGTAAGCTACCTTTATAACTCCCCTACTACGGAGAAGCGTTTGATAGCCCCAAAGTATACAATTACACATGCTGAGAATCAATAAGAATCTCAGGTCAAAGGATCGTATAGGTATACCACTCGAGACTACACCACGATGGCACTTCTAAGATAACAATCTCATCGTTGTCTCGGGCGGGTCTATCCAACCCCATGTTCTCTAACATGTGCCCACATTATTGATTTGATATCTCCATATCTATGGTATGTGAAACATTACCATCAATCAATACATGTCTTTGAGTCGATCACTATTGTCCTACATAATGATATGTGACCAGGATCGTTTAGAATAATATCATATAACCAATGTGTTTCACAATTAAGTCATACTCAATGAACAAAGAAGTGACATTTATTCATGGAACTGATAAGTACATGAACATAGACGTATGATACAATCATCTCACATGATCGCCTCTAGGGCATATCACTAACAGTAAGCCCCCAGGCGCATCACTTCATCGACAATGTAAGCGCCTTCCCAGCTTGTGGAGAGCTTGTGCTCGTTTTTCTGATTATTTCTTAGAATCAGATCTCCTTTAGAGAAAGCACGGTCTCGAACATTGCGATCGTGATAGCGACGCAAGCCCTGTAGGTACTTAGCCGACTGGATTGCTGCGGCGTCCTTGGCCTCTTCCAGTTGGTCGAGATCTTCTAGTCGGTTTTCTTCCGGCTCGGCTTCCTTGTAATTCTGAACCCACAGGGATCCGAATTCCAACTCGATAGGAAAGACCACCTCTGAACCATATACTAGGAAAAAAGGTGAATGCCCGATTGCCCTACTGGGAGTTGTTCTCAGCCCCTAGAGCATCGAAGGCAATTCTTTGACCCATCGCGTAGTGTACGGTTTAAGACGATCAAATATCCTTACTTTTAGGCCTTGTAGCACCATGCCATTGGCCCATTCGACCTACCCATTACTCCGGGGATGACCCACGAAAGCAAAGCAGATTTTGATGCCGAGTTCATCACACAAATCTTGAAATTCTCTGCCTCTGAATTGAGTGCCATTATTAGTCATAATCCTGTTCGGCATGCTAAATCTAACCACAATTTCTTGAAAAATTCTCTGGCCTTGGCCGCTGTGATTGTGGCAACTGGCTTGGCCTCAATCCACTTTGTGAACTTGTCGATGGCGATGAAGAGATGACTATAACCACCTTGAGCCTTCTTCAGGGGTCCAACCATGTCGAGCCCCCAAACTGCAAATGGCCAGGTGATCGAAATAGTCTGCGGCTCTGTCTTAGGCACATGAATCTGTCGGCGAAAAATCGACAAATTTCGCAGATAAAGTGGACGATGTCCTCCGTGATCTGTTTCGCGTCGGCGGAAGAAACCTTGACGATAAGCCTTACCAACCAACGTGCTTGATGCAGCACGGTGTTCGCAAATTCCTGAATGGATTTCTCTGAGTAGGCTCTTCCCTTCTTGCTCTGATATGCACCGCCTTAGGACTCCGGAGGCACTCTTTCGAAACAGCTCTTCTCCGACCACCACATAGCTTTTGCTCCGGCGTGCAACGCGCTCTGCCTGTATGCGATCTTCAGGGAGCTTATCCTTGAACAGATAATCCAGATAGGGAATTGTCCAGTCAGGGTTGATAACTAAAACTTCCGCCTCGGACCACTTTTCCTCTGACTTGCTCGACTCCTGCTGTCGGCTTATCGTGGGTTTGTGAAGCTCCTCGACGAATACGCCAGTCGGAACTGTTGCCTAATCTTGCGAGCTCGTCCGCTGCTTCACTGTCTCAGCAGAGCATATGGATAAGCTCCAGCCCATCGAATTTGTCCTCCAATTTGCATACTTCCTAGCAATATGCGGTCATATTATCGTCAATGCATGACCAATCCTTCTGCACTTGGTTGATTACCAACTACGAGTCCCCGCGAACCGTCAATCATCGGATACCGAGCAATATAGCGATACGAAGCCCATGGATGAGTGCCTCATACTCGGTGGCGTTGTTTGATGCCAGAAAGTGGATTTGAAGAACGTATTTTAGCTGTTCCCCTCTTGGAGAGATGAGCACTACGCCTGCCCCCGCGCGCGCTGAGCATGAGAGAACCATTGAAATACATTGTCCAGTACTCAAGCTCCTCAACGGCTGTGGGATTCGACAGCTCTATCCACTCGACGGTGAAGTCAGCGAGTACTTGAGATTTGATGGTAGTTCGCGGCTTGAAGTAGATTTCGAAGGCTCCAAGCTCGACTGCGCACTTCGCAATTCTCCTAGTGGCTTCCCAATTGTGGAGTATGTCTCCAATCGGAAAAGAAGTAGCCACCAAAATCATATGCTCTTGAAAATAATGCTTAAACTTGCGAGAGGTAAGTAATACGGCATACAATAGTTCCTGTTCTTGATGATACCGTACCTTGGACTCGCCCAATACCTCGCTGACAAAATAGACTAGGTGCTGAACCCTTTGAAAGTGCCCTGCTTCCTCCCGCCCCAACGATCGCAACGCTGACTACATGAGTTGTGGCTGCTATGTAAAGCAAAAGGGGCTCTTCAGGCATCAGTGAAACCAACACCGGAGGTGTGGTTAGGAACGTCTTGAGATCCTCAAAGGCTTGCTGCGCTTTAGGGGTCCTCGGGAGCTAAGTTAATTTGTTCATTATCGCGGCTGGGGCCTGGGGCTAGCTGAAGGTAGACTCTGTTTTGACATTTGCATCTGAGATCCTTCATTCTTGTGGTTGCTCCATGTTGATGTAATGTTTGATTGTGTTGAGAGGTGTTTCTTTTTTTTTAAGTTGCATAAATATTAAAGTATGAATGAAGTGTGGATGATGATCAATTGCTTATCTTTTTATTTGCTTCAAGATTTATGCAACTTATCTAGAAGGAAAAGCATAGAAGCACGCACTACTCAGTTGTGTTTCATACTACTCAGTTGTGTTTTATACTTGCAGCAATGCATTCTTCAGATATATGCATGCTTAATTCCTCCTTTTCTTTGACTTTGGCGAGTTTGGACCGCATATTTTTTCAAGCTAGACTGCATAATAAATAATAATAATAGAGCAGAACCTCTAAAAAATGATACTATTATGTAAAAATGACGGCGGTCCAACCGGTGAACCGGCAGCCACACCGGTTCGGTCACCGGTCCGACTTTTAAAACTATAGCAGTAGCGGCGCAAACAGAGGATCACTCTCAACTACAGAAGACTTGCACTCTCTCGCCATAATCCACAAGCATAATACAGTTTCGCGAACGTCCAGGCGCTGAGTACATACATGGCCAGTTTAACACCGTAAATGCGTAATAAAATTTCTTCAGCAAACCGAGTTGTCATATGAATTTTAAATAACATGTTTGTTTGATCTAGTATTTGATAGAAATTAATTGCAAAGGAATAAATCTTACGCATTGTATGCACTTGAACTCTTGCATGTTTTGGTCCCCATAAGTTATAAATGTACGATAGGCCTTTGTGAAGGGAGTTTTTTTAGGTACACTAAATCTAATATGGACAGCTCATTGTTTTCGATGAAATAGATCAGATTAGTTAATTAGTATTTATTTATATTTCTTTTGGTGGTAGAGTACGTAGTACATAGGAATAATCTTAATGTGGAGGGATTTTTTTTAGGTACACTAAATCTAATATGGACAGCTCATTGTTTTCGATGAAATATATCAGATTAGTTAATTAGTATTTATTTATACTTCTTTGGTGGTAGAGTACATAGTATATAGGAATAATCTTAACAAATTAATAGCTAAATCTGATTTATACTGCTCAATATATACTATCAATATAATATACTGGAGGTTGTACTTAATTTAGAGGTGGATTAATTATTCCATATATAATATACTACTAAATAGATGTTGCTTCGGACATTAACGTGATCTCCAGTGCACACTGTTTGACCAATTCTTTTCATCATCATTATATATCAGTAAACATTATATAAAATATAATTCTTAGGGGTAGATTATTTAATACACAATCTGCACGTAAATAAATGGTGTTTCCAACATTGACATGATCTCCAATGCACATCTTTAGCGGTTAATAAGGTCAAACCTTTTGAGTGCACACATCCTACTAATGACATTTATTTAGCAACAAAGAAAGTAATATATAAGTACTTTTCTATAGTAGAAGAGAATGCAAACCACACGCGTACAAACATATGCGTGTCCACTACACGTAGTAACACCCCTGTACCTCTGGGAAGTGCAAGTTAATTAACTCATGTGGAAAGTGGGTGCCTATAAGAGAACTGCAAAGCTCACAGCTTTAAAGGCAGGCATCACACACATGCCCGAGTCTCCCTTACCTATCATCCGAGTTGTATGAGGTTATCTTTTGCTTTTGCGTACACCAAGTAAATTTTCCCCTTGAAAATATTTCTTGTTCAGTTTATCCACGTTGAATACATATAGGACTGAGAGGCATCGGGAGTGTTTGACATGCCAAGACGATCACATCACGACTTGTTTAGATACTTTGTCGCATAATTCAGCGACAAATTTATTTAAGCATGGGTTGTAAATTCAGTACACACTGGATGGGTAGTGTGAAAAGATTGCTACCATCCAACGATCATGCAATTCAATTGAGAATGAGCGAACCTATTTGATCGTCCAGGTGCACTGTTCTACTTCATCCACTCATCGTGCGAGGCTATCCACAAAGACTACTTGACATTGGAGTAATTAAGTTACCAAGAAGTAAGGGTGGAGTCAGACCTCGGGTTACTCTGATAATGGCCTAAGGCCTAGCATGCAAAACCCATGTAAAATTACTTCCTGTTTGGGCCAAACAAACATGTTTGAACTGTGCTTTCTCTTAAATTAATTCATGTAGTCTGTTTGATCTATACTTGTCGACGATCGGGATCGCCAACATAAGAAGTGAGGTAGGGGTAAAAGCGTTAAGGGACCCGGCAGCGTTTCACTCTAACGGAGGAAGCTAAGCGGGCGTGAGGATGGTGGGAGGCGGCGGCGAACACGAGACACAAGTTTATCTTGGTTCGAGCCCTGTGAAGGTAATGACTCTCTCGATCGCCTTGCGGCGGTGACTTTCTTGTTATGTGGGTGTCTGAGAGCGGTGTTTACAACTCAAGATAGTAATGGAGATCCTAGCTCGAGCTCTTGTGTGTTGCCTGTCCTCCTTGAGCTTCATGCATCCTTGGTCTTTATATCCCTTCTGCACGTAACGGCCGGGAGAAACCTGCGGATCGTGGCTCTTAATGCATGCGAAAGACAGTTAAATCGCGCTTTCCGGGCTTGCCGCGACCCGAGTCATCCCCACCGCTCTTCCGATGAATCGCAAGTCAATCGCTAGATCCGAGATCCTCGGGCGGACGAGGATCAAGCGAGACCCTTTCGAGCTTCGAGTCGTCGTGAGGTCGAGCTCGAGCGGACCGAGCTTGGGCATCTGGCCTTCGGTCGGCGCCCAAAATACCACCTGTGTCGTGGTCGGGGCCTACCGAGTTGGGGAATCCGTCGGACCATACGCCGGCGGTCAAGGAGTACCCACCCTCGTCGGCTAGCCCTGAGGCTCTAGGTGGAGGGAGCCCTCGGCGTCCTTGAGCACGAAAAATCTACAAAAATCGCCGTAGGTCTTGTCTCCTTGGTCGGTCGGGCGGAGACCGCGAGGCTAGTCTTCTTGGCCCCGACACCTGGCGACCTTCGGACTACGATGTTGGTACGGATGTGAACGGATGGCGTGCACCTGGCGGCGTCTCGACTCCAGGCCTTAATTGCACCCGTCAGATCACGGTTGACACATCTTTTGAGGCGCCGTGGGAAGGTTTTTAGGTGCGTTTCGGTTCTCTGAGGCCAACGCCACGCCATTAGCCAGAGACCCTTTGCTCTTGCGCCCTTTGTCTTCAAGCTTCCTTGCCCGAGCGAGGCCCTTTCTTTTCGCTCCCTCGACCAAGCGCTCCACGACACCATGACCAAGCTTGGGAGGAGCACCCTGTCGTCCGCGAGAATGAAAGAGCTCGAGACCCTGGGGATAGTAGACCCGGTCACATGGCGGTTGCCCGGTGGCGAGACCGAACCTCGCCCTAGGGATGACGAGATCGTCTGCACCGAGCATTACGCCCTCCTTGGACTGCGGACCCCGGAGAGCGAGTTCGTGGCGGACGTCCTCTCCAGCTGCGAAATAGAGCTCATCAATCTGGTACCAAATTCCATCCTTACGCTCGTCATCTTTTCCCATCTATGCGAGGATTCTGAGATTCTTCCCACCCCTCATTGTTCTTCCTTACTACTCCTCTTCCGCTCAGGAAGGACCATTGTCGGGTGTCGTACTTAGGCTCGAACAAGACTCAAATGGTCCTTCAGAAGTCGCCGCCGGACTCGCAGGTCCCTGGCCCGGCGGTGGTTTTACTCGAAGAAAGTCGAGTAGGGCTCTGACGTCTGAGGGCCCGTCACCGAGAAGAAGAGACCCCGAGCCAAGATCTGGAGGTCGACGAGGAGGCCATCGCCGCCATCCACATTTGCGCCACAGCGGCCTTCCCACGGGCGGGCAATCGCCGTCGACTTCTTCGCGGAGCCGGGTGTCCCCTCTGCGGAGGAGGAGCACCCATTCTTGAGATCACGGTATAGCGACCCCCACTCGTGAAAACACGGCCAGCAAGGCCTCGCCCTGGAACTTCTCGAAGCCCATCCTTTAGCCTTTCTGACGGCCCATGTTCTTGCGGTGCGAAGAATCTTGGGTCTCCGACGGGATGCTCGAGATGTTTGGGAAAGGTGGCGCATGGATACACCCTTGACGACCCGGTCGAAGAATGTACTTCACCGGAAGGCGAGGTAAACCGTCCAGACCGCCCTTGACCTGTTTTAAGCGTGAGTCTTCGACCCACGCAAGATCTCGAGATCATCGGGGTTGTTCGTCTGACGGAGGATGCTCCGCTGCCGGTGCGGGCAAAACAGAAGGGGAAGAAGAGGCCTCCCAGTAGGACCAAGACCAATCGGAGGCGAAAGCGCCATGTCGAGTGGGGGGATCGTGCTCGGTGAGGGCCCTACAGTGAGCCCCAGTCCTGCGTTCTTCCATGCCTTCTTTGTTCTTAACATTCCTTCTTCCGTCAGCGGCAGAGTCACGGCTTGCCGCCAGATCTCGGTACCTCCACGGCCCCAAAGCCTCGAACCGAGCCCCATGTGGTGAAGAAGGCGGCTCGGACCCGGGTCCCAGTCGTGAGACACATAAGCGTGGCGCGCCCTCGACATCGGGGCAACAAGACCTCAAGCGGCCCTTGGCGAGTCCGTGGCCTGTAAGCTCGAGACCCGAACTCGCCACCCCTTTCCGCATCATACGGCTTAGCGTACTTTTGATCGCAGAACTGTCCGTTTGTGATGGCTATTATTCGAGGCGATGCGGATCCGAGGAAGAGCATGCCGTCTTTGGCCCTCGCGCGATCGCCATGGAACCACAGCGCTCCGCTAGTCGGTATAGGTCGGCGAGTTCTACCAAGGGCTCGGCGACTCGTCGGAAGAAAGCGAGCCAGCGGTGTGCCGGACCTCGGCAGGCGAGCGAGGCCCACAGCAATGTCGACGAACTACCCGAAGCCCGGGGAGGAAGCTCGGGCCGAGGCCACGCTTCGGCGGCCCCGAACCACACGGCTTACGGTCGCTCGAGTCACGGAGACCCGACCCATGATCACCGGGGGCCAGGGTCGTAAACGCCACGTCGACCTCCCCACCGCATGCGTCGGACACGAGGTCGTGGTGCCCCGACCATGGAGGTCGTGGGTGCATTGGCGGATCAGCTATTGCCCCTCGGCCCTTTGGGCGAATCTGAGCCCGACCGCGGAGATCGGAGACAACTCATTGCCTCCCCCTCCTCATCTCTGGACTCGACCAGCAAGGGGAGGCGGGTAACAGTGCCCCCATGGCGGGACTCAGGACCACTGGCCCAAGTCGTCGTGGTGCAGGTCGACCACAGCACCGACATCGCGGTCGAGGAGGGGGAGGAAATCCCTCGCGATCGCATTGAAGACCGTGAGGAATTCACGCGCAAACTGGAGGCGCCTCGCGAGTAAGGACTTTCCCATACTTCTCACCTTGTAGCTTGTCTCTTGTCCTTTCTCACCTTGGGCCACCCTTTTTGGCGTGAAGGTGACCGATCCACCACCCGAGGGCTTCAAGGCCTTGAGAGCATCTTGGATGTGCTAAGAGGTCTCCTCGATGTGGTAGAGCGCGGAGGTTGGCGGCAGGCTCATCCGAACCATTGAGGTCGACGAGGGGAGCTCGGCAGAAGAACCAAGAGCTCGAAGATCTCTGGCCGACGATGAGGGCGCTGGAGACAGCCCATCTTGGCAGAGCTCGAGCGAGACTCGGACCTCGGCGCGACTTTGCTTTAAAGGGCATGGAGCGAGAGCCAGCGCCACGCTCGGCCCACGGCGCTCGAGGTCGCGGGCCAAGATCGAAGCTCTGAGAAGGCTTCAGCGGGCGTCGACTCCGAGCTCAAGGCCAAGGTGCTCCGGCTTGAGGAGGAGCTTGGGAGCGTCAACAAGGCGCTTGAGGCCGAGCGGGCCAAGGTCAAGGACCCGAGAAGGTCGCTATGAAGCGAGGCACACTCATGCAAGGGCACCTCCTGAGCTCGAGGCCAAAATCCTCGAGCTCGAGGCTCGACCAAGCCACCAAGGCGCTCGAGGTCGAGCAGCGCTAGGTCGGCGTTGGAGACGGCTTCGCGAGCCATCTCCGGCCAAGACCAAGGTTCCCGGACTCGAAGAAGCTCGGCGTCTCGGTAAGGCGGCGAAGAAGCGCCTGCTCGGCTCGAAGAAAAGCGGCGTCGGACGCGGATGCTTCCAACAAGCCCTCCTGCTCGGGGAGATCGCAACCACGAGGGCAAAAGTGGCCCGGCTTCGGCGAGGAAAAGCTTGCCCGCGAGATGGCCGACCAGAAAAAGCGTTAAGCGGGGAATGTACTAACGAGCAGGTTTGCTTTCTAGTAAACAAAAAACCTCGTCCTGTTATGAATCCGTGGTCTTAGGGATACTTGAAGTCACTATCGCCGTGTGTTAAATGCGTACCGTGCTTTTTTAGGTGTGGTGCCTTAGCGTAGCCTTACCCGGCCCGTTGGGCGAGGTCGAGTGTGGCGTGCCTTGGGCACAAGGCGTGATGTGGGACGAGGCCACGACACGCAAAGTGGAGGAACAATCCGCAATGGCGAGAAGAACACGAGCGAACATCATTAAGTAGACCGGCGTTCGCGCGACCCTTGCGACCATGCGCATTGCTCGATCGTCAAGCGGCGAGGTTATTGACTCGAGCTTCGGACGCGAGGAGAGCTAGATTGCGAAGAGGTTAAACTACGTTTAGCTCGTCCCTGGGGTGAGCGAAAAAACTCGCACTAAGACTTTAGGAAGCGAGCAGCATGACGGAGGTCATGTTGGAAAGAGAGCCACCGAAAGAAAATCAACAACACGAATGGAAGCAGTATAAAAGAAAAGGAATGGAAGACCAGCTTTTTATTGAAATATGGGGCATAGAGGTTACACATAAAATTTCCGAGTGATCTATGTTCCACGAGCTAGAGAGCTCTCTACCATCGAGGCGGCGCTAGCAGTAAGCCCCGTCGCGATCTGTTGAAGCGACTCTATAGGGGCCCTCCCACATGAGGATAACTTATTGGTCTTTGGGCGAGCTCTGAATCCGCCTCGAGCTAGGTCCCCAACAAGGAGCCTCCTAGGTCGTCACCGGCCAAGGGCGCATGTCTGCGAAGAGCTTGCGGGTAGTGCGTTGATCGTGGCGATTACTGCGACACCTTACTTCTCGCTGGGGTAAGGTCGAGAGCCGTTCGGCTCGAAGTCGACTTGTGTCCAAAGCGACTGGCGAGCCTAGCGTGACCTCGGGAGGCGGGGCGGCCGATCGAAAACAAGCTTGGAAGGGCGTGGACCACATGGCTCGGCTTGTCGTGAATGCGAATAGACCATAGGGCGGTGGGAAGTTCGTCCACCGGGCCTTGCCGAATCGTTCGAGCTCATCTCACCTTCGCTTCTTGGCCCTGCGGGCGATTTGCGGTTAGGCGTTCCGCCGCTCCGTTGCTCGGGGTGAGCCACCGGCGAAGCATATTTTGATGCCGAGTTCCTCGCCAAAACTCTGGAACAACTCAGCAGTAAACGTGTACCGTTGTCGATGATTAGTTTGCCGAACCCCATACACAGTGACCACGTTCAAGCGGAAAAAGCAATTGCCGCTCGGTAATGGTCGAGACCGGTTAAACCTCTATCCACTTGGTGAAGGTGTCGACGACCGAAACGAAACTTCTTCCCCGGTTGCTTGAGGGAAAGGACCGAGGATGTCCGATCCCAGTCGAGAAGGGCCATCTGGCGGAATGGTGCAGGAGCGTGAAGCGGGTTGATCACGACCTTCGTGCGTGGAATTGGCATGCTTTCGGCGGTGCGGACGATATCCCGAGCATCTGAAGTGCGAGGGCCAATAGTATCCCATGCGGAAGGCCTTCCGACCATTGTCTGTCTGAAGAGTCGCCCCACAGAGGCTGAGTGGATGTCATGCGATGAGTACTTACCCTCCTCCGTGGAGATGCACCGTGTTAGGATGCGAAACATTACGTCTGTAGAGCTCCCCTCGACGGCGTGTACAAACTTCGCCCGGCTTGATTCGGCTCTCTCGGCGAGGTCGGGTGGCGGCGTGGCGTGTTATCGTCGCTCCTCACGAGAGCAGGTCCCGAGTCTTGACCAGCTGCGGAGGTTCGACCTCGGTCGCAGCCCGATCGAGCTCTTCGGCCAGGGCCCGGCCGAAGAGCTCCGGCCTTGCCCTATCGGGGTCGGCCATGACCCGGCGATAAGCGGGCGCTCCGGTGGGAAGAATCTGGCGGCGGAAGGCGTGCGGCCTTCTCACGGGCCTCCGCCGGGGCGGTTATAGCAGTTGATAGCAACCTGCACCATCCGGCGAGCGTCTTCAGGGGTCTGCGGATCACGGTCATCCGCGACCTCCTCGGCGCCTGGACCGTCCGCCACCGGGCGTCTTTGCTCGAGTGGCGGCGGCGGCGTGAAACGAGGACACGGAGTGAGTCCGTGCGGGAAGATCCATCAATGAAAGCGCCATGCTCACGAGATCTGGTGTCGTTCTGCGAAAAAACAAAACAATCGGCCCCACGGTGGCGCCGGTGTCGGCGATCGGGATCGCCAACGCAGAAGTGAGGTAGGGGTAAAAGCGTTAAGGGACGGCGGCGTTTCACTCTAACGGAGAAGCTAGCGGACGTGAGGATGGTGGGAGCCGGCGGACAATGAACACGAGACACAAGTTTATCTTGGTTCGAGCCTGTGAAGGTAATGACTCTACTCCGATCGCCTTGCGGCGGTGACTTTCTTGTTATGTGGGTGTCTGAGCGGTGTTTACAACTCAAGATAGTAATGGAGATCCTAGCTCGAGCTGCCAGTGTGTTGCTGTCCTCCTTGAGCTTCATGCATCCTTGGTCTTTATATCCCATACGCACGTAGCGGTCGGGAGAAACTCGCGGATCGTGGCTCTTAATCTTGCCGAAGACAGTTAAATGCTTCTCGGGCTTGCCGCGCCTCCGAGTCATCCCCACGACCGCTCTTCCGATGGCGCAAGTCAATCGCTAGATCCGAGATCCTCGGGCGGACCAGGATCAAGCGAGACCCTTCGAGCTCGAGGTCGTCTTGGTCGAGCTTCAGGCGGACCGAGCTTGGGCATCTGGCCTTCGAGGTCGGCGCCCAAAACTACCAGTCGTGGTCGGGGCCTCTGGGTTGAGAATCCGTCCGACCGCACGCCGGCGGTCAAGGAGTACCGACCCTCGTCAATACTAGCTTGGAGGCCCAAGCCGAGCTCTCCGGCATCTATTTTTGAAACTAATCAATGGAATTTTTTTTGTAAAAATAGGCACCCGTCGCCCGGATATGGGGCGATCGCCCCATATTCGAGCGATAGGGACCTAAATGTAAAATTTTTTACCCATATTCGAAGTTAAGGACTTGAATATAAAAATCACCGTAAAAAATTTTATATTTAAGTACCTATCGCCCGAGTATAGGGCGTAGGTGCCTGAATTATACGTTGTTTTGGTAAGCATATAATTAATGGCAACATAAACGTGTGACATGCAACAAAATGCACTTAAAACTTCGCATTTACTGAAGGATGACCGCGTAGGATCATCATAATCTTACCATTCCGTACAATACAGCTTCATCAAGATATGAACTTAAACTAAGGCCCTGTTTGAAAGTATAATTTTTTAAAATAATAGTTTTGATATAGTACTATGATTTGTAATTGTTTTGTTATAAATATCATGGTTTTACCAAACCCTTTTGAAACCATAGTATTCCTTGGAACTACTAACTGTTTGGATGCAACATCACAAACTATGGTATTTGAGTGAAAATAGGTAAGAAGCTAGTTAAAACCATAAAAACTTTGGGTTGGAGTGGAGTTTCAAATACTCCAAAAATACTATGATATCTACCAAACCATAGTTTTTAATACAAAGTTTTTGGCATGGTAATCAAACACCTTATGGTATAAAATACCATAATATTCTGAGAAACAATGATATTACCTAGAAACTATGAAAATATATTGCTTTCAAACAGGGCCTAACTTGTTCGATCGATCGTTCATGAAGCTGTGACTGCGCTGGAACAAATCTTACGCACTGAATGCACCTTAACTCTAGCTGCAGGTTGTTGGGCCACTTTGGGGAAAGCCAACAAGTTAATTAACTCGATCCATCCAATACACTGGTTCAAAATTCGCTAAATACCTAGCCCACTATGAGACAGGACTATGTATGTATAGCACCTCACCTACACTTTCATTCCTTCTTCATGTAAAACGGTTAACCCAGAGATGCTATGTCTGATCTCAAAAGATATTATATATAACACTACAATTCACTTTAGATAAGCAACACAAGACTAAGGCTCAGTTTGTTTAGGCTTGAGCTTGGTCTTATTTGACTTCTACACCTCTATAAGCCACCAGCCAGAACAAAGCGGTATTTTTCTAGCAGAGACGAGAGAAGAAGCTTCTAGCCCAATTTGCACTCTGTGCGAAAGAAAGAAAACGATGCTTCTCGGGGTGGCTAGAAACTTCTAAAATCCTACTTCCACAGGTACCCTTACAACTTAACTATTATTTACAAAAATTGCCATCCTCATTCAGCTCTAGCGACTTCTTCCAGCTCAATGACTTTTCCAGCTCGACCAAATAAGCTCAAGCTCGGCCTAAACAAACTCGGCCTAAACCCACAACAACTCTATATGAGCCTTCATTATGACAGACCAAGATATTATATATCACAGTAGAGCCCTTGCTTAGCTACTCTAAAGGTGTACGCAATGATCCACTGCACTATATATACTACTAGATGGGATCTCGCGCTACGCCGCTCCGCCGGTTCTTTTTGGAAAAAGGATGTTGGAGGACCCGTTCGTGAATATACGAAACTACAAGGTATTTTCTGTAAAATTACCAATAGAAGGACCTGGATGTAATTTTTTGTTTTGCAAAATTACCCGTAGAGGACCCGTTCGCGAATACCCAGAACTACGTAGTTTTTTCGCAAAATAACCGGCTGAGGGCCTAAACGTAATTAAAAAATTTACGGAGGGTCTTTTCACAAAAAAACGCATGACACGTAGCCACCCTGATTAAGCTCCAATTCTTGCACATATAGAGAGATCTATGATGGGCAAAAATCTCCCTTTGAGAAGGCACATATGTGTTTGCCGTTTCATTTCTCAAATAAATGTGTTTGCCGTTTCGTTTCTCCATGTATGTTGGATAAACGCGTATAAGCTTGCGAGGCATCAGGAGTGTTTGACGTGCTGTGCCGGTCGGCGTCTGTCTTGTCATGATATTCTGCTGCAGACTGAACAGACGACGATGTTCATGCATGCGGTGCGAGTTTTGTTACGGCACCCTGCTCACCCACAGATACATACCAAGCTCTCAAGGAGCGTAAGCTAGAGATGGCTAAGCTTCTCCGAGGCTGTTGCAGGAGAAGGTGACGTTCTTTGTTCTTGGAAACTCGCTGTTGCAGGAGAAGTGACATTCTTTGTTCTCGAAAACTTGGTCCTTAAAAGCGTCGATTTTTATGTGTAGATATATGCTACTTACGTAGGACTGGCTATCGAGTTTAACGAGCTATTATCAAGCTTCTTTCGAAATTGACATAATTTGATGTAAAATTATTTTACTATGTACTATTTAAATAGTTATTTCAAATTCGAGCTAACGAGCTACTGTAATTGAAGAAATTTTGGTACAAACCCTATGAGCTTTTTTGGGAAATTTTTTATTTTATACAAAAGGCGCGTTGTATTCTGAAATATACAACAATCTCGGCGTGTTACCAAAATCCCCACAGATTTCGCGTTCGAAAAAGCGAAACAACAATTTCGCAATCTGAGATTGCGAAATCCTATGTCAGCGTTTTCAAGCTGCGAAATCGGCGTATTCAGCGTTTTCAAAAAGCGAATTCTGTATTAGCGGTTTCAAAGCGAAAATAGATGTGCCACATCAGATTTCGCAATGTGAGGATGCGAAATCGGCTTGGCCACGTCATCTTGCTGTTTTTTTGGAAATTTTTTTATTTTATACAAAAAAACGCGCCGTATTTACAGAAATATACAATAATCGCGCGTATTTACCGAAATCTCCACTGTTTTCGTAATCTCAAAACGCGAAACCGCAAATTCGCAATCTCAGTTTGCGAAATCAGAGGATTCGCGTTTTCAAACTGCGAAATCCAGGTATTTCGCGTTGTCAAAAATCGAAATCCGGTATTCGCAAATTCAAAACGCGAAATTGTTGTTGCCACGTCAGATTTCGCAAATTGAGACTGCGAAATTGGTACGCCACGTCGATTCGCGTTAAAACGCGAATTAATTGGTACGCGCTTTACGACGAGACATGACACCCGCAGGAAATTTTAGTATTTTATAAAAAAAGCAGTAGTATTCTGAAATATACAACAATCTCGCGGAAATTTTGGAATACACTACAAATTCTGACGGTAATTACAAATCGATACCAAAATCGGTATAACCGGTTTTACCCGAACACGAAATTCCGTTTACGTATACCCGGAAAATCAAATCGGCTAACCCTTAGCAGGAAAATCAAATTCGGGTATCGTGGCATACCACCGATGCGGCGAGATGGTCGGATGTTGGCCCGGCATTTTGTTACTAAAATCGGAAAAGGCACTCGCGGGCACGAAACGACGGAAATCGTGGCCACTTAGGGGTTTTCGTAGCCCAGGAACAAGCCGAGATGGTCAAAAATCTGAGAAAAAATGAAGGCGGCCTCATAATGCGGGCTACCACTTACGTATGGGCGAGATAGCGGGCGTTGCCTCGGCATTTTGTTGCGAGAATCGGAAAAAGCGCTTCATGACCACGAAACCATGGAAACATTTAGGGCGTCGAAAAATTTAGAAACATTTTATGGTGGATCACGATAAATCGGTGATATTACCATAAAATTTGTAATGATTTTAAGATCTTAGGAATTTTTAAAATTCGGACAATACATATATAAGGGCACATACACGAAAGTTGAGATGATAAGATAAGCAATAGATTAGATTATATTACAAGGGCATTACAACGATGACGAACTAATAGCAAGCAAGAAAGCTTTGTTAGTCATGGTGGAACAAATGATCGTTCCGCCTATCGAGTGCAGCCGAGCGATGCAAGACATTTTACGCATATTACGACTGTTCTAATATTGCGACTGTCCTCGGACACTTCTCAATCCCTACTATGAAAAGAACTCCATGGGGTTCCTTGATCGCCCGGTATGCGCCCATTGGGTGGCCTATGCCGTCGCGTGTCGGTGTATAAGACTTAAATTTTGGTTGTTGTTTATGTGGATTCTGCCCTCCCATATGGGCATGTCATCCCGATTCGGCACCCCCTATGTTAATACCACGGGTTCCGGATGGTCTGCATAACGTCAAAGATTTGTTCGTCTTTGCGGACCTCGGTCATTGCTTCCCTTATCCCTTCTTCTTCGGAGGAGGAACCTCGTGCACCTCAGTGCGTTGGCGTTAGCGGAGACATGCTTAGAGAGCCTGCTCTGTTTCGGCTCACTCCACTATATGGTGCGGGAGGTGTGTGTTGGGCTTATCTTTGGACAACCGAGCGTGCCTGCGATCAATCGGTATGCCGCCTTGGTCGTTGCATAACAAGTGGCGTATTAAAGTCGCTTTTACGGCGGTAGTGGCACCACGGAGAGGTTGCTCACCCAGTTATCCCATTCGAGAAGCATGAGATGTGAGTGAGTGCGTCTCGGGTCCACCGGTTGAAGTACCGCACCGTTCATCCTCGGCCAAGGGCACCGGTAGAATCTCCGGTCCGCTAGATCACCGTGGCTTGTATCAACCACGCCTCCGAGCCATGTGCATAAGCGTCGGGGCTTTGGGGTACTGGAGGAGGTTTCTCCTTTGACTTGGCGAATTCGCCGTGCCCTTTTGAACTCACGTGTGCGATGAACGGTTTAGAACTACTACTTTGTGAGTTTAACATGAGTATGTCGCATGAAACTCACCGTCGGTTGGCCCTTGCACGGCCCTTTGCTCTGAGTCGATGTAGAAAAGGATATATCTGGCGGCCTCTCCCACCGGGTGAAGTTCTCGGCGAAGCGGGGTAGGCGTCGTGGCGATTGTTGAAAATTAAGTAGTCGCGTCGTTCGGCCCGTCGATCCATTGGAAGAAGCAACACGATCCTTGTCTTTGAGAAAAGAAAGAAGCGGTGCATGAGATGGTAGTGTTACCTGTATTGTGTGGACACGATGGGTTTACCTCGTGGTGCGAACACAATGATGATGTGTGGCGGCCGTGTGCGGATGGGTAGATTGCATCATCTTCGCGGTAGTTTGCGATCGCATTTGGGCGGGGCGACTCGGCGAGCTGGGCGTCGGCCTCTTGTCATCCGGATATTCTAGGCGGGATGACTTCTGCTTGCTGAAGAGGCGACGGTAGAATGACATTGTGGTTTGGCTGTGTTGGATGTCTACCACTCGGACTGTTTTATAGTGGTAGTGAGGGTTAGTCCACACAATTACAGCTCTTCTTTGCGGCGTGTTGCGGCGTGTAGTCATTCATGGCGTGTTGCGGTGTTGTCATTTAATGGCGTGTTGTCGTCTCGACTGGTAAAAAATGCTAGCGGCGAGTAGTCTGTCATGTTGGAAAAACATTGCGTGATGTTGTCATTTAATGGCGTGTTGTCGTCTCGGCTGGTAAAGATGCTAGCGGCGAGTAGTCACATCGCTTGTTGGAAAAATCTATTGCGTGTGTTGTCATTTAATGGCGTGTTGTCGTCTCGGCTGGTAAAATTTGCTAGCAATGAAGTAGTAGTCTGTCATATTTGGAAAAATGCTGTTGCGTGTTGTCATTTAATGGCGTGTTGTCGTCTCGGCTGGTAAAGATGCTAGCGGTAGTCTGTCATATTTGGAAAAATTTATTCGCGTGTGTTGTCATTTAATGGCGTGTTGTCGTCTCGGCTGGTAAAATTGCTAGCGTGAGTAGTCTGTCAGTATCATTGGAAAAATTGTTGCGTGTGTTGTCATTTAATGGCGTGTTGTCATCTCGGCTGGTAAAGCGCTAGCGTGAGTAGTCTATCATATTGGAAAAACATTGCGTGTGTTGTCATAAATCCTTGTGCGGTGGGCGTCCACGTTCATCTTTGCGGGGGCTGTACGTCCGTGTAAAGGGGACACGTGCGCGTCGAGAGGTGGATCGGGCGGGGGCACAGGGATGTCCATGTTACGTCTTTGCGGGGGCTGCCCGTCCGTGTAAAGGGGACCGTGCCCATCGAGAGGATCGGGCGGGGGGCACAGGGGCGCGCGGAGGGCAGCAGGGTGCTGCGTGTCACGTTGGGAAAAAAAAAGAGGAGGGGCGGGGAGGAGGCTGGGCGGGCAAAGCGTGGCGCAACTATAAACAAAAGAAAGAGGTCGGATGAAAAAATTGGCGCGTGGAAAGGCGCCATCTTTGTCTGCGCTAAAAGCAGAAAAATAGTTTGATGCACGAAGACAAGGTGGGCGTGCCTACAAAAGACTCTCGGACGGGGAGAGGCCAAACCACCACGTTTCTCCAGGCTTCCCGCAATCCTTGCACATATCGAAGAGCTTCCATGGCCTCTCCCTCGAGCTCAAGCTGCGCTGCGAAAAAAGCATGGCAGCAGGGCTCCGTTGATAGAATGCAGATATGCAAATCCATAATCTTTGAGGGCATGTCACAAAGCTGCCCCAGACCAATTCGATTCTTCTTCAAGTGCGAAAAACAATGAGGTCAGTTCTCGATCCTTTTGAGTTGTTATCATGTGTTCCCACTAACCTGCATTCCTTGGTGAAATCACCGGGCATTAGGTCCCCAACAATGTAGTTTACGGGCTTGGGAAGAGGAGTATCGAGCATAACTCCACGTTTGAGAACCATTATGCCAAGTTATGTCGAGGCAAAGCCACATGCTCATGAGCACCTTCCCAAGTCATGTCGAGGCAAGTTGCCATACAATCACGTGAATTGGTACAAAGAGATGAAGTAGAGCTGAAGGGGATGTAGAGCTGAAGGGGATATAGACCACGATTTGTGTCTTCCTTACGATTACCAAAGTGATGGCGAGGGTAAGCGTTGTGATTAGCGATCTTGTGAGGATGAGGGTATCGATATTGATAGTGATGATTCGGAAAGTTCTAGTCTGTTTTAATGTTAAGACTTGTGAACATATTGTAATGCCGATGCATGTTGCTAAGACTTCTTAAGATATTGTAATATTGATGGATGTTGCTAAGACTTGTTAAAATATTGTAATGTTGATGGATGTTGCTAAGGCTTGTTAAGATATATTGTCTATTCTTATATTCTTGGTTACATATCTGAGGTTTTGAAGAAGATATTGGTGAGATAAATATTTTAAATATAGATTTCTTCATTGTTTTCGAGTTCGTTTATGCATATTATAGCTTACGGAAAGCTTATTACTTAAGGTTGTTCAGCTATTAAGATTTATATGAAAAACATAATGAAATAAGGTTATTTCTTTGAATATGGTAATCTATACTTTGGTTAGCATTTGAACTAATTTCATGAATTTTAGTGCTTAGTTGTGGTATTATATTCATTCTTTGAAAAGGCTTATATATCATTAAAATCATTATACAAAATCGGCCAAATGAGTGTATGAATTACCTTATGACTTAAGGATTTTGTACTAGCGGGTTTTTGATGAGCGACAAGTTACAAATAAAATATTTTTCTAGAATACAGTACTACATATCCTAAATATCATTTCTAAGGTATTTTACATAAGGTTTGCATTTAGGCGAGTTATTTCTGGTTGCCAAAAATGCTTCAATGTTTCTAATATTCGGAAAGCTTAACGCCTAGGGTTATTTTGCTAGCGAGTTTTATATGCAAATCATAACATAATGATATTCTATTTTCACAATATGGTAGTATATACTTTGAGGAGTATTTCTAAATTGGTTTCATGACTTTTAGTGTTTTGTGAGTTATTTTATACATCGTTGTTTTATAACATAAGGCTAGCAACATTATCATTTAGGGTGTTTGCTCTACTTGAATTTTATATGACAAGCAAATCGTAATTGAGATGTTTTTCTATGCTTTGGTTGCCCATATACCGGGGTCTGTTTCTGGACCATTTTCCCCAAAATTTATGCTTAGTCGAGTAGTTTTACAAGCCACCGAAAAGGCTTAAGTATTTCTGAAACTGCACAGTTTGTGAACATTTAGGGTTCTTGCTTTAGTAGGATTCAGATAAAAAGCAAGTTATAATTGACATATTATTCTAGAATATGGTATTATACATACTAAAAATCTGTTTTTTACCATTTACCATCAAATTTACATTTAGACCACATACTTTCTGATTGCGATAAGGTTTAAATATCTGGTTTTAAATGCAGTTTGTGGTCACCAAAAGTTCTTGACAACAAGTTTTATATCTGAAGAAGGTTATAAATGAAATGTTTCTCCAGATTATGGTAGTACATATATCATATAATGCTAGTGAACTATCTTTCACTATTTTTCATTTATATAAGATATTTTACGGGTTGCCAAAAAAGCTTATATCGAGCAGAGAATCGTTACCACTTAAGCCTCTTGATGACATAAAATAGCTCGTCTAAACACAAAGTTTAGAGAATTGGTCGAAAGTTACTTCAATATATGGACAACCAAATTATGTTAAAATATCTTAATTACTACTTCATTATCAAATGAAATCGTTAATGAAAAAACCTAAATGATAATATAAATGCGACATAGTAATATGTCAATAGTAAAAGTAGAAGTCTTAGTCGGTGTTGCCTCAAGGCAAGAAATCATCCTATGACCATATAGTAACAGTGAATAACTTTAAATTTCAGATCTACAACATTTGCGGTTATAATATATATATATATATATCAATCATCAAACCAAAAGACTTACAAGCTTGTACTTTTGATGCAGTTCTTCAAACTTTTATTCTTTTTTCTTTATCCGATGGGTCAATCGGTAGTTTATTGTCTCTCAAGTACTCATCATAGCGGCATTTCAGGCGTAGTTGCATTCGAGATGCTTGTCTCTTGGTGAAATGTGGGAGCATAAGATTTTGGTACGCATAAGGTAGCAACCTTAAGAGTCGGTATAGACAATCCGATATATCGTGCAAGCGGGGTGAACACATCGTCGAGGTTTCTTGGTGTTTGTCCAAATTCAGCAGCGTTGCAGAGCATCAAATTGAAGTAAGAACAAAACTACATGACAAAGAACAGGAAAAAGTCTCATACCAACACGCCTTTGTACTTCTTCTCGCCTCTTCTTTTGGGACTCCATCACGTTAGTAATGGATTACTAGCAATGGATCACTAACATGATGAAGTCCCAAAAGAAGAGGCGAGAAGAAATACGAAGGCGTGTTGGTATGAACTTTCTTTTTTTGTTCTTACTTCAATTGAAAAAACATCTGAAAAACAACAATAATAGTATTTGCACAAAGCATGTTACATTACATTACGCCGTTGCCTTCTCACGTTGTCCTCCGGGGTGTATGTGTCGGGAGGGCGTGTGTCCCTCCTCCGGCGACTGGGATGGCCCATATCTGTACCCGGCGATGTCTGGATGTCCTCTGCTGGGGATAATGGCCAGGATGGAAACAAATATGGTCCTGTACCCCAATGTCACTGGTTATACCAGCGGTATCATCTGTGTGGGTTGCGAGGTCCCGGGACATCTGATGCCCACTATCTGCATATCCTTTGAGAGTCCGGTGTCTTGTGTCACGTACATTCCCGGTCGAACTCCTTGCGTCGCTCCAGCGGTGCAGTATGGGATCGGTCCCCAATGACCATTCAATTTCTTTGGACTGAGGTTACGAGGTGGGGTGAAAACCTACAATGTTATCCTCGGGGGATGCGGATGTAGGGGCCATCGTAGATCTCGTCGCTTCGTAGATGGATGTCGCTTCGTAGAAGGAAGTCCGCTTCGTAGATGGCCGTCTTGATGCGTGGATGGAGGTGCGCTTCGTAGAAGGAATACGCTCGTAGATCTCTGGCATCGGCGCTGCGAAGGGTCCATAGTCGGCACATGATGGTCTCGCTGGAAGGTCGACCAAAGGACCCAAGCCCACAGTCTTTGAAATAAGCCGAGCACCCACAGGCGATGGATTGCCTCACCCGCTCGAGGGCACTAGTCTTTGGTGAGCACGAGTTGCAATTTCTTCAACTTGGGAGAGCGGCTCGGTAGATTCTGTGTCTGCAATAGAGTTTGTCGTGTTATATTGGAATGCATCGTTTCACAATTTGTAATGGCGGTACATACAACAATTTGGGTCTTACCAAGGCGTGGGCAGACACGAACTCATCCTCGGGATATGGTCGTGCTCGTTGTTCGACATATCCCTTGAGTAAGGTCGCAGCGTCTTGAGGAGTACCACTCAAGGTGTCGTGTGTTCCCTCGGATCATATGGGCGAAAGGGCGGCGGCGTTCGCATTGCCGTGTCAACCGGCTAGCCACATGGTGGCGGTGCGCATGTGACGGTCGTGACTCGATCCGCCCCCTGCGGTCTTCTGTATTGTGAAAACACGAGAATGGTTAAAATTGTTGGTACAACCGGTTCGGAATTATGTGTAGGTCGAACATACCGTGCGATTCACCGGCGTCCGGCGGTGGAGCGGGCACTACTGCGTATACCCAAAGCGTCTCTGTACCGCGGCGGGGAGTAAACCTCAAGCTGCGTGCATGTACAACCGCAAGCAGTTGGTCATCCATAGTCTTGTTGTCCGCCGTGCAACAACACGATATCGACCTTGAAGCTATATGCATTGCTCGGTCATCGCTCCACAGTTCCATGTCACATGCTCTGCGGTGAGTAGGTCTATATCGGCAATGACACGGTAATAGCTCCGCGGTCATCTTGAGGTTCCACCTCAGCCGTGCATGCATCAACGGTAACCCATCGTTGAATGGCGTAGCCTCTGGGGCGTCGTCGTCGATGACCAATGGGTAATACCGCCTCGGCCGTAAGGCCTAGAGATTGGGAGGTACTCCCAACTCCACATCTGAAGCAGTGCAAGCACCCGTAATGCCCCGGCGGTTTACAGCTTTCACGCCGCGCATCCCCTTGTAGGTGGATGCCAACACAGCGAATCCCGGTATCTGTTGTTGCCTCCTCGGGGTTATCCGCGAGCTCCGGGCTAACCATATAATGTGAGGAGGATGACATCCCCGCTTTGTGTTGCGAGAACATTACCGCCCGGCGGGTAAATGCAATTAAAGCTCGTAGTGCGTCGTACCAACTCAGCGTCGCATCGAGGGGCAAGCCTCATACTCTGCAAGGCCGTAGCCATGTCTTGGGCCTTTTAGTCTCCTTCGATTATCTTGCCGCGAACACCGCAATGACAAGGTCGTCTGAACAATCGGTGATATTGCCTTCAACAAATGCATAAAATGCGTTCGAACATGACATACCTTTGCGAGATGTAAGGGATCCATTGTTGTCGCGGGGCCGGGTGGTAACGGCGAATCGACCTCGATAGGTAGGCGGTGAGCATGGCCCGTCCTTGAGTTATAGCCATCTCTCGAGCGGGAAGTGAAATGTATGGGTCTCGGGCGCCACATCGGCGAGCCCGTGACAAGTGCCCGTCGGCGGCGGGGATGGGTGTCTGGTGCCGTCCTCCATCTGAGCTCCGTCCATCATTAGGGCAAATGGTAGCACCACCTTGCACGGCAAGCGGGCGATGAAGCGAGGTCCACGGCCTTGATCTGTCTTGCCGATCGTGTGGCAAGTGGGTCCAAGCGCACAAAGCAATATCTCGATCGATAAATCCGCGATTAAGCGGCGTTCTTCAAAATTCATTACCAACACGGATCCTGCCGATATAGCTCGTGATCTATGGGGTGCATCGTATGTCTCACGGAGTAGCTCGGGAGAGGAAGGCGGCTCCATCACCGTCAGTGGAGCAATGTTGTATGCACATAATATGACAAGGCAAGGAAAAGCATTTTTACAAAGTACCATAGATGTTCATACATTGAAACAAACAAGTTACGAATACATGGCGTGGCGTTTACAACGTACTAAGGGTTGCGGTTGGGACACCTCCTACGGTCATGCCACAGTTGTTTGCATAACTTGCACTTCATGAGGCCGGTGCGGCTTGCGACATCCATGTCACCGTGGATCCTTTATTTGCTAGGCCTCGGCTTCGTCGCGTCGACCGCGGGGTAAGGGTACCATGTTGGCCCATCAATGGTCTTGTAGTTGGTCCCAGCGGTGAAGGAAGACATCTTGGGCGCCCGCGTGTTCTTCGATGCTTGCGGTGTAGTACCCGCGAAATGAGCTGCGAGGCATCGTTTCGCCCATGTCTCGACAGCGGCAAGCGCGTGGGAGCCGCGGAATATCTTGAAGCTTAGGCTTATTACAGGTGCAAATAGCGTAATCGGCCCTATCTCGCATTGTTGTGGCGTGTCACGGCGCTAAACCCGATGCATATTTCCGCTTGCACAATACCTCGAATTTGTTAAGTAGTAAGGTCGAAAATTCTTGTCGCGGTGGAAGTGCGCCTTCGCCCTTATTTCTGCTGCGGCGGCTTCTCCACTCTCGGTGCGTCTGCGTGTCGCACCCTCGGCGGTCGGACCACGGTCTCGGAAGTAATCCAGCGGCGGTAGAATGTCGGCTCAATGATGGAACACAGAGGTAGGCCACGAACACCCTTAAGAACATTGTTGAAAGCCTCGCAATGTTCGTGGTCATCATTATACACGATATGTCATTCTCTAACGTGAGCGGTAGCACAAAAAAAATAGAGTACAATCTGAGGGCGTACTAAAGCAATGTTTTACCTCGCTCCGTTAGGTATAATGTATGCGAGGCGCCCACCTTCCATTGGTTTCCGTGATCCGCAGCTAAAGGTTGCACGAGCACGCAGTGCGCCTTGTCGACCTCCAACCATCAGAGCGCAGATGATCCTCCTGTGTTCCCTCTTCTTCCATCATCCTCCGAGTTGACTCATTCAAATGGGCCCATATTGCGTTGAACTTGCGATCTTGATTTTGAAGGCACAAGGACTTGAAGGTCTTCACAAGTGCCTGTTCTTGTACCTTGTGTGCTGGTTGGCTCAAAGATGGCGCATGCACCACCTCCTCTGCCGTCGGGCCAACTCAGCGCGGTGGGCGTCTTGTCGTGCATCACGTCTAGCAGCGTCGCGAAAGGCCCTTATTACGATCCGATATTACAGACACGCTCCCTCGTACCCACTACCTTATTCTTGACACACTAAGGAACCACAACCATTATCGTTGTTCTCACTCTCAACGAGGGCAAAAGGCAAGTGGGGCGATCCTATTATCGACATCGGCCGCCCAGAGTGTCGATGAGTGTCCCACGGAACTTCCCACTTAGAAAGGTGCCATCTACACATATAAGCGGCTGCAATGCTGAAGGCTTCGATGCATTGTCCAAAAGACCAAAACAACGAAGCGGTATCGTTGAGCGAGGTGTACGACCGTCTTCGCCGTCTTGGCTCATCGCCCATTACAAAGCTGCGTCCCGGTTTGTCATTGCAATCTTACGTAACAATCTAGGGGCATAGTTAAAGGACTCTTGAACCCTCGACAGCATCTTCAATGCCTTACCCGCCCTCCAAGCCGTCTTTGTCGTGATGACCATCCAGTTCTTGTGTGAACTTCCTCTATTATTGTACTAGGGTCATCCTATGTCCTTCCCAACGATGGTCACGGGGAGTTGCGCTATGAACCTCGCATCTCTGAGGCCGCTCATGTTCCTAATCGACTCCTCCGGGTACGTATGAGCTCGTGTCTCTTGATCACAAAGAACTCATCGTGTTTGGGTTTAATGTACTCGAGCGAAGAAGGGACCGCGAGGTACTTCGTGCACCTAACCTCATAAGCGGTCGGCTCGGACCTCAAAAGCACATGCTCCCGTCTTGTCGTAATGGCATAGTTGTTTAGGAAGTGGATGGCCTCCAACTTGCTCCCAAACCGGTGTCGGTTGGATGTCGCTTCTGCTGGTACCCCCACGGATAAGGCATTGTAATCCGCTATAGTGCAGTCAAGGTGACCGATCCGGAAATACTCTATGGCGGGGCCAGGTCGTGCGTGATGCTGCTTCCTCGTCCCCGCTTCCCGTCTTCTTCATTACGTCTTTGTCGCATCCACCTCGCCCTCGTTACCTTCGACTTGCGGAGGGCTTTGGCACCCTTCCTCCTCAGTCTTTGCCTCATGAGGTACATGCGCCGGCAAGCTCGGGAGGATGGCTACTTGTCCCGGCCTCGGCGGAGATTCTGCCGGGCGAAATGTCGGCGTACCGCCAACCTCAAAATTCTCCTCTGCTGCCTTAGAACATAAAGATCCCATGCACGAGTCATACTTGGGAAGAGTGTGTACACCACCCTTGGTGTTGGAACAAAGCGTGGGCGGACCCCTCTAGAGCGAACTTTGTGGGTTAGCGGGTCGAGACAAGCGGAGCAGCATAACATGTGCTTTAAGGTCCGCTAAATTATTTGGAGTACCTAGCCTTGTCTCTAAGTGCTCACAATTCTGCATAAATCACGAGCCTACCGTGCAAAAGCAATGAGCCGTTCCCGAGATATATTCTAGCAAACATTTCCATCATTTGCAAATTTATACGGTAAATATGAGTACCTAATTGTCTTGATCCATTGGACAAAACAACTACATAAAAATAAGTAAGCTACGACAACTACATAAAAATAAGTCGCTACAACAAATAGATAAATTAATGGCGCTAATACAACTACAAACAACTACACAAAATTTAGATCGATGAAATAGCTACATAAAACTAAGTTAAGCTACAACAAATAAATAAATTAAAGTGGCTATTACACCTTAAAAAATTAGGCCGCTAAAACAACTACACAAAAATAAGTTTCGAACAACTACAAAAAATTTAGATCAATAAAAGCAGACTACATAAAACTAAGTCGCAACAACAAATTAATTAATTAATTAATGTGGCTATTACACCTACAAAAATTAGTCCGCTAAAATAACTACACAAAAATAGGCCGCTAAACAACTACACAAAAATAGGCAGCTAAAACAACTACACAAAAATAGACCGCTACAACAACTACAATAAATCGCTACAACAACTACATAAATTAATGTAAGCTAATACATCTAAAAAATTTCCCGACCGTTACAACAACAAATCAATATATAAGCTAAGCGTAATATAAACTCTTCTTCTAGCGTAACCTAATTACAACTAATATAAATACATATTGTAGTATTACAGCGAGAATATTATAGTTGTTCCTTCACATAAATCGGCTCCTAACCACTCCTACAAATTAAACTCTTTTATCGATTCTGAACCACTCTGTGAATCAAATAAATATAATTAAGCTAAAACAGCTACATAAAACTAAGTCGCTACAACAAATAAATAAATTTATGTGGCTATTACACCTAAAAGAAATTAGGCAGCTAAAACAACTACACAAAAATAAGTAAGCTACAACAACTACATAAAAATAAGTCAATTACAACAAATAGATAAATTAATGTAAGCTAACACAACTACAAACAACTACACAAAATTTAGATCACTAAAACAGCTACATAAAACTAAGTAAGCTACAACAAATAAATAAATTAATTCATGTGCCTATTACACGTAAAAAAATTAGGCCGCTAACACAACTACACAAAAATAAGTTTCTAAAACAACTACAAAAAATTTAGATCGCTAAAACAAGAACATAAAACTAAGTCACTACAACAAATAGATAAATTAATGTGGCTATTACACCTACCAAAATTATGCCGCTAAACAACTACACAAAAATAGACCGCTAAAACAACTACTGCAGAAATATGTAAGCTAAGCGTAATATAAACTCTTTTAGCGGCACGTGAATTAAATAAATTTAGGTTAAGCTAAAACACCTACATAAAACTAAGTCGTTACAACAAATAAACAAATTAATGTGCCTATTGCAAATTTATACGGTAAATATGAGTATCTAATTGTCTTTAATCCATTAGACAAAACAACTACATAAAAATAAGTCGCTACAACAAAAAATAGATAAATTAATGTAAGCTAATACAACTACAAACAACTACACAAAATTTAGATCGCTAAAACAGCTACATAAAATTAAATCGCTACAACAGATAATTACACCTAAAAAATTAGGCACGCACAACTACACAAAATTAATGTAAGCTAATACAACTACAAACAACTACACAAAATTTAGATAAGCTAAAACACTACATAAAATTAAATCGCTACAACAAATAATTACACCTAAAAAATTTAGGCGCACAACTACACAAAATTAATGTAAGCTAATACAACTACAAACAACTACACAAAATTTAGATAAACTAAAACAACTACATAAAACTAAGTAAGCTACAACAAATAAATACACCTAAAAAATTTGGGCAGCACAACTACACAAAATTAATGTAAGCTAATACAACTACAAACAACTACACAAAATTTAGATAAGCTAAAACATTACATAAAACTAAGTAAGCTACAACAAATAAATCAATTAATTAATGTGGCTATTACACCTAAAAAAATTAGGCCGCTAACACAACTACACAAAAATAAATTTCTAAAACAAATTCACTAAATTTATATAAGCTAAAACAACAACATAAAACTAAGTCGCTACAACAAATAGATAAATTAATGTGGCTATTACACCTTTAAAAATTAGGCAGCTAAAACAACTACACAAAAATAGACCGCTAAAACAACTACACAAAAATAGGCAGCTAAAACAACTACACAAAAATAAGTCGCTACAACAACTACAAAAATTAATGTAAGCTAATACATCTAAAAAAATTACCCGGCTAGTACAACAACAAATCAATATGTAAGCTAAGCGTAATAGAAACTCTTCTTCTAAGCTGTAACCTAATTACAACTAATATAAATACTGTCTTTGTGGTAGTGGTTTCTTCATAAATCGGCTCCTCACCACTCCTACAATTTAAATTGTTCTATCGATTCTGAACCACTCGTGAATTAAATAAATTTAGCTCGCTAAAACAGCTACATAAAACTAAGTCGCTACAATAAATAAATAAATTAATGTGGCTATTACACCTAAAAAATTAGGCCGCTAAAACAACTACACAAAAATAAATTAAGCTAAAACAATGCACAAAAATTAGTAAGCTATAACAAGCTGCATAAAATTAAGTCGCTACAACAACTACATAAAAATAAGTTAGCTACCTTCTATTTGTTTGAAACTAACTGAAAAATGAAAGGAAAAGCTCTTTATTCCCCATGTTCAGTCATCGACTTATGTTCTTCATGTAGCTTTCAGATGTAGTTATTCTATTGAAATTATGCCAAAATGAGCTTATTGATGTTATACGTGATTACAATCAAGTAACAACCGGATCTTGCCCTTCTCAATGGTGGTCTATGCCGTCTAACTTTCTGTTTTCTAAGTCGCTAAAACAAAATTTAGGTCGCTAAAACAACTACGTAAACCTAAGTCGCTATAACAAATAAATAAATTAACGTGTCTATTACACCTAAAAAAATCACGCTGCTACAACTACTACACAAAAAAGTTTCTAAAACAACTACACAAAAAAGTTTCTAAAACAACTACACAAAAATAAGTCCCTACAACAACTACATAAAATTAACTCGCTACAACAACTACATAAATTAACGTTGCTAATACATAAATTAGCATCTAAAAAAATTACCCAGCCAGTACAACATCAAATCAATATGTCGCTAACTGTGATATAAATTATTCTTCTAACTGTAACCTAATTACAACTAATATAAATACATGTCAGTAATCGCAGCGCAATGCTATACTCCTTTCTTCCATAAATCGGCTCCTCACTACTCCCGCAAATTAACTCGAAAAATGATTAGCATCATGGGCTCCTCACCACTCCTCACCTACTAACTCAAAAATCTCTTACCGTCGGTTAAATCTTGAATGAGCGAGCAAACAGGAGAGGCTCGATTATAGCTCCTCTGCGAGTGCATGTACACCGCAAAAGCAAGGCAAATCACGGGTCCGGATATGCAGCGATGCGCTTGCCAGCGTGTGAGCTTTACGCATGCGAGCGAAAAGCCAAATCATTCTCGTGGAGGCATGCAAGCGGCGGGACCCGTAATTGGAAATCGCCGAAAGCAAAGCGAACTCCGGAATTCTCGGCCAATTTCGCGACCTCGAGAATCACGAAATCGGCGTGGCGATCCGGTGGCCAATTCGCGACCTCGAATCGAAATCGGCGTGGCGATCCGGTTTCGCATTTTCGGTTCTTGAATACATGATTTTCGTTTTTGAAAGCGCGAAATCGCTGATTCGCGGTTTGAAAGCGAATCTGAGGATTCGCAATCTCGATTTGAAATTCTGTTTCGCTTTTCGAATCTGAAATCTGTGGGGATTTTAGTAAATCATTGAGATTGTTGTATATTTCTGTAAATACAATGCATCTTTTGTATAAAATAAAAAAATTTCCCTTTTTTTTGCCAGCCCTGTACTTATGTCAAGGGCAATAGTTCATAGTTCCCTATGAGTGGTTGCATTAAATTGTATACATTTGCATTTGCACAGGCTACGCGTTTTAAATTCCGAAATTATATATGAATTTGGGTAGAAAAAAGTAATTTTTCTATAGATCGTAAAATTTGTACGTATGAAAAATTCGAAAGTTGATTTCTAAATTTCTGTGCATTTGTACAGGATGACTTTTTTTATATATATTTCTAGTACGTAACTACGGTCGGAGAAGATGAGATGAGATGTGCGTACCGGCAGCGTCACACCAAAAGAGAGAGAGAGGGGTTTGTCAGCAGGCGATGTCTGCTCCTGTCATAAGGGCATTCCCAATAGAGTTTTTTTTAGATGATGTCTTAGACATTAATTACTATGCCACATAAGTACTATACTGAGTTGATAAGTTATTAATTGATGAAAGAGATTAAAGTGATGTCTTATATAAGAAACTATTCTTGTAGAGAACCAATGCAGCTAGAAACCACTGAAAATAGCATTGGGATGGCCTGGATGTCTCCGCTACATGTTTTGTGGGCCCCACATTGATTTGTTGTGGCATTTGGATCGTCCTGCGCTACAAGCAACATCTCCTGCGCTACTAGAAAAATGTTTTTATTAATCCCATGATATGCTTAATTGTGTGATCAAATGTTTGTCATTGTGGCTTACTAGATCAACCAATATCCTATATATCTCTTTTCCATATGCGTACAAAATAAAATGCACAACACAATTGAGGTTTGCATTGGATCAAAACATATAGATAATTAATGTCCTTGGATTACTAGTAGACACCACCCATTATGATATCTCACAAGAGACACCACATACTTAATGTATTTACTCATCTGTAGATACCATATAAGAAACTACCCATTGGAAATGCCCTAAGCTGTTCCTCTCTATACATTTGTTTCTCAGTTCAGAATTGAACAAACATGGATCAGTTCAGACTTCAGAAGCATGCAACCAATTAGAAACAGGTTGTGAATTAACGTGGCGTTCTACAACTAACCCACCTCGAAAAGGAGCGCAACGATCAGCACCCAACTCGAAAAGCGCTACTACGATACAAATGCTCTGCGCAGTGTTTTGATGTTCAAGATCGTACCCTGTTCGACCTTAAATTAACTTGTTCGATCGATCGTTCGTGAGCTGTGACTGCGCTGGAACAAATCTTACGCACTGAATGCACCTGAACTCTAGCTGCAGGTTGTTGGGCCACTTTGGGGAAAGCTAAGTTAGAGCATCTCCAACAGTTCCTAATATTTAGACTCTCAATATTCTTCTTCTTTTAATTGACTCTCGCTTGTAATCTCTCCGCTTTCTTTTGTTTGGTGCAGCGTCCTGCACCGTGTATCCGTTAAAACTTTGTGATCTGCTCTCTTCCTTCTCAATAGTAAACAGCTCGACTGTTTTCTTTTCAAAAAAAAATATTCTTAAATTGGGACCTTCCCAAAAAATTTTGGGTCTACAAAATACCTTGTTCTCCAACAGTTCCTATATTTTCTCCCAAAAACACCTTTGAATTGGTCCGGTGGGCCATCCTAGGCGCGAAATAATGTTGATTGGGAGCGCGGACAGAGCGCACAAAAATGAGGAGTCGGGGTGCTGTTTTTGGACGTGCCAAAATTTGAGGAGCTAGAAAGAGGAACTGTTGGAGTACTTTTTTTTGCAATCAAGTCTAAAATCAGGTTTTGGGAATGAATTTTAGGCACTGTTGGAGATGCTCTTAATTAGCTCGATCCATCCAACAAAAAGAGCGTGCCTATAAGAGAACTCCCATAGGCACATCACGTAATACACTGGTTCAAAATTCGCTAAATGCCCAACCCACTATGAGATAGGACCATGCATATATAGCACCTCACCTACACTTTTATCCTTGCTTCATGTAAAACAGTTAACCCAGAGATACTATGTTTGAACTCAAAAGATATTATATAACACTACAACTCACTTTAGATAAACAACACAGACTAAACCCACAATAACTCTATATGGGCCTTCATACTCACAGACCGGGATATTATATATATCACAGTAGAGCCCTTGCTTAGCCACTGTAAAGGTGTACGCAATGATCCACTGCACTATACTATGGGCAAAAATCTCCCCTTGAGAAGGCATATATGTGTTTGCCGTTTCATTTCTCAAATAAATGTGTTTGCCGTTTCATTTCTCCATGTATGTTGGATAAACACGTATAAGCTTGCGAGGCATCAGGAGTGTTTGACGTGCTTTGCCGGTCGGCGTCTGTCTTGTCATGATATTCTTCTGCAGACTGAAAGGACAACAACATTCAAGCATGTGGTGCGAGTTTTGTTACGGGAGCGTAAACCAGAGATGGCTAGCTACTCCGAGGCTATTACAGGAGAAGGTGACGTTCTTTGTTCTCGGAAACTCGATCTTTAAAAGCGTTGATTTTTATGTGTAATATAGCTACTTACGTAGGGCTAGCTATCGAGCTTAACGAGCTATTATTATGTTTTTTTCAAAATTGATATAGTTTGATGTAAAATTATTTTATATACTATTTAAGTAGTTATTTTAAATTCGAGTTAACGAGCTACTGTAATTGAAGAAATTTTGATACGAAGCCTAATTAATGAGCTTTTTTTTGCCAGCCCTATACTTATGTCAAGGGCAATAGTTCATAGTTCCCTATGAGTGGTTGCATTAAATTGTATACCTTTGCATTTACGCAGGCTACGCGTTTTAAATTCCAAAATTATATGTGAATTTGGTTAGAAAAAAAAAGTAATTTTTCTATAGATCGTAAAATTTGTACGTCTCAAAAATTCCAAAGTTTATTTCTAAATTTCTATGCATTTGTACAGGATGACATTTTTTTATATTTCTAGTAACTACGATCGTAGCATACGCTCCCGCCGACCGTGCAAATCGAAAAGGACACGCGCGCGCCAAGCGACCATGTACAAGAAGGGCCTGAAGCGCAAGGCATGGCTGACCATCGCCGTCGTGCTGCGGCGCTGTTCATCCCCGCGCTGAAGCGCCATGGGTGGTTGCATGCGATCTGGCTGGGCGATGGTAGAGAAGATGAGATGCGATTATGATGACATAATGTGCGTACCGGCAGCGTCGCTGAGAGGGAGGATCAATCCATCAGCACGGCACGCTGCAGGACGAATTCACACCAAAGAGAGAGAGAGAGAGCAGGCGATCGATGCCTGTTCCTGTCACAAGCTGTTCCTCTCTGTACATTTATTTCTCAGTTCAGAATTGAACAAACATGGATTAGTCCAGAAGCACGCAACCAATTAGAAACAGGTTGTGAATTGACGTGGCGTTCTACAACTATCCCACCGCAATGCTCTCGGTGTATTAGAAGCACGCAACCAATTAGAAACAGGTTGTGAATTAACGTGGCGTTCTACAACTAACCCACCGCAATGCTCTCGGCGTATTGGGCAGGTATACGAGGGGGATTTGCGTATTTACCATTATTAAAAAGTGGCTTCGCGTAAATACCACTCAGGGCCACTGTCATAGACACAGGATGGACCCATATGTTACTGAGAGAAGAGTGGTATTTTACGCGAAGCTACTTTTTAATAGTGGTATTTTTGCAATTTTTAATACGAAGGGATGAGCGCAACGATCAGCAACCAACTCGAAAAGCGCTACTGCGATACAAAGCTCTGCGCAGTGTTCTGATGTTCAAGATCGTACTCTGTTCGACCTTGGCGCCTCTCCTCGAAAGGATTAAATCGCATACATAAAGAGATAAATAACAAAGTTAGAGTAGTAAATAATTAAAGATAATATCTTAATAACAGATGGTGCGTTCCAAAAGCTTAAAAATATGTACAGAGAGCAATCTTAAGAAAAAAATTAACTAGAACAATAATGCACGTGATGCTAAAGATGGTAGAAGGGTACCAAAGGTACACAAGCAGAGCCCATGCTCCAGCCGTTCGCGTACCAACGGTAGGTCCGCCGCTGACCACACCGGCAATGCTGGGAAGAAAATATCAATCCAATGGCGCGGCTCGCCGCACGGCGAGAATTCACGTCGAAGATACAGAAGTTTGTGACCAGACGATGCCGGCCGGTTCGCACGAGCTAGCAACGGAACAAAACAGCAGAGCCTGTATATACCGTAGAATTCGCCGGTCACACGCTGTTCCGCTGTGCATTTGTTTCAATTCATCGCAAAGCATTCGACAGACAGAGCACTTCAAAACCATGCAACCAACTAGAAACAGTCTGTGAATTGGCGTGCCATCACAAGATTAATCCATCGCAATGCTCTTGACATACTATTATTGGCCAGGCTTACAGGAGGAGGGGCACAGGGATCAGCAGCTAATTCCAGGGAGCTGCAGTGTTGATGCAGAGCAACCGTAGCAGCACAAAGCAGAGGAGCCGAAGAAATACCCGTCAACAGCTTCTTCTTCTGCGCATCGTTTGATACTCTGCTCGACCGTGGAATCGCTGCTTGAAATGATACTGCTATATCTAACCATCAGATGGGGTACTCATCAGATGGGGTAGCACGAGCATGGCTGCATGTTACTCAGCAATGCCACCAGAACAATAAATTTTATAGAGTGGAGAACAATATATCCCACTTGTTTATTGTTTCCGAAAAAGTTCACGTGTTAATCTCTATTAATATAAAATAGGAGTTTATATGTCGTCCTCCCTCCCCTGATGCACACAGTATATGTAGGGCCCATGCACATTCTCTTATCCTCTCACATGTTCTCATCCTCTCTCGCCCTCTCCCTGTATTTCTTATTCTCTCTCTCTCTCTCCCCCCAATCCAGATGGTGGAGCAGCTGGCGCGCGTGATTCGGCAGCCAGCGCAACGGCTTCTTCGTCAACATCACCAACATAGTACGTGCTGCAGCTGTCGATGAGGGTTTTGATTAGGTGGCATGGTGGACTTGGGTGGCGAGGCCGCAAAAAATTCTCCTTAACATCAGCTAGTAGAGGACACGGCGCCACGCCCGGTGACCTACAAACCTAGTCTACTGCAGCTGTCGATGAGGGTTTTGATTAAGTTTGCTTCAGCTTGGCTTGAGCTTCTACTGAGCTCAAGCTTGAAACTCGACTCGTTTATAGTCGTACTTGTAGCTGTGGTTATTGCACTTAGCATATTACCCTACATCTCTGGTAAGATGGAGCCAACTTAATTAACTCTGGTAAAAAAAAAGCCATGACTATAAGAGACCCGCAAAACACAAAATTCTCAAGCCACACATCACACGAGAGATTCTCGCTCACCTACTCAAAGTTCTATCATGAAGTGATCCCCTGCACTCACAACTCACAAGCAGCAAAACCGCCCTTATGAGAAAAATGTTCGCCGTTCCATTTCTCCTTGAAAAGACAGATGAGGTGCATAGGCCTGTGAGGCATCGGGAGCGCTCGACACGCCATGAAAATCCCCTCATGTCTTGTGCTAGTGCCTTGGCGCAGCAATCCCAGATGCTCATGTCGAAGCGTGCGGTGCGTGATCAGTCTCACCGTGGATGCCGGTGTGGAAGAGTAGCACGGGGCGCCCAACGACCACGCAAATCCAGAGTCAGATGCGCAAGACGAGCTTGGAGATCGCCGCCGTCGTTCGCAGCTCGCCGCCACAGCACACACGCTGCACCGTCGTTGTCCCCGCTGCTACCTTTACCTTACTGGCAGCCTTGAAGAGACAGGACCAGTTTCCCGCACGCTGCACGGCGAACGTGAATCCACAGGAACAATATGTCATTTTTGTTTTATAACACGAACTAGCAGCGGAACAAAACAGCTGAGCATATACACGTTTGAATCTGTCACACTCTATAACTCATACATATATCTCATACATATATCTGTCCCTAAATCTATCTAAAGATTATTTAAAATCATCCAAACAATTAGAAACCGATTGTGAATTAATTAACGTCTCGTACACAATATATTAATCGATTGCAACTTTCTTTGACATAGTGGGCAAGAATGCAAAAGGAGCCGAAATGTTGAAGCACGTGGCGGGCTAGCAGCAGAGGCAGGGGAGCCGAACAGAGGCCCACAGGCAGCTGCTTAATTCTGCAGTGTCTGCTTCAGCGGATCAAGTGTTGATATGAAAAATTAAATAACCTCTAGCGTTCGGCTGTGGGTGTGGCTGAGCTCATCCAGAATTAGAACTCTTTTACGGTACACTAAATTTAATATAGACAATAATTTTTCAATTTAAAAAGTCAAATTAGCTTTACATTTCTTTCGATAGTAGAGTAGTGGAATACCCTCAACAAATCAATAGCTATATTTGGTTCCTACTACCTATTATATACTACCAGTGTAAAGTGTTAGAGTTAGCAACTTAGCACAGCAAAAACATACGATAAGATTTAACATGAAAAAACCTCACAAAGGAGGAAAAAACTTTTATGAAAATATTAGTGGCATTTTAGTACGATCCACAAAAAATTTTAGAAATGTTTAACATTTTTTAAACTATTTTTCGTTTGGTTGAATTTTGCTGAGATTTTGGCTTTTCTCTACGAAATTTCGGCAATTTTGGCCAAATTTTGATTAAAAAATTCTAGATTTAAAATTTACTTTTTGAATTTTGACTGGATTTCATCCGAAGTTCTAATATTTCACCCAAATTTTAGATTTCACCTACTTCTATGATATAAACCGAAAACAAAATTTGAAACCCGCTCGGAAAGTCCTCTTGCCACATAGAAGGTCAATGCTGGGTACATTCCTCAGTGGACTTATAAGTGCCGCAACATAAGTTCAGATCCATCGTACACACATACTTAACCAATTTTTTTATATTAAAGCAAGAGTACAGGGTGCAGATTTGCAATAATTACACTTTGGTTTCCTCAATGAATACATAAATGATTAGTTTGCTATTATTATGATAGTTGAATATATGAATTGTTAGTTTGCTATGAATGGTTAGTAAATGTGAATACATGAATGATTAGTTTACCTAATTATAATTGCGTGGTACTTGCTTCATACTATCCGCATACTAGAGCGATGTGTATTTTCATTCTTTTATGTTGCTGGTTGTATGCTCCATGATGTTATGGGTCTATTGATAAATTAAAACAATTAAAATAGCGAATTTGGCCTTAAACTATAGAATTGCTTCCTATTAATGCTAAAAAGTATTACCTTTATTTCACTGTCTTTGAGCTTGATCATCATATTCAGTATTCAGTAATTATAAAAACGTGACATGTAATTTTAATAATATGACTTGTTTAAGTAGTTGTTTATAGTGTTTTTCTTTTTGTATTTGTTGCTACACCCACACACTAAAAGAACACTTAGATACTGTTCTTCATAATCTGATTTTGTATTTGTATTTGTTGCTAATTAATTAAATTTTAATCTCTGCAGAGAGTGTACACTTTACCCACATGACACATTCTAGTAATCATGGCAATCACACCTCGCGATACTCATCGTTCCCGATTTGCTAGATTGTGACGAAACCGTTCAACTAGTTAAAGTTTAATCTTGCCCCGCCCCGGTGATGCTAAATCCTTGTCACAGTCCGAAGATCCTGAACCACGATGGCGCCCTCCATCGGGAACTCTCCCTATGACAAAGCATGCATCGTTGTATTGGAATGCTTAGGCCCCAACGACTCGGTGAAGGGAGCACCTACGAGCAACACCGTTCCTCGATGTGCTCTTACTACTCCGGCCTCCTAAGATGCAAGATTAAATTCCAACTAGTCTAATGACTTTAGGCTATCCCATACTAGCACATGTGGTTGTACGAAATCACTTAGGTGATAGCATCAAGTTCGGTCCTAGCCCGACCCAGGAGAATCTCCCCTAACTACGCGTGAGGTCCTTTTCACGCCTCAAGTTAAGTAATCACTACTTTGCGTCTAAATCATAAGTTTTGAGTTGGATTTTTACCAAGATACACGGAAACCATACCTCGGTTCATTACAAATAAACAAAGTTGCTCATAGTAGTTAAAATGGTATCCAACATTTAAAATTCGTTCTAATGAGCATGTCTAAGCATATACATATGTTAATCTCGTAAGTTTTACCCAAGTGACAATAATTATTGTCTACACCATTACTAGGTTACAATGGCAGTAATTCAAACGTCAAGGTAATGGAAATGCATACAATTGGATTTAACTACCATCACCCACAATATAGCAAGTTTAAAACAAACACGCATGTATATAGTTTGATAAAACAAAATAACATTGCAAATATGGGATCAAAATGATCAAAGGAGGGTGCTTGCCTGGTTGCTCTTCTTTGGGAATGAAATCCAGATCGTAGTCGGTGTCGTTATTAATCAGATCCGAAATATCATCTTCTACGCGTCGAATAATAAGAACCGAGACAAAAGCAAACAACATCGAATCAAAATGGGACAAAAAGAAATCAGATAAAATTACCAAATTAAATCTTATCAAGAGGGTCATGGTGAATTTTGGGTTCTTGAATTATCGTTTGCATAGCAATCTTATTAGTACTTAGTTTATGTGCGGCTTTTACCATGAATGGAATACTTTCATTCGCGATTTCATGGAACTTTAGCTATGAACACACATAGGGTTGCTACAATTCAAGAGGTTACAATTGTGTGTTTAGTGTTTATAATCTTGAATTCAAGATGCAAAAATTGTTTGGATTGATAGAAGTAAAACATTCACTAAAGGTTTGCTTGAATAGTGCTTAACTTTAAGTGTTCATGCATGGGAGCAATTTCTACAAGTTAGATCTGAAATTTAAAGTTATTAAGCTGTTACTATATGGTCATAGGATGATTTCTTGCATTGCGGCAACCTTGGGCGAAGACTTCTACTCTTACTATTCACATAATCTGATTCGGCGATATTATCATTTAGGGTTTTTTGCGTTAACGTATTTTATTTGATAAGTAAGTCATAATTAAAATATTTTGACATAATTTGGTTGTCCATATATTGAATTAGGTTTCTGGACCAATTCCCCTAAAGTTTGTGTTTATATGAGCTATTTTATAAGCCGCCGAAAAGGCTTAAGTAACCACACTTTTAGCGTTATTGCGGTTCAGTTTTCTTTCTTCATCTGCGACTACACCGAATGGGATAATCTAACCATTTTTCAGGGGTTAGTAGGGAATATCCTTAAGAGTATTTTAAAGTTGATTCCGTAATATTGCTCATTTGTTCAAGGTGTTTTTCCTATTAATAGTGATTTAGGCTTAATATGAGCTTAACTCGAAGTTGATCAAACTGATGTTACTTTTACATGAAAAGTTAGGGTATATCATTTCAAGGTTATAGGAGTTAATTTTGTCAAGTTTAAGGTTCGTTTGCTAAAGTTACGACCAATTGCATGTTTTGTGCATTGATTGTTCGACTATCAAGTAACTAATGCAAACAAAGGTAAAATTTAAATATTTTTATATAATTTTGATCTTTGCAATCCCAGAAGTACAACTAAATTGGTTTCACTAAATTTTGAGCTCATTTAATTTATATTTTAACCCTTTGATCTTTGCATGTAAGAAAGGCCTTCTACACTTGATTTTTATTCAAATCACATTCAAATCTAAATGTTTATGAAAAAATGGAACATGTAAGGTTGTAGAAACATATGTGATTTATTTCATGATTTTTAGAATTAGGGATTTCATAGTTTCTTCATAACCCTTAAAAAGTAACTTTTATTCAAATTCTATTTAAAGGTTTTTGCTGCAAGTAACATATTACTTTTTATTGCATATTTTGAATCCTTACTGACTAACTCAATTTTAGAAACTGAGTTTATATTATTCAGAGATTCCTAGCAAAAGATATAAGGGTTGAAGTGCATGAGGCAAAATAAAAAAAATAAAGTGATGAGAGTGGAATTTGAACTCAGGACCTCTTGGTTCAAGCAGGTGCATTACCACTCGCCATGCATTCATTTGTGACAAAAGCAAGTGGTAAAATACTTAAGTCTACCTTACAAACCCTAGAGCTTCAAAACCCAACAATGGCGATCTGACTCTGGGCTTGGTTGAGCTGGAGAAGTGAGCTGCGGCGGAGATGGGGTTTGGCGGGAGGTCTTTGGCGTCGGCGTAGAGTCACCGGTGGCAGCGGCGACCTGGTGGCGGCGGCCTGGAGGCCGTGGTTGCCTTGGCGGAGGAAGCAGGGCTTGCGGCGAGCTAGCTCCTCTTCTTGCAGAACACTTGCAAAAATCTTTGGCGAAAGGATGGCAAGACTTCATTTGCATGCAAGACGGAGGAGCAAAGTCGAGGAGAGCAAGTCTCCTGGCGAGATGGGTTAGCGAGAAGAGTTCACCGGCGAGATATTCTGCATGCCTGGCTCGCTCGGGTTGCTCGGCTTTGGCAAGCTCACGGAGGAAACAACGAGGAGCAAAGGGTGAGGAGGAGGCTTGGGCTTTATTACAGCATAGCAGAGCTCACGAGGTGTAGCGTGGGCGTGCTGGTGAGGCTGGTGAATGATCAAGTCGCTGCAGCCATGTGGCGCAAAGAAGCTACTAGCCTGACATCTGTGAAGAAAAAGGCGTGTCGTGGCAGCTCTCGGGCAGGAAGCTGGATAGGGAGAGAGGGAGGAGAGAGAGGAGGAGAGGCTGGCTAGTGGGCCCAGGAATGCGTGGGGCCACCCTACCAGAGGCTTTAGCCGGAGGTCTCCTCGGCTGCAACGGCTGCAATTGGCAGTTGAATGATTTTAAGTGAAGAATTGACATGGCAGTTGGGCAGGCTTGGCAAGGGGTGAAAATTTGGTTGAAAAATTATGTAAATTTTTGAGCATGTAGTTCAGAAGTTCTACTTTTCATTTTCTTTAGTTTCATCTCATTATCTATTGTCATTTGAGAACAGTAATTCTTCAAACTAGATTGGTTTTTAGTTAGTTTTATATTTTTTCTATAAAATAAATAAGCTTCATCCTATGTGTAACTTTTTCTAGATAATTCTGATGATTATTGGGAGTTAAAATAAAAATTTCAGCTGAATATCTTATCTGGAAGAATTGTTAAAATTCTTTCATTCTTTGTAAGCGTTATGCTGATTTCTGTTTTTATTTTATTTAAGGACAAAAATGGATTCAAGAAATTCTTAGACCTCTCGAGAGAGTTCCAAATGGGATAATAATTATTGTATAAAAATTTCAAATCAATATCCTGCATATTTATTTTTCTATTAATTCTGACATTTCAGATTTCAAATTTTCATTGGTTCTGTTTTTAAATTTTAAAAGACACTAATTCTAATTTTTAATTTTTGATATTTTTACTAGAGGTTAATACTGTTATGAGGAAGACATGATAAATTCTCATCCATAGATAATCTTTGATTATTTTTGAAGAATTCTGTCATGTCATTGTTTTGAAGTTGAAACATGTTACTTTATTATTTACTTCTTTACCTAGCTCATTAAAATCTTTGGACAGCTGAAAATATGTGGTGGAGAATTCCCATAGTTTAATGGCATTTTTACTGGCTTTTTACTTTTATCTTTTACCATTTTACTTTTACTCTTTTACTAATTTCATTTATTGATTTTTCTTTTTAACCCAAAATTCAAGAATAATTATTAAGGTTGAAAAAGTTTTTGAAAAGATGGGAATTCAAAGTAAGATTACTTTCTCAACTCATTTTCAAAGTTTGTTTATTTTGGACCCAAAAGTTTTAATGTAGCAACTTGTTCTTTTCTTTTGGTTGACAAACTAGAAAATGAAGAAAAAGATAATATTTAAAATGAAAATCTTGGTTTTGGTTTTAGTTAAACTGTTTACTCAATTCCATTTTTAAAATTCTAAATTTTCAATTTTACTATTTTTGAAATTTTTGGGATGTTACAATTGTACCCAGGCTGTAGAAACTTTTCAAAGCTTCGTTTCATCATTAGATTACTGCATATAAAATTTCTTGGGGGGTGGAGTGATAAAAGTTTTGACATGCTACTAGAGTTACTTAAGGATGTTTTACGAAGGGTCATTACTTCCTAAAAACTTCAATGCTGACCAAAAATATAGTAAAATGCCTTAGTCTTGGGTACACCAATATTCATGCTTGTGATAATGATTGTGTATTGTTTTGGAAAGAGCATGAAAAGAAAAATGTTTGTCCAAAGTGCAACACTTCAAGGTGGAAATCGAGAAAGAAAAGTCTTAATGGAAAACGTGTGCATAGAGTTCCTATGAAAGTACTTGATACTTTCCAATAAAAAAAGGCTTCAAAAGTACTTTATGTCCTCCAAAACAATGGTGATGCAAGGTGGCATGATGAAGAACGCATACGAAAGATGGTTTGCTTAGGCATCCAAAGCAGATGCTCCTTTTAGAAGGATTTTGACTCTACATATCTAGAGTTTGCCTTAGATAGTCGAAATCTTAGACTTCTTGTGGCGATGATGGCTTTAGTCCTTTAGGACCTACAATTCAACTTATAGCATTTGGCCCGTTATTTTGATTCTATACAATCGCCACCTTGGAAGTGTATGAAGCAAACAAATTTTATCCTCTCTCTGGTTTCACGGTCCTAAGGCAGGGGCTGATATGGATGTTTATCTTGAGCCACTTGTCAATGATATGATAGATATGTTTGTTGATGGTGTTAAGACATATGATGCTTCTAAGGATGAGTGCTTCCAATTGCGTCTTTGCCATATTATCACGACATCTCGGATCTTCTGGTCTAGGCTATTTGCATGCGATTGTTACCTCTAGTAAAGTTGCTTGTCCGGATTGCCACTCACATGAATGTTCTCTCCAACTAAAAAAGGGAGGCAAGTATCATGTGCCATCGTAGATTCTTAGATGACAACCACATATTTAGGTCTGCTACAGAACTATTTGATGGTAATGAGGAGCATAGGCAACACCTACTCCACTTAGTGGAGAGGAAATTTTAGACTTCTGACAAACATGCACACAACTTTTGGAAAGGATCCAACTACAAAGAAGCCGACAAACCCGCGACGTGGGGGTAGAAATGAGGCACCACTTTCTTGGAAAAGGAAATCTATCTGGTTTAAGTTACCATATTGGAAGGATCTATTACTTAGACATAATTTCAATGTTATGCACATTGAGAAAAATGTATGCTAGGGCGTCCCGCACATAGAGATGAATTGTTTATCAAAACATACACACACAAGAATGGAGTACCTCACAAAGGAGCTGAAACAACAATTGTAAGTGATGGAGATATCTGACCGCATTTCACTTGCTGTAGAATAACATGATGTATATTATATGCTAATATTTTCAGCAATTTAAACAACAACTGTTATTAGCAATTAAACCTGTTTGGCATAATAACATACTGCCATATAACTTGTTTGGCATTTAAACAACAATTGTTATTAGCATTACGCCATACATGCGCATATTATTCTAATATCTTCATTTTCTATAGAATGCACTTAAAGATGCAATCGAGAGATAATCTGAACTAATAGAAGAGTATAGAGGAAGGTGATGCTTATTTCCATGTTTGTGGGCAGAAGAATGGATATGTTCGTGTTATTGGCTTGGGACCAACACTGCTGAGTTGGACATGCAGGGCCAAAAATGCGTCAACAAGGCTTCAAATGGAAATTGAAGCACGTCGACAATCTGATAAGAAAGTGGAAGCTATACAAATCCAGGTTAGACAATATGAAACAACTACTTGAAAAGTTACTCCAGTGACAACAAAATGCTTCCAACACTCCAAATGGATCTAATAATTCCCCCAAGTGGTAATTGGTCATTCCTTTACATTATAACTTTATTTTTAATGCATTAATTGTTCCATAGTTGTTCTTTTTTATTAGAACCTACGGAGTCGACCTAGTCTTGTGGAAGAACTAGAGAACCATGATGATGATAATGATGATAATGTGTCACAAGTTGAGGATGAAATACACTTAAGTGATGATGAAAATATGCTCATGAATAGGCATACCGTTGTCTTTCCAGATGAACCACATGATGAAGAGGTAATTGCTAAACCCACAATATATAGTTTACCTTATGTCTAGAACATACTTGCTACCTTGTGCTAAAACTCTTATGCATTATGGTGGAAGAGATGTGATACTATATAATGTTGTGAGGCCCTATAATCTTTCTGTGGTTAAGGGAACTGTTCAAACAACAAACCCATCATCTATTGTGGGGGGTACTCCTCTTGGCATTCAATATTGTGAGATAGTTGTCAATCATGTTTTCATGAGGGATGCCATACTACCTCGCCCATTTGGAGCCTTACAGTCCATTGGAGATGCTCGTGGGAGATGCATCAGCGTGGCCACATAATGAGTAATACCTTAGCTTACATCCATATGACTAAGAAATTTATGGTCTATCATCTACAATAACTTACCAATTTGTTATAGATCAAGGATGACAAGAAGTCTTCAAGGCAATCAAAAGATCCAAGTCTGGTATAATTGCTAACTTGCGGTCATACATAAACGATCGGAATCATGTACATGAAAATTAGGTAGGTCGGTGAAAATGGGACCTAGCAGCGCTTTGCTCGAAAGAGGAATGAGGTCGAGGAGGTCTCGGATCGAGCTAGGAGACAGCAGACGAGACATTTATCTGGTTCGAGCCCACGAGAAGGTATGACTCTACTCGATCGCCTTGGGCGGTGTTTCTTGCCTTTGTGAGTATAAAGGAGGATTACTGACTCAATCTTGGCGATGCTAAGTCTAGAGTTGAACTCAAGTGTACGTGTGTTGGGTTGGTCCCTCGGTGTTTACAAAGCTTGATCTTATACCCATTCTTCTTGTAGCGTTCGGGAGTAACCCTCGAATCGTGGCCTTTATGCATATTGATAGCGGTGGTAACGTTCCGATCCGTCGTCGCTGCATTACTCCATGATCCCGTTCTCTGTAACCGCCAAGTGATGACTGCCGGGATCAAGGGAGCGCTATCGACCTTGAATCATCGAATCGCAATGGTCATGAGGGCCACGAGCTCGGGATCGTGTGCCCTAGCTCGAGTGGCCTCGAGCAATCCGAGTCTTTGGTCGAGGACCCACGGGCTAGAGGGTTTGGTTGTTGTCTGTTGACCGACCAAGGGTTGCCCGACCCCGACAGCTAGCCCCGAGGCTCGAGGTCGTAGAAGGAGTACCAAACGACCTCGAGCTTCACCCATGGTCGTTGGTAGCAACCCTTGCAAGGTCTTGGAACCTTGTTCGAGGTCGGCGGAGATCGCAAAAAAGTGAACCCCAAAGCGAGACACTGGCGACTTTTGATCTCTTGGTGTAATCGGATGCTGTGACGGTGGACACTGCGGTAACCAGTCCGTCGCCGGACCGCCTTAAGCGCACCAGTATAATCATGCGGTAGCGCCTTTTGTGGTGCCGTAGGAGGTTAAATCCTAAGGCGTCGTGGAGGACCACGAGCTCGGATCATTAGCTTGAAAACTGCGCCTTCCTCCGAACCTTCTCGCCCGAAAGGAGAGCCTTTCCATCCTCACCCGACGTTTTGCCATGGCCAAGCTGGGAAAAGCACCTTAATCGGTCCACGAGGATGAAGGAGCTCGAGGCCACAGGGTCATGGATCGGGTGACTGGCGGTTGCCGGTGGCGAGACCGAACCTCATCCCCGAGATGCGAGATCGTGCCTGTGGCGACATTCCCTCTTGGTGCGGACCCGGAGAGCGAATTCTTGGCCGACATCCTCGATAGTTGCAGATTGAAGTGATCAACACAGGTACCCAATTCCGTCCTCACCCTAGCCGTTTTCTCCCATCTATGCGAGGGTTCACGGGATTCTTCCCACACCTCGCTCTTCTTCCTTCTTCTCCCTCTTAGCTCGGGAAGGACCAGTGGTCGGGTGCCTCTACTTCAGGCGGCCCGGGCTAAGTGGAGCTTGCCCAAGATCCCTAGCGGGACTCTCTTGGTCCATGGTGAGGCTGGTTCTACCTCAAGAAGGGGAGAAGCGGGAGGCTGCGATCTGAGGCCCGCCGTCCTTTGGGAAGGTGGAGACCCGAGGTCGAGGACCTCAACGTCGGCCTTGAAGCCATCGCCGCCATCCACATTTGCGCCACACAGCGGCCTTACGGTCGAGCGATCATGACGACTTCTGCGGAATCGGGTGTCTCCCCTACGGAGGAGGTTACATCCGTTCTCCCGGATCAAGGGACACGATGATTTGACCCATGAGAGCCCATCTGGTAAGGTCTTGATCCCAAGGTTTTCGCTTGACCTCGTACTTCTTCCTCGACCTCATTTGATGGCTCTTGTTAAATGCGGCGCCGAAGAGTCTGAGTCGTGGCGAGGATCGAGAAATGTTGGAAGTGGCGTATGAGTATACTCTTGACGACCCGATCCGAAGAACGTCTTGCGACGAGGCGAGGTAAGCCCTCTCCGACCTCTGACCTCATCCAAACATTCGTATGTCTTTGCTGACCGTGCCTTGTAGGATCATCAAGAGTTGTGGGAAGCAACTCGGAGACTGCTCCCCTTGCCCGACGAGGGCAAGAGCAAAAAGGGGAAGAAAAGACTCCCCTCAACCGGAGCTGGCCACCAGGGGGCGAAGAGGCCTCACGTCGAATGGGGTGATCGCGCCACGGTAAAGACGATCATAGCCAATTTCCCGAGCTCGCGCCCTTGATTTCTCAGGGCTTAACAAAGTTTCTTTACTTGGCAGCAACGAAGCGCAGCGGCCGCCGCCAGACCACCGAGCCCCCCGCCAGGCGGTGCGGGCTCATCACGGGCTTGGCCTCCCCAGACCAGAGGAAGGAAGCGGATTCCTCCTTCGAGCTCGGGGCAGCAGGACCATCGCCGGCCATCGACGAGGCAAAGGCCACCGACCCAGGTAAGACCCTGGCTTTGCAACCCGCTCCATCCTCCTGTGTTTGTCTTAGTGCCTATCCTTGATTGCAGACCTTGAGTGGTCGAGACCGAGCTTGCCCACTCGACAATGCTGTCATTGGTGAGTCTGAGTCAGGAGGCGGAGCCTACATCTTGGCCTTGCGCGGTCTTGAGGACAAAGGCGTGTTCTTCTTGGAGCCTCGGTGGGCCCGATCGGGAGTTCGACCAAGGCCTTGATAGCGGACGAGGCGGACCCTCAACTGCGATCGGCGAGGATTCTGACACCGTGAGACGGGTTCCTGCGTTGTCGATCCTCCGAGATTGAGGAGGTATGGGCGTCCGGGCCCCTCAAGTCGCGACATCGCGATCGTTGATGGCAGTGCCAAAAGTTCTGAGGCCCGCCGACCAAGATCGCGCTGATGGCGAGACCGCGATTCCCGAGCCCACGGAGGCGACCATGACATCGGGAGGCACTCCGATGACCCGGCTTCGAACTTCCAACCCCAGGGAATACAATGCTCCACCCCGGAGGTTGGGTGGGATCTTTGCTTCTGCGACAACTCCGCCTCCGGCTGGCCGGAACCACGACTCTGGAGGTCGGGCTGAAGCTTCCATTGCCGTACCTCAGGTCGGGGGTCCGATCCGGCGGTGATGTGGAAGGATCTCGGGCTGCCGCTGACGACGTCGTCCGTGGGCCCCTGGTCAAGGTGTCTGCGGTGGTGGCGAAGAAGGCCTAGGTCACGGGGACCTGGGCGAGGGTTTTGAGATCAACGCAGCTCGCCTTGATGAGCTAAACGAGGAGTTCTCCAGCGCGCGCGTCACCAGTCGACTCCGTGAGGTAGGAGCCTTCCTTATATGTCCTGTAATATGTTAAGTTGTGTGCTCTTGACAACTTCTTACCAGATCGCTCTCCTTGTTTTCAAGGCGGTTGGCAGCGTGACCGAGGCTTCAAGGTCTCAATGAGCATGTCGGCGTGCTCGCCAGATCTTGAATGCCGTGGAAGAGAGAGACCGAAGCGCTCGAGCTCTGCGACCATTGAAGCCGACCTTGAAATCGGCGGCTCAGCCGGAGCTCAACGATCTGCGTCGCCGCGATGGTGGCGGCTGGAGGTGTCCCATGCCACCGAGCTCGAGAGGACCAGATCCTCGGCGCGAGCATGGGTTTAAAGCGCGAAGCACGCAGCCTCGGCGACCAAAGCGTCGAGGCCCTTGATGCGGCGCGCCAAGGTCGGCTGCTGGAGAAGGCCGCCGCAGAGCGAACCGGACTTCGGCGCTCGAGACCCTTCACGCCGGATCGAGGCCCTCGAGAAGGCGGCGAGGAACAAGCGCGCCGCGACCGGCGCTTTTCGAGCGCGCCAGGTCGTGGGCGCGAAAGTCGCCAAGAGCAAACCAGCACTCTGACCGCAGCGCTCGCCGGCGGCGTGCCAAGGTCGGCGTTGGAAGGATCATGCCGAGCTATCATCCTCAACCAAGGCGTCTCTGAGCTAGAGGCCAAAGTCGCGGGGCGGAGGAGAAACTTGAGTGCGTGCCGACAAGCGGCGAAGACCGCCTTAGCCCAACTCAACGCAGCGAACATCGCCGAGCTCGGGCGCAACCAGCGAGGCCCTCTGCGGCAAACCGAAACCTCGGCAGCTGCGGGCGAGTCGCAAGCTCGAAAGAAGAGAAGCTCATGCGAGATGGAGGATCTGTAGCTCAAACATCCTTGATCTGCAAAAACATTCGATGTTATCAACTGGTTTGGGTTACCTTTTTTGAAGTGTGCGCTTCTTATTAGCGATCAAGATTCATAGGTGGATTCGTAGATGTTACATCCTAGCCACCCAGTTGGGTCTAAGGTCGAAACAACGCCGACCTTGGACCAAGTATAAAACGAGCAAATGACCATGACTGCGAGAATCGAGATGGAGTACTCGCGAAAAAGAATGCAAAAGCGAACCCGTGAATAAATCACCAACTCCACGACCCGACCATGCACACACTTAATAGCCAAGGCTCTGGAGCTTGTAGTTCAAACCCGGACGCAGGGGTGAGTGATTGCGAAGAGTTTGACTACGTTGAGCTCGACCCTTTGGGGTGGCGTAAAGCTCGTGATACCCAGACTAAGGAGCGAATCTGAAAGTCGTGCCGAAGAAAAATTACTGAGGCGCTCAAAGAAAAAGACATGAATGATAGAAATCGGAGAATATCCTTTTATTGAAGCTTTAAAGGTATAGAGATTTACACATAAAACTTGCGAAGTTGATCTATGTTCCACGAGCTAGAAAGCTCTGCCATCGGGCATCGCTAGCCGGTAAGCCCGTGGCGTCTGTTGAAACGACTCTATAGGGGCCCTCCACATGAGGGATAACTTGTTGGTCTTTGGACAATACACGAATCCGTCTCGAGGCTAAGTCCCCAACAAGGAGCTTCCTAGGTCATACCGACCGAGGCGCATGTCTGCGAAGAGCTTGCGGTGTCTGTTGATCGTAGCGATGCGCGACATCTTACTTCTTCATGAGGGCAAGGTCAAGAGACCGTTCTTGCTCGAAGTCAGCGTGGTCGACGGTGACCTGGCGGAGCCCGGCGTTACCTCCGGAGGCGGGGCGGCCGATACCAAACACGAGTTGAAAGGGTGTGGACCTGTTGCTCGGTGGACCGTGGTGCGAATAGACCATAAGGCGGTGGGAAGTTCGTCCACCGGTCGTCGTGCCGTAGCATTTGAGCTCATCGTAACTTCGCCTTTTGGCGCCTTGGACGATCTGTCGGTTGGCGCTTCTGCCGCTCCGTTGCTCGAGGATGAGCCACCGGCGAAGCACACTTTAGTGCCCATGTCCTCGCAGAAATTCTGGAATAATTCAGCGTAAAGCGAGTACCATTGTCGATAATAATTCGCATGGGACCCCATACACAGTGACCACGGACAAGCGGAAAAAAATGAGCAATGCCCGGCGGTGATGGTCGAGACCGGCTCAGCCTCAATCCATTTGGTGAATGTGTCGATGGCCACAAACAGGAACTTTCTCCCCCCGGTTGCCTGGGAAAGGGCCGAGGATATCGAGCCCCAAGGTCGAGAAAGGCCAGGCAAGCGGAATGGTCTGAAGGGCGTAGGCCGGCTGGTGTACCTTTCTGGCGTGAAATTGACATGCTCGGCAAGTCCGGACAATATCCCGAGCATCCTGTAATGCCGTCGGCCAGTAATATCCCAGACGGAAGGCCTTGCCGACCATCGTCCTGTACGAAGAGTGCGCCCCACAGAGACCTGAGTGGATGTCGTTGAGTAGATACTTACCCTCCTCCGTGGAAATGCACCGAGTCAGGATGCCGGAGACATTCCGTCTGTAGAGCCTGCCATCCACGAGCTTGTACAAGCTTGCTCGACGCTTAATCACCTTACATTGGCGGGGTCGGGCGGCAGTCGCCCGCTAGGAAGCTGTGTATGGGATCGCCCATGCGAATACCTTCCACTATAGCAAGCCGACCTCGATCGGAGATAAGCGGAGCCGTAATGCGTCTCGAGGATGACGTCGGGGTATCTCCTCGTCGGAAGAGCCGAGCTTGGAGAGAAAGTCGACCTTTGGAGTTGTCCTTCTAGGGACATGCACGAGCTCAAGTTCTGAACCATTTCTCCATCTTGCGGACCTCGGCGAGATACCTTGCCATTGCATCCCCGAGCATTGATAGTCCTTGTTGTCTTGGTTGATGGCGAGTGAGAGTCTCCTTCACGACCAACAATCATGCGCCCAAGGACTTGCGGGCTCGTAAGCCCGCCAAGAGAGCTTCATATTCGCCATGTTATTGGTCGCAGGAAAGCCAAAACGAACCACATACCTCAATTGGTAAGCCCTTGTAAGGATAAGTATCGGCCCCGAGCATTTGAATGACCTCGAGCCGTCGAAGAACATGATCGGGGCCTCTCTTCTTGACCTCGAGCTCGAGGGCGGACGCGGCGTCTGCTTTCGACCACGAAGTCGGCGAAAGCACTTGTGACTTGCTAGGAGACCCACGACACGGATGTCAAACGCCGCCAGGTTCATGGCCCATTTGGCTATCCGCCCACCACCTTACGGATTCGCGAGGATGTCACCGGCGAAAAGTTGCTCGGGGCGATCCGCGGAATCGCTGGAAGTAGTGTCGAAGCTTGCGCGAGCCATGAGAAGAACATACAGCGGTTTACGCACTTGCGATAACGCTCCTTTGGGCCATGTAAGACCTCGTGACATAATAAATCGGATCTTCTTTGTGCCCCCATTCGGCAACGAGGACAGACTCGGCTTGGCGGTGGGCGCAAGGTAGAAGCGACAACCTTTCGCCAGTGCGGAGTTGTAAGGAGGGTGGGGATAGATGATATACCTTCACTCGTCGAAAGATCGTTGTGCTTACAGAGTCCATTCAAAGTCCCGTGCTTGCTTGAGGTCTTAAAGAATGGGAGACCTCGCTTCATGCGAGCCTCGAAATGAATCTACTAAGGGCGGCCATGCGGCCGGTGAGGCTTTGTACTTGCTTGATCGAGGTCGGGGCTCCATCTTCTCGATGGCCGATCTTCTCGGGTTTGGACCAACCCCAGAGCCCCGATCATGTATCCAAGGACCTTCCCGATGTCGCGCCAAACACACACTTCTCGGGGTTGAGCTTGATTTTGTACTGTTCGGTTTGCAAATGTTTCCTCAAGGTCCGCGAACGTGGTTGCCCCGAGGGCTTTTGACGATGATGTCATCTCGTAGACCTCAAGGTTTAGCCCAATCTGCGGCTCGAAGGTCTTAGTCATCAAGCGCTGGAATGTTGCCCCGCATTCGCGCAGACCAAACGACATGGTCGTGTAGCAATAAGTGCGAGCAGGGTGATGAAAGCGATCTTACTCGTCGTCGACCGCCCGGCTTGATCTGGTGGTAGCTGAGTAAGCATCCAAAAGCTTAGCATCTTGGCGTTGGCGGTGGAGTCAACGATCAGTCGATCTTGTGGAAGGAAAATTGTCCTTGGCGGTGAGTTCAACCCCGTATGGTCGGCGCACATCCTCCACTTGCCACCTTTCTTCGCACGATGGCGGGTTGGCGGCCACTCGGAGTAGTCGATCTCGCGGATGAAGCCGCCTTGAGGAGCTTATCAAGGTTTTCCTTGATGGCCGCAACCTTCTCGGGGGAAGCGGCGCGATTCGGCGCATGAGTCTAGAATCGGCTCGACACAGTAACTTGTGCTCGATCACCTCCTTGGAGCGCCAGCATATCCGTAGGCTCCCAGCGAATATACCTTTGTTGGCGTGAAGGAAGGTGGCGAGCTCGAGTTCTATTTGGGACTTAGCTCGTAGAGGCGTGGACACACACAGTCGTGTCGCCTTCCTCGGCCACGGCCTTTGTTGCTCCTGGGTTGGATCGCCGCCTTCTGCCGGGCGTTCTTTTCCGTCACCTCTGGACCTTCTTTGGGGCAAAACATGCGGCGGCGCCAAGGCCTTGGTCTCATGACCATGTGCCGCTGCGAGTCATCACCGCGCCTGATAACGATGCCGTTGGGGCTGGGGAGCTTCATGCACCGATGGCCGTAATGATTAGCCGCCATAAACTTGATGAGGCGGGCCTTGAGAATAGCGTTATGCGGAGGTCGCCCTCGACCACCTCAAAGGTGATCATTTCGGTGCGGAAGTTGTCCGGAAACGCCCGAAGGTGACGGCAAGACCACTGCCCCAAGGGAGTAGTCGAGCTCGAGGAACGATTCGAAGAAGGGATGGCGATGCTTTTGATCTTTGACAGGAATCTGCATCCGGTCAAGTGCTTCCGCTGCTGACAAATTAAGAGAGCTGCCGTCGACCATGACACGCCCGACCAACGTGTTCTTGATGGTCGGGAGTTACGACAAAAGCGGTCTTTAAGTCTCGGGCCATACCTTGTAAGGCATCCTCAGGAGAAAAGGTGATGGTGGCCCGGCCCACTTGCAATCTTGTTCGACGGGCTTTCTGATGTAACTCGATAGATGGTCGAGCGGCACCTTGATCTCGCGCTGGATGGTAGGTCGCCGAGCCGCCAAGATAACGTCAATCCGGCGCTCGCCTATTGGAATTCAGTCGAGGTCGCCGTGCTCGACCCGGCATTCACCCTTTCGGTGGTCGTCATCCTTTGGAACACGGGCATCTCACCACGTCCGTCATAGAAGGCTTCAAGCTTTCCTGCCAAGCCTGCGAGACCGCGGTCGTGGCCGGCCGCCTGTAAACAGCAAAATTCGCCTCGTCGTGCCCGATCGCGCCTTCGGCTCCTGCGGTCGGCGTCGGTCCTCAGGTCGAGCCGCCGCCCTCTTTCTGGCTGCCTCCATACTGGCGGGGATCGAGGCCGACCTTGACGAGTCGGGTCCCATCCGAAGTCGATCCGGACCTCAAGGACCTCCTGCGGCCGTCCGTGAGGAGCGATGACCCGTGGTGACCTCCGCCGGTCCTGCGGTCACGCTTCCGCTTCTTAGTGCGGGTGTCTTGGTCGGCGCCCTTGGAGTTGGGCGGCCCGACCTCGAGTGGCCCAAACCAAGCTTACCTTGGTCGTGTCAGCGCTTCAGGCCGAGACGGCGTCGTCGCGTCCGTGCACCGATTCGCCATCTTGAAACAATTTGTTGACGCCGAGCCTTGTCGTGATCTCGAGGTCTTGATGGCGCGGTCGCTAACGCCAAACTTGAAGGCCTTGATAACCGCTTCATCGAGATGCTTGGAATTAGGTTCCTTGTGCGGATGAACCGCCGCACAAAATCACGAAGGCTCGCTCTTGCCACGATGACGCGATCCAAGTCCTTCTCCTCCCCTGGCGCTTCATGCTAGACTCGGAAGTTGGGCGGGGCGCTCTGATTTGGCGCCACGACACGAAGGCCGGGCTTCGGTTGAAGAGCGAGTTGAGCGGCAAATCCCAAAACAGTCGGAGATAGTTGGCCATGACCAACTCGTCACCTCCGACGCCAAAATGGCGGTCGAGTAGATAGATAGGAACTTCGTCGGGATTCTTGGTTCGTCGGCGCTCGATCAAAGCGGGTTTGAATCGAAGCGGCAGCCAGTATCTGTGACGAAGGTCGTCGAGTCGCCACGCAACCGTAATTTGGGGCGGGTCGCGCGTCGGAGCGATCGCGATAGCGAGATCTCCACCGTTGTCTGAATCCGAGCCGGGCTTTCGACAATCAATCTTGGTGGGATCGGTCATGGTGCGAGCACGAGAGTCGCTGGGGAGGTATTGTGGCGGTCTGTCTGCGATGCGCTGGCGGAATGTCGAGAAAATCCCGTGACTCGCTGCCGGTTGGTGTAGAGCTCGTGTGGCTTACCTCACGTCCGGTTGTCGGGTCTTGCCCCGAGGGTGTTCTTGAGACGAAGGCACTTCTTGCCTTGGCGGCGGCCGGCAATCTTGCTGCGATGCCGTGATGAGTTGTCGGCGCTTCTCGTGGAAGGGTCCACTGACGGTGACTTCGGTGCTGCGGAGGAATGACCTCGATTCAGGCGCGGTTGAGTTCTTCGGCCAAGGCTGGCGAAGAGCTCGATTTGCCCTATCGGGATCGGCCATGATCCGGGCAATAGCATGGCGCGCCCTCGAGGGAGGGAGCCTTTCTGTCCTCCGTCGGGCGCGGTTATGGCTGATTGATCGCGGCGTGGACCATCCGCGAGCATCCTCGGGGTTTGTGGGTCACGATCCGCCGCTACGGCGTCCTTCTGCGGAAGCGTCGCCATGAGGCGTGCAACTCACGGCAGATGGCGGGAAGGCAACAATGATCGGAGGCCGGACCCGCGTCCGATCCCACGCTTGAAGAGTGTTCGTCGATGGAAACGCCATGTTCCTAAGACCTTGGAGTTTTCTTGTGAATGAACAAAGCAATCGTGCTTACGGTGGCGCGCCATTTGTCGGATCGAATCGCCAACCGCAGAAAAATTAGGTAGAATTCGGTGAGAAATGGGACCTGGCGGCGCTTTGCTCGAACAGAGGAATGAGGTCGAGGAGGTCTCTGATCGAGCTAGGAGACAGCTGACGAGACAGATTTATCTGGTTCGAGCCCACGAGAAGGTATGACTCTACTCGATGCGCCTTGGGCGGTGTTTCTTGCCTTTGTGAGTATAAAGGAGGATTACGGCTCAATCTTGGCGATGCTAAGTCTAGACTTGAACTCAAGTGTCGTGTGTTGGGTTGGTCCCTTAGTGTTTACAAAGCTTGATCTTATACCCATTCTTCTTGTAGCGTTAGGGAGTAACCCTCGGATCGTGGCCTTTATGCATATTGATAGCCGGTGGTAACTGTTCCGATCCGTCGCTGCCGCATTACTCCATGATCCCACGTTCTGTAATCGCCAAGTGATGACTCCTTTCGGGATCCAAGGGAATTATCGACCTTGAATCATCCCGAACAATGGTCGTGAGGGCCACGAGCTCGGGGATCTGTGCCCTAGCTCGAGTGGCCTCGAGCTTGATCCGAGTCTTTGGTCGAGGACCCATGGGCTAGAGGGCTGGTTGACTGTCTGCTGACCGACCAAGGGTTGCCCAGCCCCCGACACCTTCTCTTTGATTATTTCACCTTTTATAAAATTTAAATTCTTCTCTTTGATAGGTACTTAAATACCAAAAGATGTTTTAATTGTTTGGGAGTTGAAATCTTTTATTTGAAGTGCCCATGTGACCATAGGTATGAACTGGATTTAAAATGTTCACTTTGATGACTTAATTTTCAGGTCTGATTTAAATTTTGGTGCAAACATGCCTAATTGCCTATACTTTATTTTGTTTCTAAAACATACTTGTTCCTTTGCTCAATCATCGATTGCTTTCGATATATAAATTGTGTTCCAGCTTCCAATTTGTATATAAAGACTAAATTAAAAAGAATGTATTTTTAACTCACCATCTTGTTAGTTGTGTTGGACTTCTCTTGAAAAATGGAACACGATTCTGAGCCACAAGAGGCTTTGAACCTTGTTATCTTGGCAGCTGAACACCCCCTCTATTAAAACAGTGCTATCTTGAGCTCTTTATCAGCGCCCACATGCATCTTGAGCTTCTAAGGATGAGTGCTTCCAATTGTGTGCAGCAAGACTTAGCTCATTTTGGACGGACATGTATGCAACTTAACTTATTTGGTGTTGCATTATTTACATGTTGAAGTGACTATTTGAACTGTGATTGTGTATGTATATGGTTATATATGTGAGTGGCACCATTTGCATGTAAAGTGTGTATGTCAATTAAATGGTGGATAATGTGGAATTGGTTATGTATATATTGCATATTTAATTTGCATGTCATGTGTGCTGGCACCTTTGCCGACACAAAAACTTGTGTAGAAAACCAGCTTTGGTCTATGAGGGGACAAGTGATTAGCCAACAAGTAAAGTGTCGGCAATTCATATTAACATTGGTAAAGCTCCTACTGTCGGCAAAAAATTAACTGTCAGCAAATATTGGAACTGTCGGCAAAACTTAGATCTTTGCCGTCAATTTATCTATCGGCAAAGCCTAAGCCGACTGCTTCTACCGCTACTGTTCATGTACAGTCGGCTAAACCTTTGCCAACAGTTTTTGGGTCGGGGAAGGTGTCTTTTGCCGACTGTACCATGTGTTGGCAAAAGTGTGGCATGGTGTAGTGCTAGTCAATTAAGGACCGAAGCATGTGTTACCATGGACCGAGCACTACTGTACAACCACAAGTCTATATGGGTACGACCTGGCTAATTAATTTGTGCGTCTCGTTATTGGCCTCGCCATTTGGTTGAATGTGGGTGCTAGATGTAGACACTCGCAAGGCACAAGAGGGGGCTTCTGTACTGGGTGGCTAGAACCCTAACAGTGGTGAAACCTTAGCGGGCAAAGTTAATAGCGGGGTCGTGCATTGTAAAGGCCTTGTCATGATCTCTATGCCGACACACCAAAGGAAGTGTGTTAATTGTATGGCGATAAGAGTCGATCATGTCTTGTGGGTAAATTTGTACATACTCTGCAGAGTTAAAACTACTTAAGTAGTCGTGCCCACGGTCAAGGGCGGGCAAAGTACGCTAGCACATTGTAGACCTTATGGTTTTGTTTTAAATGAAAATATTGGTTTGGGAATCCGTGAGTGGTTGGAACTCTCGGATTATGGTTTGGCGGTTGGAACTAGTCAGGTGGTTGGAACCTGTGTAGTTGTTACATCAAATTCAATTATTATTTACTTACTTTTTGTTAAATGATGCTTTATGAACTTACTATTGGTATTTAAAGTTAAATTTTGCTTTATGCGAAAGGAACCATATTATGCCTTCAATTGTTCAGCCATGCATATAGTTATCATGCATTATGTTTCCAAGACTTGCGGAGTACATTTTTGTGCTCACCCTTGCAACTTCCCAACTTTCCACAGAGGAGTGTGCTGAAGCTGAAGGTGACTACGAGTTCTATGCTTGTGGTTATAATGAAGGCGATCCGGACTACTAGGACATGTACCCCAGTCGATTGCCTGTTGGGCATATAGATTGTCTCATTCTACTACTGTCAATTTATTTCCGCTGCTTCTTATTAAACTCAAGCCATGAGGCTTGTTTATTTGTAATAATTTGGCCATAAGGCTAGTTCTTTCAGCTTAATAAATGTTATTTAATCCGTGATATGATTATGTTATCATCACTGTTTCCACTGTGTGTGCTAGCTTTTCCTAGACTAGCACGGGTATACACAGAGGGTTCGGATTTGGAAATCCGGTCCCGACAGAGGTGGTATCAGAGCCATATCGACTGTAGGTCACATCTCTAGTTAGAATGGTCTTCTTAGCAAGAACTTCAAAATTATTTCCTAAATCAAACCAACAAATTTGTATTTACTAGTTTGTCTCCTCTCATCTTATTCCTAGGTTCCTATTCCTCTCCTTTGCTGAAATATTATTTTGAAATTTTAATTTGACCTTAATTATCTCATGAAATTTCTCAAAGCCTTAGGTCTTCTGCAAGAGTCCCACTCAAGGAAGATGATGATCCATGTTCTCTTCAAGACCGATGGAAGTGCTGCTGGAAGGATAAAGTTAGCAGAAGAGCACTCGAAAGGATTCCTATGAAGAATAAGTTAATAGTGCTCAGTAGTGTTAGAGCATATCAACCCTTTCTCGCTTAGTAACGTATAGTCTGAGTGTATTTGGATTTTTGTTGCTTGCTTGTTGGGTGTGTTGCACACTTGCTCTAGACATTGTGTTGCAGTCGCCTTTCGTTTGGAGTTTTAATTGTTTGTCTTGCCTTGGAATGGCTACCTCCTTAGTCTCCTTATCTTTTGCTCGTTCCCTCTCATCTATTGCTAACCTACCCTTGGTCGTTGCTTCAGATGGAGAGTCAAGGAACACTACTAGAAATCTAACTTTTACCGAGTGTGAAATGTAATGGCCTATGGGCCGTCGGGAAAAAATAAGGCGGCCAACGGTGCATCTTTTTTCCGCCGGTAGAACAAAAACGATCGGCTATTAGAAGATTTACCGATAGGGCTTTCCACAAACCGACGGTTGGTGGAAAACCCTCAGTCATAGTATGAAATCACCGAGAGAGTACAACAATTACTGTGAGTGCAATGCTAACCGTTGGCCATTACAAACAATCACCGTTGGAAATATATTTAGTGTGTGTAAAGATAACACTCGGTTATTGCAATGATTTGTAGACGGAGTACAAGTTTTAGCGAGTTACAAATCAAACACTGGGCTATTGCAAAATTCATACGAGGCTGGATGAATAGGTGATGTATATATGAAAAATGTAGCTCTCATTGAAATCTACAACTTTGTAATTGACAACTTTTCCATTTAAAGTCATATATTTGACTAAGTAATTGATAAAGCATCATGAGAACAAGAGTTAAAAGAAATACTTATCTTACTTCTAGCAAGAAGACAATAGAGGTTGTGTTCAGGAGGTTTGTGAGTTCAAACCCCGCTCTTAGCAAACGAGGTGTCTGACGAGGGTGATACTGGGAGGAGGCTGACCTTGCTCATGTTTGGTTTGGTGAGTGAACGAGGATAAGACAATAAATTAGATTTGTTCCTGATGTAGCGAGAGAAAATCACTAAACAAAAATATTAGTATTAGACCCATACTAAAATAAATGGTATTAAACTTAACTAGTACATTTTGGTGGTACGTACTTTCCAAAAGTGCACGACTGTTGGTGGTACCAAACCAATTTTTTTTGTTTAAATATAATCGAAATGAACATTTGCTTACATACAATATAGATAGAATTATATTCCAGCACAGAAGAGGCATACTTACAGGGCACTAGGGGCTCAGGAATCGCGATTGCGGAAGGACAGAAGATGCTGCCGATGAGAAGCAGCATCAGTAGGATCAGCCACAGGATCGCGAGAAGTCAAAGGTCTCGTCGACATCTTCCGTATCACGGTATCAGAGCCTCTATGGCCTCTTTTTTTTTTCTTCTTCCGAAATCCGAACAACGAGCTTCGAGTGTGCATCTTGTTACATGAAAATTTGATGAAAAACTAATTTTTTAAGATTTTTTAAAATTTGGGCAGAAACACTGTCAGATTTTTAAAAACTTTTACAAGCCTTATAATCATCTAAAAAAATTATGGTACCATCCCTTGTTGTTTGGAATCATAGACAAAAATTTTCAAAATAATTTAACATTATTTGTTATCTTTAAAAAATCAAAAACAGAATGGACATAATTGGGACAGTAAACTTGTTAGATTTTTGTAAATTTTCTCGAGTGTGATCATCATCTAAAAATTTTATGACAGATTAATAATTTCCTCAGTACCATTCTATAAAATTTTCAAAAAATTTCAACCTTATTTATTTGCTCAATAAAATCTATGAATGCAGTAAGCACTGAACTTATGTGCTAATCTGCTCTGCACAGTTTTTAGATTTCGGATTTTGATTTATCAGACAATTCAAATATTTTGTAAACTTTTTGAAAATTTGTTTTTCAAGTTTAATTCAGCTCAGGATCCTTATTTAAAATTTTCAGCTCCAAATATTGTTCCAGGAATTTATGAAAATTCTGACATTCAGAGTACTAATTTTTAATTCTCTCTGTTTTTTAATTTTTAAATATTCTAAAATAATTTATTAATTTCTGAAAGTTTTACTGTAGGTGCATTAATGGCTTCAGAAGATAATATAAAATTTTTAGCTGGAGATAAATCATCATTATTTTCATTTAATTCTGACAATGCTACTGTTTTTAGTCTTGGTGCAATAAATGAGTTTGGATTTTATGCATAAATGTTGGATATGACATTTTATCATTTAAAATTGGGATTCCAGGTTATTCTAAAGATTATCCATAATTTTTGAATTTTATTTGTTTTAGATTTCATTTTCTTTATTCTTTTATTTCTTGATTACACTTTTCCAACTTAATTTGTGGTATTATATTTCAAAAATCAATTAAGCGAACAGAGCTATGATGGATTCATTGAATCAGTTAGTAATCATGTCATAAATTTATTGATGAATTTAATGCGTGATGGATAGGGAGTTATCTTCATACTGTATAAATTTCAGAGGCAAACATTACTCACAGAATTTACAATAATTCTGACAATGTACTATGTACATATTTCTGTTTTGGATTGATCAGGCAATCTAAATATTTTTATAAGTTTTTAAAATTTTGTTTTTAAAATTAATTTGAGATAAGGATTCTTATGTAAAATTTTCAGCTCAAAATATTTCTCCAGGAATTTATAACAATTCTAACATTCAAAGTACTAGTTTTCAACTCTCTCTATTTTTGAATTTTTAAATATCATAAATTAATTTATTAATTTCTGATATTTTTAATGTCGATGAATTTATTTCTGGGGAATATAATATAAAATTTTCAAAAAAATTCAACTTTCTTGGTTTGGTCAATAAAATCTATGAATGCAGTAAGCACTAAACTTAATTTGTTGTATTATATTTCAAAAATCAAACAGAGAAAGAACATAAATAGCACTGTGCCTTCTACGAATTTTATAAATTCACTGGAGTGTGATAATATTTCCAAATTTTTATGAGATATTAACCATTTCCTTGCCACCCTTATGTAAAATTTTTAAAAAATTTAAACCTTTTTTATTGCTAAATTAAATCTATGTATTGATCATCGGTCTGTTAACATTTTTTAAAATTCATGACACTTTATCATCATATGAAAATTTTATGAGAATATTATGGATGTGTCAGGACCATACATAAAAAGTTTCAAAATTTTACAAGCTCGTTTGTTCTAATTTTCATTCGGATGAAACTTGCCGCTCAGCGCTTTACCAAGACAGTACCAATATTTGAATTTTTAAAAATTCCTCACATTTGATCATCATCGAAAATTTTTACAGAAATATCATAAGTATGTCAGGAATCTCCACAAAAAATTTCAAAGTTTTCTAACGTAGTTTGTACTATTTTTCATCTGGTTCAAACTTGCCGATCAACATTTCATCTACATAGTATCAATTTTTGAATTTTTAAAAATTCTACAAATCTGATAATCAGCTGAAATTTTTATGAGAACATCTCTAATGTGTCAGGAACCTACAAAAAAAATTTCAAAGTTTTTCAACATTGTTTGGACCCATTTTCAGTCAGTTCATTTTGACCAAAATTTCGGGTAATTTCGCCGAAATTTCGGAAATTTCGGTGCAAAACAAACCGGATTTGAATTTTGAATGTCCTCCGGCCGAAAAACCGAAATTTCGGATTTCGGAGGTTTCCGAATTTTTGCGGCAAACGAAAATTTGATCCTTGGCCAGGACCGCCACCGCATTTCTAACTTGGCCTGTTTGGTTGGTTGCCTAACTTGGCCATACCTAAGGTTAGATTAGTGTGGCAAGCCACATTTTGTGGCGCTCAAATTCATGGCCACACTTGTGGTAAGATTGTGGCAAAATTTTGAGTCTATGACACATGGGTCCAATAGCTAAGAAAGTATGGCAAGTTAAAATTATGGCATGAACCAAACACATACCAAAGAATTGTGGCATACCTAATATTAGTTGTGGTAACCTTAGGCTACCAACCAAACAGGCCCTCAATGCATTGGGTTGGCGCACCACTGCCGCACTGCCTTGCAATTACACGCATGCATTGATACATGGGAGCTGAGCTCGAGCTGTCTAGTTCTGGAACGAGAGAGAGAGAGAGAGACGGAAAGTCGGAAACAAGTTTAAAAAGAGGCTTGCAACTTTGCAAATGCAAGTGTTAAGCACAACATTTGCGTAGCAAAAAAATAAGAACATGGCTTTGGATTCCAACCGGGGCCTGGGTTGGCGGCTCGGCGCACCACCGGAATTGCTCCGCGCACCAGCCGATTTTACCTCTCGCGAGATCACTACGAACGAACGGTTACTTGCATGTAGGCTCGAAAGTTCAGTGTTGTAACCGGGGCCAGCGCTGTAAACGAGTTGAGTTTGAGCGAGTCTAGCTTGTTTGGCTTTAGATTAGCAAATGCTCGAATGAGCTCAAGTTAGAGTTTGAGCCTAGACCTAGCTTCGAGTTTAACTTGATCCAAGTTTAAGTACATGCTCGAGCTCAGCTCAAATAAGTTCGGTAATGTTAAACAATTTAATATATACTATTTTTCAACAGCTAAAAAATGTTTAAGCTGGATTAAGCTCGGCAAGCGTTAACCTATAGTAACATTTATCAAATAATTTATAAATTTAATAGACTCGTGAGCTATTGGAGCTTGGTTTGATAAAGCTCATATGTGTTAGCCGTTGTTGGCAATGATTTTATAGTTCATCCGGTTAGTGCGCATAGCAGTGCTAGGGACACCACCACAACGGCACCACCCTACAGGCACATACATGAGAGTGGTGTTATCTTTTGTCCTTGCAAGTCCTGGGTGGTCATAATGGTGGGGGATGTCCACTTAAAAGTTGAAAGTATGTTAAAATTATGTCTTTGAAGTTTTAAAAGTTATATAAAAAAACCATATGTAAGAGAATGTTCACTAACCATACAAAATTGTAAGATTAAATTCAACGTCACTGGTAGATATGAATAATATAAAGTCTACATAAACAATGATTATCACTATTCACACAGAATTTATCCTTTTTCATACCTTGTAAATGAGGTTGATTTTGATCTTGAATTTTTGCATGATTAGAGAACCTCTCCCCTTTATCTGATATTTTAAAAAAATTAAAAACTTTTAAATATAATTTTTATGAATTTTTAACGTTGAGACAGTGTTCACCGATATGTCCTTCATAATGGTGACTGAAGATGATGAGACTCGTGAGGCTGATACAATCATACAATGCAGTGCCCCCACCCCCACAAGTACCCCCCAACCCCTCTGCCGCTGTGTGTGCTTCTCTGTTGTGTTCTGGAGTGTGGACTGAGATGGAATTATTTTATACTTGAGAAAAAAATATCATGATAATTCATGCTGTACTATTTCAAAGTTTGGCACTGCAGCCTCATGTTATTGAAATAACGAATGATATTTTCTAAAGTGTTAACGCGAAGTGATATAGTGTAAATTATCCCACAATTATCGACTAAGAGGTGGCCCCACTCCTCTCCTTAATAGAGGATAGTCACTCGCTAATAGATTATACTAGTTATGTGCTCGTGCGTTGCAACGAAAACTCAATTTGCGATAAAAAGTTTATTTGCAAGAACACTAACACTGTCAAAGATAGGTAATTAAAGAGCAGTGTCAAAGATGGGTAATTTTAATAAAATAACGTGGGAATAAACTTTTACTCTATATAGTAGAGATTGGTCTGGTCTTTTTACAACTATTTTGATTTGCGACCTGTTGTGAGGTGTATTAGCCGATAGATTGGGCCTACGATGAACACAAGCCTGGATGAATGACAGAAGAGAGAGATCAGCTGGTCAAGGGAGTCGATAATTTTGCCCGTTTTATTGAAGCAGATGAGATGAGCGTGTTTTGGCAATGGGGTCCACCGTACTGGATCGAGATCTAAATCGTTGATACCTAATGCATGTCACGTAGGATGGTGGTCGCCAGATGATGAGCATGTATATCGTTTCCAAACACCGCATGTATAAAAGGGCAATAAAATGCTACTGTACGCTCTTTGCGAGTACTCGTTCGAACGATGGATGACGGTGCCCTTGCCCAGATCTCCTTCTTTTTCTAGTTATACTGGGCCGAATTAATCTTTGCTCGCGTAAAACAAACAAATTTTGCCTCTTGGTGGCCAATCTGATGCGACGGGAAGTGATGGGCTTGTTGGCCGTCCCGTTAATCCGCTCTAGTGGGGATGGTCACAGGAGTCGCCTGTACAATTTGTGGGCTCTCGACTTGCCGTTGGGCCCGCTCCACGCGCGTCTTCTCCTTCCGTGCGCGCACAGACGCTGCCGCCGAACAAAATGCTAGTGGGCCGTCCCGTCAATGCGGTAGCGCCGCGCGGCTGGGCACCCGACAGTCCATGGACGCGAGGCCGAGGATGCCCTGCGACGTTACCTGGTAGGATCGCGTCCCATGACACGAATTTGAAGTGCGGGCGGGCGTACCGTTGCACATTCCACCTTCCATGCGATAAGCGCACCGAGCCACCGACGCTGCCGCGCGCGAGGCTAAATCCCGGCCGTGCCCTGCGTAGGAGCTAGAGGTGGGCAGAGCCAACGTCCGTCGCCGTGGACGGCATCAAGAATAAGAAGCGAGCATTGACCGTTGATGAGAACTTGGTGGTACACACAATTATTTAAGAAAGAGAATTCATTTTTTTTATCAGAAAAACTAACAAACGGTATACCGTTTGATTATTTTTACAAGTTTCACAAGTTTCAGATCATGTTTCACAAGTTTCAGATCATGTTTTATAAGTTTCAGATCAAGTTTCAGATCATGTTTCACAAGTTTCAGACCATGTTTCACAGCTATAGCGTTTTTTTTGCTTCCAACGGTATACCGTGCGTTAGCACTGCTCTTTTTTTATTTATCGGGAAAAGTATAGTTGAATCCGACGTCGAGACGGTGAGGCTCATTGAGATCCAATGCCGTCACCATCCTCTCCCTATTCAGTCGTCGCCGTCTTTTCCTCGGGGCGGCCAGCAATGTTCGTGGTGTGACGCCAAGGCCATATCCAATGGCGACGCGACCAAAGGCCATTAAATTTGGCATCGAGACGGTGGGGGGCGGTGAGGAGGGGATGGCATGGGCCGGTAAGGGGAGGTGGTAGTGCGAAGAGAAAACATGGGTGGAGAAGGTTTTTTACGAAATGATTGTTTTTGTGCCGGGCTGGCCCAAGCATGGTTCAGTCAGTCGTGCCGTGCTGAGTTTCCAAGCCCAGTATGGCCAATCATTCGTGTCGTGTTAGTCTGCCTCGAAAACATCCATATCGTGTCATGCTTTGGGCCATGCTTGACAGTTGTGTCTAGGGCCAGCCCAAAAAGATGCCGTCTATTGCCTAGGTCCAGTAGGAGCATGATTGCATGCACAACACATAGCAAGGACGCGAGGTAAGGTGGGCACGCACAGATGGCACATAAGAACCGGCAGATGGCGATTCCCGAGGGTGAGTGGCGATCAGTGTTCTTTATAGACCGTAAGTTAGTAACCTGTAGTATTGCACCAACCATCTACTCTGGTGATTCAATTACTGGCTGTGCGTCTACTCTCGTTAGATATGTCGTTTTAATATAAATACAGTTAAAATTTTGAAACTTTAAATATCAATATATTTCAAATTTTAAATTAGATATATAAAAACCATATGTGTATAGTTGTTTCAAAAATTGCTTTCATGATATTATTTTTATTAGAGTTTATAGATATATTACAGTACAAAACAATGGTTAAAGTTGTATTGTAAAGACTGCGTAAATATCTAAAATAACATATATTTTTGACCGGAGTAACAAATTTTCTCCTTACCTTAAAAAACAACATTTTTTCCCTTGGCTCCTTTCTCTCGACTTACTCCAGGGAATAGAAGAGTACTTGTGCCTTCACTAGCATGAATAATACTCTGCCGGCAGAACAAGTCAGCAAGCCTCTTTTCAGCCTTCGAAAGCACCGTACCATACGATCGTCAAACCATCAGATCAAATGAAAAGAGCGCAGCTCTAGAATGACAGAAAGGTCTGCGCAGCTTTCTGTTCCCAAACTATAATGAATGCTTTTCACAACGACACTGTGCTATTATTGCTCACTGAACAGAATTCTGCAGCTCTCACCGTAAAACCTTGATTTGTCAAATATGGCTTCAAAACATGAAATGGCAGAAATTATCGTATGTTAAATAGCAGCAAATTACTGGAATAAATACCCAAAAAAAATTTATACCATAGCAGCAACTGAAGTCACAAAACATACCACAAATATGTAGAACAGCTGCTGATATAAAGGCTAGATAATAACCCTGATGATTTAAACTTACAAAGCATTTTTACAAATCTGTGGTATATTGCCCCCTGAACAGCATTCTGCAGCTCTCACTGTAAAACCTTGGTTTCCCAAATATCGCGTGAAAACATTAAATGGAAGAAATTATCGTCGGTTAAATAGCAGCAAATTACTGAAACAAATACCCACAAAAATTTATACCATAGCAGCAGTAAATTGAGTTACAAAACATACCACAAATCTGTAGCACGCCTGGTGATATAAACGCAATATTATTACCCTGATGATTTAAACCTATAAAGCATTTTTACATTCTGGTGATCTTGCAACCACCTTACAAGAAAAGAGGATGTTCAGACGAATTACGTAAGGGATTTCACACTGTAATATTATGTACACAACTAATCATTTTAAAAAAACTACCAAGCTGATCCAGCCCAAGCAAATCAAAACCATTGGAAAACTTCATCCTTGGATTAGACTCCAATCTTCTGCAATGTCATCGAGCCATGCAACTAAATGCCGAGATGTTGGTCTTGACTTAGGAGTAGCGGTCACACAGAGGCATGCTATCTCGAGCACCCTGATCAACTCACTTTCATTCTCCTTGTCATATATAGTTGGATCAAAAACTTCAGTTTCCCTGTCCTCTTTCTTCATCTGAAGCACCCACGACACAACATCCCTGCTTCCTTTCGGCTTGCACATGTCGACAGGCCTCCGACCAGTGAGTAGCTCCAGCAGAACAATACCAAAGCTGTACACATCACCCTTGTAAGTTGCAACAGGTGACTGCCCATATTCGGGAGGAATGTAGCCCAAGGTTCCCACCACATCTGTTGTGACATGCGTCTCGTACGCGCAGATGAGCCTTGCCAACCCGAAATCGGCCAGATGGGCTTCGAAGCTCTCATCTAGAAGGATATTGCTTGACTTGATATCCCGGTGTAATATGTGGGGCTCACATGACAGGTGCAAGTATGCCAGCCCCCTTGCTGAACCCTGTGCTATCCGTAGCCTCTTCCGCCAATCCAGCAACACACCACCATCGGTCCTCTCGTGAAGCCAGTAGTCCAAACTGCCATTCTCCATAAATGAGTAGATCAATAGCCTGTCATTGCCGATCTTGCAATAGCCTTGCAGCAATACAAGGTTATCATGCTGAGCCCGTGAAAGTGTCTCCACCTCAGCTTGGAACTCCTTCTCAATCTGAGAGTAGTCACCTGAAAGCCGCTTGATTGCAACTCTCCTCCCATCAGGTAGCGTTGATTTGTAGACAAGGCCAAAACCACCACATCCAACTATATATGCTTGATCAAAGTTGTTGGTGGACTTCAAGATGTCCTCAATGCTGAGTTCTTTGTTGTTCTTGAAAAGCAGCACCAAGCTCGAGTTAGGAGACTCTGAGCAATCTTCAGCATTTGCAACCGCCTTTCGATTGCGCTCCTGCATTCTTGAATGAGCAATCCTTGACAAAAACAAATAAGCACTAGATAAGATAAAAACAACCCCCACAGCAGTTCCTTTTTTTTAGATGAAGGAAGATTTTATTAATTTCAAGAACATTACATCAAGATGATATAAGTTCTTAAAATTTCTTCCGACCTCTGCTTAACAAGAAGCACACAACCCTTAAACAAAACAAAAAAGGAAAAAAGAGAAGCCTTGATTGCTACCAGCCTGGATCGCAGAGCTCTCCCACTTTTCATTGTATTGCTTAGCGAAAACATCATCAGAAATCTTCTCCGCATAAGCAATCCGATAGCCCCCTGGATTTCCAACATTCTGGGCGCCACAATCCGGCAGCTCCCTGGATTTCCAACATTCTGCGTGCCACCACCAAGAAAACCGCGGCTATTTGAATCATTGTGCCCCCCAAAATCTTGAACGCGATCACGGACTCCATACCGTCCATGACCACCAACTTGAAATCTTGGGGGACGAAGACCACCACGAGCAGGACGAAGTGGACCACCATAGCTGCGACCATTAAATCGATCACCACCAGCAGCCACCATGACTGTTTTAAATTGATTCTTAAAGCATCGTCGCCCAATATCCTGCACATCCGGTTGCACATCGCCGAGATTGGACTCAGGAACAAAGCCAAGATTGCAAGAAGAGGATCGGAATTTGCCTCCGCAAAAGGAGCCAAAATCTCATGACAAATGCATCTTCTCCAAATTTGAAGAAGAAAGACGATACCTTGCACAATCCAACTCACCTGCGAATTGCACCTCCTTTCATCCAAACAAATTTCGCAAGGAAGGCCATCCGAAAGGAACGAGCACGACTGCCATAGCGTCGCCTCAACCAGGGACGAATCACCCTTCACTCTTCGCTCAAATTCACTGAAGAAATTGGCAATCTCAGCTAATCAAAATAGAATCCGCAGCGATCCAAGCGAGCGCCACCGATCCAAGCGAGCGATCCAAGCGAACGCCGCCAATCCAAGCGATCATCGATCCAAGCGAGAAACCAATCACCGATCCAAACTTTCAAAATCAATGAAGAAATTAGGAAAACAGGCACCGATCCAAGCGAGTGCCGCCGATCCAAGTGATCACCGATCCAAGCGAGAAACCAATCACCGATCCAAGCGAGTGCCGCTGTCACAAGCCGAGGATGCAGAAATGGAGTTGGAACGAAGGAAGTAATTGTGGGACGGAGGAGGAAATGCCCTAGCCCTCCTGCGGCGCGACGAGGAAGCCGTGGCGGCAGCCGCGTGGCAAGGAGGCTAGGGCGAACAGCAGGGATACTAGGAAACAGAGGATATGAGGCAATTTTCTAATATTCTCCAAAGGTAAATACTTAGCCCCTTATATAGGATGGGTCTTTACAGATAAGGTAACAAACCATCTTGTTAAAAGGGAAATATCTTAACAATAAGGAAACTACTAAATTAATGCCAACTATTTCTGATTGCAATCAGTTTCTTCCTTATCTACACTTTAAACCAGATTCCCCTGAGGATCAAGGCCGGCTTTCTTCTTGCGGCGCCCGTAAGTAAGGCCCCACATGACATCTCTCCCCTCCTCAAAAAGCTTGTCCTCAAGCTTGAAATCGGGGTACATGTGGCGAAACTTGGCGAGTGGCTCCCAGGAAGTGGAGGTGGAGGGCAACCCGTCCCATTGGACCAAAAGTTCCTGCTGACCGCGTGCGAGCCGTGCCCTGAGGACCTTAGCTGGAGCTGGACATACTCGGCCATGCACAATGGGTGGAAGTGCTGGAGGTGTTGATGGTGGATCCCCAACAAATGGTTTGAGGAGGCCAACATGGAAAACGTCGTGGATCCTGGCCTGAGGGGGAAGCTGAAGTTTGTATGCCACAGAACCAATCCGATGATCGACCTTGTAAGGCCCATAGTAGCGAGGCGCGAGTTTGCCATGCCCCTGGGAGGTAATGGCTACAGCTTGACGATGAAGGAGGCGAGCTGCACCCGCCGCCAGGCAAACTCCAGATCGCGGCGGCCTTGTTTCGCTTGTGTCTTGTAGTGTTGTTGGGCTTGCAGAGACACCATGGATTTCGTGAGGAATTCATTGCGATCGTGAGCGAGCTATCCACAAATGCAAATTTGAATCACCCGTTGTATTGCGCCATGAGGAGGGTCACGACCATACACCACACCTAAATGGCGAGGTCTGGAGCGAAGCTTGAAGCCGGTGTTGTAGCAAAATTCGCCCGTGAAGCCAGCGCATTGCCATTGCCGTCGGCGATCTCCAACGAGCAAATAAGGTACATGATGATGATTTTGTTGACTACTTCTGATTGACCATCGGACTGGGGATGGAAGGCCGAACTGAAACAGAGCTTGACACCAACCAAACGGAATAGTTCAGTCCAAAAATTGCTAGTGAAAACCGGATCACGGTCACTAACAATGGAAGTAGGAATCCCATGAAGGCGAACCACTTCGTCGAAGAAAACCCGGGTCACTGAATGAGCCGTATAGGGGTGGCTGAGTGGCAAAAAATGTGCGGACTTGGAGAAACGGTCGACCACAGTTAGGATGACCATCTTGCCGCCAATTCGTGGAAGCCCTTCAACGAAGTCCATGGCGATAGCAGACCAAACCACCGACGGTAGTTGCAGAGGCTGAAGGAGGCTGGCCGGGTGGAGTTGTTCGCCCTTATTGCGTTGGCAGACCTTGCAGGACCGCACAAAATCTTGGACCAAAGTGCGGGCATTGGGGATATGAAAGTCAGCTCGCAGGCGGTGAAGTGTCTTCTGGACCCCTTCGTGACCTGCTTGGTGTGCGGCTACCAATATCTCTGGTAAAAGAGAAGAGGTTGGCGAGATGAAAACACGATTGCGGAAGACGATGAGGTTATCCACAATGCTCCAAGGGCCTTGCTGTTGGCGTGCACGAATCTTGTCCCATAACTCCTGAAGGGTAGTGTCCTGTTGTATTTCTTGGCGAAGGCCATCAAAGAGGGCAAATTGAGGGCTGGAGATGGCATGGCCGATGGTCAGAGGTTACGTGTCCCGACGGGAGAGAGCATCTGCAACAATATTGGATTTGCCGGGCCGGTAATCAACGGTGAAGTCATACCCCAATAATTTACTGACCCAATGATGCTGTGGTATGGTGGACAAGCGTTGATCCAACAAGAATTTTAAGCTGTAGTGGTCTGTCCGGATTAAGAATGGGCGGCCCCACAGATATGGTCGCCGAAAACGCACTGCTTGCACAAGGCCAATCAATTCCCGTCCATATGCCGGCAAGGAAGCGTATTGAGGAACCATTGGTCGGCTGAAGAACGCAATAGCGCCGGTGCCCTGGTGGAGGACAGCGCCAATGCCATGACCCGAGGCATCACACTCAACATTGAAGGCAACATTAAAATCCGGAAGTTGCAAAATCGATGCGGTCATGAGTGCTGACTTCAAAGTGGAGAATGCAGTGGCTGCTTCTTCCGACCATTTGAAGGCTTCCTTCTTGAGTAGCTTGGTGAGGGGGGCAGCCAAGTCACCAAACCCGCGAATGAACTTGCGATAATATCCGGCGAGGCCGAGGAAACCGCGGAACGCTCGGACTGAATGGGGAGTGGGCCAATCCTGTACAGCCGCCACCTTCTGAGCATCCATGGCAACCCCTGCGGCCGAAATGATGTGGCTGAGATAGGCCACAGATGATTCGCCGAAAGAACATTTGGAGCGTTTCAAGAATAACCGGTGGTGCTGGAGGGCTTGGAAGACAGTCCGGATGTGGCGGAGATGCTTCGACCAGGAGGAGCTATAGATCAGAATATCATCAAAAAATACTAGAACAAATCGTCGGAGAAAAGGGCGGAGCACCTCGTTCATAAGGGCTTGAAAAGTGGCCAGAGCATTGGTTAAGCCAAACGGCATAATCAAGAATTCAAAAAGGCCCTGATGTGTGCGAAACGCCATCTTCTCTATGTCAGCCGGGTGCATTAACACTTGATGATAACCAGAGCGGAGATCGAGCTTGGTGAAGAACTTGGCGCCACGGAGCTCATCAAGAAGCTCATCCACCACAGGGATGGGAAATTTGTCCTTGATGGTGCGGTCATTAAGGGCGCGGTAGTCGACACAAAATCGCCATGACCCACCAGATTTCTTGACAAGCAAGACCGCCGAACAGCTTTTGCGGATCACACCTTGCAGTAACATCATGGAGCACTGTTTTTCCAGTTCATCTTTTTGCAAATGAGCATACCGATAAGGCCGCACTGCAATGGCGTCGGTACCAGGCTTCAGGTGGATGCGGTGGTAACGCTCACGAACAGGAGGTAGGCCAAATGGTTCGGCAAATAAAGCCTAAAAATCATCCAACAAGGTCTGGAGCAGCTCCTGTCCGGTGCATGCCTGGATGGCTGGCGTGGGCGATGAATTGTGCACTCCAGACCAAATAATATGGCGCCCTGCATGGCTGAAAGACATGGTCATATGAGTGAAGTCCCAGACAATTGGACCGAGAGTACCAAGCCATTGTACGCCCAGAATGATGTCGAAATCATCCAGGGGAAGGACGTAACAGTCCAGAGCAAAGTGGACGCCAGCAATTGCGAGCTGCAGATGACGACAAACGCTGGGGCTGGAGACGCGGTCACCATTAGCAACCAGGACCTGAAGACCGGAACACGGAAGAAGAGGGACCCCGGCGGTCTTCGCGACGCGGTCGGCGATGAAATTATGTGTGGAGCCTGAATCCAATAGGGCCACAAAGGCATGGCCGTCGATAGATACCAGAAGGCGCATGGTCTGGCCGGAACGGGAGGTGATCCCTGTGAGGGCGGCCAAAGAGATGGCTGGTTCAGTAGGCGCCTCGGAGTCCAGCTCATCAGAGACATCCAATACTTCCAGGACAAAGAGCTTCTTGCATCGATGGCCGCCCACGAATTTTTCGTCGCAATGGTAGCAGAGACCCAACGCACGGCGGCGATCCATCTCAGCGGGAGACAAGGTGCGCCGAGGCAACAGAGGGCGAGAAATGGTATTGGCCCCTGACTCTCCGGCCGGGGCGCCCACGGCCAATGATGTTGATCCGCCTGAAATGGTCGCAGGCGGGGGGCGCCAAGGTCGACGAGACAGCGCAGCCTAGGACGAGCTTGTCAAGAGTCGGCGTTCATATGCGCGGGCGAGACTCATAGCCGATTCCAAAGACAACGGAGCTTGGAGCTCGACGTCGATTTGGAGAGGATCCCCTAATCCGGCAGTGAATAATTGAACTTGTTGATGTTCAGAGAGGGGATCCGTGCGACATAATAAGGCCAAAAATTGCTCCGAGAATTCAGACATAGACCCTGTGCGGCGCAGCGCTACTAATTCACCCAAGGAATTAGAATGTAGCGGTGGGCCGAATCTGGTATTGACGAGCTCGACGAAGTGGCGCCAGGAGGGAGTACCCCTATCGCGGTCCAGGCGATGATACCAGAGTTGCGCGGCGCCAAGCATGTGAAAGGAGGCCAACCAGACCTTGTCCTCCTCCATGGTGCGCTGGTCGCGGAAGAACTGGTCGCAACGGTTGAGCCAGGGCAGGGGATCTTCTTTGCCATCGAAGGTGGGAAAATTGAGTTTGTAAAAGTGAGGGGCACCGCCGCGATCAGGTTGGGAATGGCCCGGTGGATCACGGTGGTGACGCTCGAGTCCAAGGTCACACCGGACGGCAGTCCTAATCAGGGCAGCCCCCGGTTGGCGCTGGTCCTCCTGACTTGGTAGTCCAGGCGGCGTAGGTAAGAGGCCGCCTTGGTGCGGAAGCAGGGGCTCCGGTAGATTGCTGCTCTGCCCATCCGCATGCTCCAGGCGAGCAATGGCGATGTGGTGAGCACGCTGCTGGTTGTCAATATCTCGAACAGAGTTGGCAAGGGAATCCATCTTGGCATGGATGATCGCCTTGTCAGTCGTCATTTGCTGAAGGATAGCATCCAACTTGGCCATCACAGGGTCGACGGGATCCTCGCTGGACATGGTGGGAGAAACAGCGGAAGAATCTGATACCAAGTTGTCACAAGCTGAGGATGCAGAAATGGAGTTGGAACGAAGGAAGTAACTGTGGGATGGAAGAGGAAACGCCCTAGCCCTCCTGCGGCGCGACGAGGAAGCCGTGGCGGCAGCCGCGTGGCAAGGAGGCTAGGGCGAACAGCAGGGATACTAGGAAACAGAGGATATGAGGCAATTTTCTAATATTCTCCAAAGGTAAATACTTAGCCCCTTATATAGGAAGGGCCTTTACAGATAAGGTAACAAACCATCTTGTTAAAAGGGAAATATCTTAACAATAAGGAAACTACTAAATTAATGCCAACTATTTCTGATTGCAATCAGTTTCTTCCTTATCTACACTTTAAACCGGATTCCCCTGAGGATCAGGGCCGGCTTTCTTCTTGCGGCGCCCGTAAGTAAGGCCCCACATGACATCCGCCGATCCAAGCGAGAAACCAATCACCGATCCAAGCAAGAATCCCACAGCAGTTTCTAGTCCAAGTGTGACAAGGACGGCTTTGTTCTTCTTGCGATGTGCTGTTTCCACAAATGGAGCCTTTTCCGTGCAGGAGGAATTTCGAAGAAGGCAGAGTGCAGAATTGCCCACAAAATCCTCATTTGTGAATGTGGAAAATTGGCCCCCTGTTGGGATATCTCCAGCCAATTTGTTGTACGATACATCAAACTTGGAGAGGAAATTCAGTTTCGTCAGAGATACTGGTATGCTCCCATTGAGATCATTGTGGGCCAAATTCAACATTTCCAAGCTCGACATGTTTGACAACTCATCAGGAATCCGCCCTGAGAAGTTGTTCCAGCTCAAGTCCAGCACATGAAGCTTCACAAGATGGCCAAATCCTGGCAAAACTGGCCCAGCAAGCAAGTTGTTAGAGAGGATCAGCGACGGTGGGAAGCTGCTGACTTGGTTGTATTGCAAACCTTTGCCAGTAGAATCTTTCTTAATGAATAGTGGAGGGTCCTCTGTTGATGCCAGCTTACTTGAGCCATTACTTGAAATTAAACTTCTCATCTGTGTAAAGCTCTCAGGAAGCTCCCCACTGAACAAATTGTTTGACAGATCAATGTAGAAGAGATTGTTCAGATTGCCTAACCATGGTGGGATCTTTCCATTCAACTTGTTCCACGAAATGTCCAGCACATTGAGGTTCTCCAAGTTCTGCAACCAAGGTGGAATCATGCCCGAGAGTGCACAGTTTGCCACGACAAGCACCTGCATGCTCTTGAACCCTTTGATTCCATCCATTGGCATTGTCTCACCGCCACGGAAGTTACTGGTTAGCACCAAGCTCGTCAGGTTGGGCAGGTTCTGCAAGACTTGCAATGCCGACGACAGGTTGGTGAAGGCATTCCCTGTCAACGAGAGGTATGACAGTGATCTCAAATTCTTAAAGCTCTCTGGTATCACCCCATCAAGTTTGTTCCTTGCAAGGTTCAGCGTCCGCAACTCAGTGCACCACGCAAGACCACGAGGTATAGCACCTGTCAGCTTGTTGCTCCCAGCATCGAAAGTGTTCAGCCTTGGCAGTAAATTGAAGTCAATAGTAATCTCACCTGAAAGTGAGTTGTTTCTCAGGCTGACCACCCTCAGCATTGGGCATTTCGAAAAGGAATCAGGCAATGTGCCATTGAACCCGTTGGAGGCCAAGTTTAAGGACTCCAGCCACCTCAAGCCCCCAAACACATTAGGGATGGAGCCAGTGAACATGTTATACGACAGGTCAATCTGCATAAGCTGAGAGAGGTTATCGAGGCTACCGGAGAGCTGATTTTCCTGTAAGCTCAGCCTCCTCAGCACAGGCATCGTGTACAGGTCGACGGGGAGGCTCCCCGCGAGGGCATTGCTGTCGAGAGAGAGCTCGGCGAGCTCCTTGCACCGGCCGAAGCCGGCGGGGATCTCCCCGGAAAGCGCATTCGCTGAGAACCGCAGGACATTGACCGGCGCAACGCAGAGCACGGTGGCGTTGATGCCGCCGGAGAAAGCGTTGCTGGAGATATCAAGAACCGTCAGGTTTGCCGCGCCGGGGAACGCAGGGTGTGGCCCGCTGAATTCGTTGGAGGAGACGTTCATCACCTCGATCGCCAGGAATCCGTCGTCGCTCGCAGGTAACGCGCCGGAAAGCCGGTTCGCGCTGAGGTCGAGCACACGCAGGCTCGCGAGCCTCGCGAGCCCCGCCGGCGCCTGGCCGCGGAACGAGTTCTTGGAGAGGTTTAGCGTAGCGAGGCCGTCGAGGGAGGCGATCGAGGAGGAGATGACGCCGTGGAGGCTCTTGTTGGAGAGATCCAACCCGACCACCCTCCCAAGATCGCAGGAGACGCCCGTCCAGGAACAGCACAAGGCATCGTTGGGACCCCATCCGACGAGCCCGGCGGCCTTCCTGTCCAAGCCATTGGAGAAGGCCAGAAGCGCCTTCAGGTCGGCGGGGTCGCACGCCTGGTTCAGGGAGTGGCTGCCACGGACGTGGAGCAGAACGGAGACGAGCAGCAAGAGGAACGAGCGGTAGTAGCCTTCCATCTCCGGCGAGAGGCGGCGGCGGAATTGGGAAAGGAGGCCTTAGTATTTCAGTGGACGAAATGGGTGGGCAAATCAAGCGGGGAGGACGGGCTACTAGTATACAAGGTCGGCGGTTTGGACTTTGAAGAAAGAGAAACGAGTTCGTGGTAAGAGTCAAAGCGACGGCGACAGCACACCGGTGGAGCAAGTGGTGGACGGGCTACTGCACAGCTTTCGCTAAACTGCTCCCTCCGCGGGTTACATTTTCAAAACTTTAACCGTCAATATCTTTTAAATATTTAAATTAGATATATAGTTATATAGGTAAATTTATCTTGAAAAATACTTTCATAATATTATAATTTTATTAAATTTTAAATATATTATTATAGAAATTAATGGTAAAAACTTTGTTTTGAGGATCGTGTAAATGTCCATAGCGGTAACTATTTATGACCTGATAGAGTAGTGTGCAGTGTCACCAATAAGACATGAATTAAATACAGTGAATAGTAGAGTTTAGTATTTGATGTACTTTTCTTAACACAAATTTTCTCCACCTTTTATTTAAAGCTAGTAACCGACATGTTTTCATGTACCTACCCACGTGCATATCTAAATATCTTGCCCATCAATATCCGTATTATCTAAATCCATATCCGATAGATAGTGAGCTAATCTCTGTAGTGAATGCGCAACGTTAATTTGAGATTATGCTGATCATTGTATAGACTAGGATAGTTTTCGTGGCGTGATATGCCGCGTACGTTTTTTTTTTTTTTTTGCAGAAACAGTTTCATTTTTTTCGGCGGTGTTTTTTTTTTAAATTGTCGAGAAAACGTGCGAAACAGCTGAAAGGATACAAACGCAATCACTTTTTTTTTGTATCTATCTGAAGTCTTCTCACGAAGGATCTGCGATTGCGTGTAAATCGAAAGATCCTTTTCGTGAAAACAGCTGGAATGATCAAAACGTAACTACGCTATTTTTTCGGTATTTGTTTAGGGTCCTTTCACGAAAGATTCACAATTTTTCTGAATCAGAAGACCCTCTTCGTAAAAAACCGCGGGAAGAATTTACACGTAATTACGTATTTTTTTAGAGCCTAAACGCGAAAAATCCAAAACGTGCCAGCCGGCTGAGCCGCGCGACCGACTCAGCTCAAATCACTGAGAGGCCACGATTCCTTCTAACTTTATTTAAGGTATTATACAGAGCGATTATATTCATGGAAGTATACAATCTGCCTAAATCTTCAAAACTGCGTGCAGTTGATTTGGTAAGACAGTTGCTCTCAACATTATGACTCTGCATTTGTAGCAGCAGTACTACGTAATTTGGTGAACGGAAACCTGCTGGCCATGGCCTTCGTTTGAGTACCATGCAAAATATTGGTACGTAATTAGTTCTACAATGATGAATTAGCTGGGGAAACAAGTTCAGCAAACGTTTATACTAGTTGATTTTTTCTGAGATTACTGCTGTAAGATTTGCACAGTAGCAGGTAGTACCACAGAAGTCTAGAATTGCACTGTAGAACATATGCACAGTAGCAGGTACTAGTACGTCTTTGATCTTGGCATGGACCTTGGCATGCATGCACGGCACAAGACTTTTCTAGCCATACTTGTTTACCATCCTCCGTTGTTGTTTACCATCCTCCGTTGAATTTGTCTGCTTGTATGTGGTGATGATCGTCTTTTTGAGGGATACAGAATTTTGAGTTATTATACTCGACAGCCTTTTCAGGCTGTCCACCCTAGTCTAGAGTGGACAGCTACTTTTGGCCGTCGACCTTAGCGTTATTATGGTGGACGGCGTATATTTGGCTGTCGACCCTAATAGGGTGGACGGCCCGCCCGTCGATTTTAAAATTATGGTCGATCACTTACTTTCGGCGGCTTATGGTGGACGGCCAGCTGTCGACCCTACTTAGGGTGGACGGTTTTGTCTCTAGGGTGGACGGTTTTGGCTGTCGAAATTACTGTTTTTCCCTGTAGTGCCGGTTGCTTGGGAGATCACAGAGTAGAGCATCCAAAGGCAAAGTCAGAATTCTCGAGCCAAAAAAAAAAATGAGGAGGAAGCAAAGGAATGCATGGGGAAAAAAAGAAAGAAAAGCAGCGAAGGTGTATGTCAGAAAGTGTTAGGACTAAGGCCTACCAATTACTCCACGCTTCTGATGTAGAAGAGATTGTGCCCTGTCATTCTTGTCAAACATTTCGTATGACATGAAAATTTCAGATAGGCTACATAAAATTTTCAGTAGATGTAACCTTTTGTTAAAAGAATAGAACTTGCAGGTGATCTTTTTAGGGGGGAAAAATACCTTACTTGAGGTAATGACGTAACGTGTATGTCGAAGCATGAACAAACAAATGAAACCAACCAACCAACCAACCGATGCATATGCAATATATACTAATCGATCCTGATGGAATAATTTGGTTGAGATGAAATGTAGACGACAAACTATTATGTTCAGTTGTCAGCAACAAAATGCCACATCGCTGGTTAGATTAATTTCTGAACCATCTTCTGGCTCAGCAATTCAGCATCAATTGGTTGAGAACTTGAGATAAATGCAGTCCGGAGAATCGATTTGCCCTGCAACAAATCGTGGATTCCTCGCATGCATGCAGTTATTTCGGCGCCGCGCTGTCTATACAGTACGACCGCAACCATATATATACGGTACCCATGATGAACAGTGGGGCTTGACAGTGAGCGGAGGCTGTGGAGCGTGCTTCCCCATGGCGAGCAGAGCAGTGAGCAAACGCCCACGAACGCACCAACTCGCGCGCGCACGGCACGCGAATACCTACCTACCTGCCGTGTCCATCTTTTCGGACAGTCGTCAGCACCAAGAGCCCGGTAGAATATCTGCTAGGTGTGAGACTAAGAGTGTGTTTGGCAATGATTCAGTTTCTTCAGATTTGTAAATCTCCAGATTCGTGAAGCTGAAGCTGTGAGTACATTAAAAGTGTTTAGATAGATCATCTTGTTTACATTTTAGATCAAAAATATAAACTTAATTCACTTTATTTTAACCTACAAGTTTCAGATTTCAGGTGAAGCTGAAATCTGGAGCTCTACCAAACAGGCCCTAATAAGCACACGACCTTCTTCCAATCTAGGGGAGCACATCTACGAGGTGAGGCCAACATAATTGCCGCGGTCGGCCGGTCTACGGCGCATATGGAAAGCTACCCGCTCTCTGTTGTGTCTTCTATTGTTAGGAAAGGACTATTTTCGTAAACTTATTTAAAAGATAATCAGATTTGAAAAAAAGAAATGGTTGCAAAGGGTAGAAAAGCTAAAAGGCTTCAGAGTCTCCTCCCCACTTGTCGTGGCGAGTAGTGTAGCGCATCCGGCACAAGGTTCCAAAAACCAGCGAGATTTCAAAAATCTCGGATTTTGGCAGGGAACGGGATCTAATATCCCGGTCGGATAAAAAAATAAAAAAAATAAATTGCTATAGTAATCTCATAAATCACGGGTAATTTGACTTTTTTGACCGAATTTTGCCCAATAACCCTTAAGAAAATCATTTTCCATGAAATTTTATTGAAAAACCCGAATTTTTGGGAAGTTTTAAAATTTTAGCAGAAAACCTTTCAAATTTTTATAAATTTGTAAAAGCTTGATCATGCTCTAAAAAAGTTATGGTACTATCTCTATAAGAGTAGTATCACACAGAATTTTTTTTAAATAATTGAACTTCATTTGTTATCTTAAAAAAATCAAAAATAGAATAAACATTACTGTGACAGTAACATTTTTAAAATTGTATAAATTTGCTAGAGTGGGATCATGATCAAAAAATTTTAGGAGAGCTTAAGCAATGCCTAATAAACCTTCTTTAAAATTTTTAAAAAATTAATACTTTTTATTTGCTCAATCAAATCTATTAATATATTGAACTTTATTTGTTATCTTTTAAAAATAAAAAAACACAAAGAATACAGATGGTACAGTACCATTGTAAGAATTTTATAAATTCATTGGTGTGTGATCATAATCAAAAAATTTTATGAGAGCTTAATAATTAACTTAATACCCTTCTCTAAAAGTTTAAAAAATTCTAAAACTTTTTTGGTTGCTTAAGCAAATCTATGTTTTAATCATCTGGTTTTTATTAAAACATAGCACTGTTAGAATTTTAAATTTTTTTTGAAGCTTTATCATCATCTAAAAATTTTATGAAAATATTTATGACACATCAGGACCATCAATAAAAGATTGTAAAATTTACTAACATAGTTCGAACTATTTTTCATTTGGTTGAAATTTGTCGATAAGGCTTTTATCAGGATGTAGGACTTTCTGAATTTTTAAAAATTCCTAAAGTTTCAGAATTGTCTTAAAATTTTATAAGAATATTAGTGATGCATCAAAACCTTGCACAAAAAATTTAAAAATTTTCTAACGTGGTTTGTTCTATTTTTCATTCAGTTTAAATTTGTTAGTCAGCGTTTTATCAGGATTATAGTGATAATCATCTGAAATGTTTATAAAAATATTATCGATGTGTTAAAATTCCAAGATCTTAGTAAAATTTTAGATTTCAGCTATCCTCCAGATATCAACGAGATTTGAAAGCTTGGTCCGACCGATCCGTTCCTCCCGGAAATTCTCTTGGTTGGCTTAGCGCTCACGCCAGTTTCCTCTTTTTTTCTTTCCGTACTTTGCTCCGCGCCGCAAGCAAAGCCACATATATACTATTACGCGTACGGCGTACTGGCAGTCTGGCACAGCCACATATACTACGCGTCTTCCCTTCCCGCACTCCAAGTCCAGCTGCTAGCTTTCACGACCCGCCCGTTCGATTCTTGGTTTCTCCCGTCTGTTCCAGCGAAAATCTAGAAACCGTGAACGCAAATTCGTACGCGCTTGATTTATCTGGCCTGGCGACCTTTATCTCCCCCTCCTCTTCATACTAGCAATTGACCCCCTCCAAAAGTTGCTGCAGTTAGCGGAGTATTGTGGGATCTTCAAACCGGTGCTTCCCGCAACTGCTAAACTGAGATGTTCACTCTATGCAGATGACGCCGGAATATTTTTAAATGCAGATAAAGAAGAGCTCATAGCCCTTAGTCGAATCCTGGATATTTTTGGAAGGTGCTCAGGACTGAAGATCAACATCACTAAAACCGAAATCTATCCGATCAAATGCCAAGATGACCTACTACTAGAATTGTTGAATGTCTTTCCCGGGAAACTATCATCCTTCCCTGGAAAGTACCTCGGCCTACCATTACATTTTAGACAGTTGAGAAGGATCGAAATTCAACCATTGATTGATAAAATAAGCAGCAGGCTAGCCGGGTGGAAAGGGAAACTCCTATCGACAGCTGGAAGAGAGACCCTTGTTAAGTCAGTGTTAACATCTCAACCAATATACCACATGACGGTATTCCCAGCGCAAAAGTGGCTAATTCGATGCATTGATAAGCTTAGACGTGGCTTTCTCTGGAGAGGAAAAGACCCGGCAAATTGTAGTGGCGGACACTGCCTAATTAAATGGAAGGTCACCTGCCTCCCTAAAAGCAAAGGGGGACTTGGTATCAAAGATCTGGAACGCTTCGCTAGAGCGCTTAGACTTCGTTGGCTATGGTTTAGATGGAAAAACAACGAGAGGGCCTGGACGGGCTTGGATCTGCCATGCGACAAAACGGATCTTGCTCTATTCAATGCTTCAACGGTTGTCACGATTGGAAATGGTAAACTAACGGACTTCTGGAGGTCAAGTTGGATAAATGGGAAAGCACCAAGTCACATTGCGCCGAGCCTCTTCCAGATAGCGAGAAGAAAGAACGTCTCTGTCCACCGAGCCCTGGAAAACAATTACTGGATTCGTTTTTGTACTCCAGTGAACTCAGAACAAGAAATCAGGGAGTTTGCAGCACTTTTTGAGGCAATACGACGAATCAATAGAGATGAAAGGAGGAAAATCAAATAACCTGGCGTTGGACAACTGATGGACAATACACAACCAAGAGTGCATACTTGGCGCAATTCCGAATCGTTTGATAAAGATGAAGCTTTGCCCGATATGGAAAGCAAAGATCGAACCTAAATGTCGATTCTTTGCATGGACATTGATTCACAATAAGATCTTAACAACAGATAACATGCTCAAGAAGGGATGGCCATGTAATGCCATCTGCAGTCTTTGCAACGCGGCGCCGGAAACACCAACTCATCTCTGCAAAGACCTTTTTTTTAGGCGGTATGGAGTCTTCTTCTGCGATGGGGGAATTTGGAGCGGTGTCGGAATCTGGACCACAGCGGATCAATATACAAATGGTGGAGGATGATGAGAACCCAATATGATAAAGCAAGCAGACGGGACTTCGACGGCCTTCTCATTTACTTTTGGTGGAATCTTTGCTCGAAAGAAACCAACGCATTTTCCAGGGGATCTTCAGAAATCCACAGCAAGTGGCCACAGCAATCAAGGATGCGGTGCTCAACCGTATTTTCACGTCGTCATCATAGCTTGAGGATAAGCCAAATGTGTTCGGCAACTGCCTTGAGTGGGCCATCTTCTGTTTTTTGTTTTTTGGTTTTATCAGTAGTGGGTCTTTTTATTTTGTTATTCTAGTAAGTGGTAGTCGGTATTTCTTTAGCGTGCTAATTGTCAGTGGCAGTGGCCATCGTCTGTGAGGTTTTTTCTCGGGTTCGATTTTTTCCATAAAAAAACAGGACCCACAAGTTCTTTTTTTATCACTCTTCTTAATATAAATTTGCAGCAATTCTCTTGCTGCTCTTTCAAAAAAAAAATTATCTGGCCTGGCCGTTTGAATTTGAATCCAAGAAGCTACAAATTAAGAAAACGACCGGCGAGAGCTTCACAGAAGCTGAGAAACTGAGGTGTAGAAAATGTCGTTAACTTTGACCTCATCTAGGAATGGAGGATGACGAGCATTAGAATTTGGCCGAGTGGCTGTACGAAATGAAAGAGCAGATCAGCAGACTGCTCAATGCGGTTAGCGACGAGCGTTGCCGCATTGAGCTCGTAAAGGCGTACAAGGGCACGTAGAATAAAGCTATCTCGGTTTATTTTTAATACGTACATATTAGTTTTGTCCTATGTAAAAGAGTAAGAAAAGAGAACAGAGAACAGAGCTGGCTTTTATATAAGAACTAGTATGGCACGAAAAACATAATAGTCCCTCTCTGTGCTACAGTACCTTAGGGAGTAATCATGTGGCACTGTAGTGCTGGATTTTTTTCGGGCGGTGGGGTGACGCGGGATTTGAATTATCATGGAATGGGGACACGGGAAATTGGCGGCGTGAAATCCACTAGCGGGTGCGGGATTCAGCACAATTATCGTGGAATAGGGGTGCGGGAAATGCAATTTCCGTGGGTTGAGGACACGGAAATCCAATTTCCGTGGATGGGGTGTGGGATTTGGATTTTCTACAGTAGGGACACAAGATAATTGGATTTGCCACATGTGGTGATCTGATAAATTCCGCGCTCCCTCTATACGGAATGAGGTTATTTTTGTTAAAAAAAATCATAGAAGCTAGTTGTTAAAAAAATTAGACGTGTTAAAATAGTGAACAATTCCGAGCCGTAGAGGTTCTTTATAAAAAGATCAGGCTAGCTGCACCAAGTCATCAGCAACACTCCAGCTAGCTAGCTAGCTACGAACACTAGTCCTGGTTCCTGCAAAGATGTATCAAGATTCACGTGCTACTCGAGCACGACTCGCTCTAAACTCAATTCGACCTTCAAATGAGCTAACATTAAGTTTTATCCTGAGCTCATGAGTCTAACAAACTTATGAGCTACTAGGTAGATAAGCACGTTATACTGCGCTGGCTGAATTTCGATAGTATGCGCTCGAAAAAATAAAGTTTTAGATCCGTACGCGAATATACGATACTGTAGGGTTCTTTTTGTAATACATGTTCGCAAAACCACCCACCGGTGGAAAATTGTCTGGAGGAAAAAGGGTGTAAAATTATTAGAGATGACAACCTTCTTTTGTCGAGTCTAATACTCTACGCGTTCACCTAGTAATAATACATGTTTAAAAAAATATCAGGGATCGATATGGAAAATCGATTTGGGGAAAAAAGTGTAGAGATAGAGCTGCACACATATCTCTGATGACAAAAATATTTTTTCTAGGAAAAACGGAGAACCCAATCGTGAATACAAAAACAATGGTTTTTTTTGGAAACAGGAAAATAAAGGCGAATGATCCGTATGCGAATATACGAAACGATAGGGACCTTTTTGTAAAACCACCGATCAAAGGGACTGGATGTAATTTTGTATTTTCGCAAAACCACCAACCGGACAAAAATAGTCTAGAGGGAAAAGGGCGAAAAATTATTAGAGATGACAACCTTTTTTTGCCGAGCCTAATACTCTATGCGTTCACCGAGTAATAATACATGTTCGCAAAACCACCAACCGGTGAAAAATAGTTTAGAGGAAAAAGGGCGAAAAATTATTAGAGACGACAACCTCATTTTGTCGAGCCTAATACTCTACGCGTTCACCGAGTAATAATACATGTTTAAAAAAATATCAGAGATCGAGATAGAAAATCGAGTTGGGGAAAAAGTCTAGAGATAGAGCTGCACACATATTTCTGGTGACGAAAATATTTTTTTCGGGAAAAACGGAGAACCCAATCGCGAATACAAAAACTACGGATTTTTTTTGGAAACGGGAAAAATATATGAAACGATAGGGCCGTTTTTGCAAAACCACCGATCGAAGGGTCTGGATGTATTTTTTTATTTTCGCAAAACCTCCCACCGATTAAAAATAGTCTAGAGGAAAAAGGGTGAAAAATTATTAGAGACGACAAACTTCTTTTGTCGAGCCTAACATTCTACGCGAGTAATAATATATGTTTAAAAAAACAAAGATCGAGATGGAAAATCGAGCTGAGGAAAAAGTCTAGAAATAGAGCTACACACATATCTCTAGTGACGAAAACATTTTCCCCGGGAAAAATGGAGAAAGGACCTAGACGTAAGAAACAAATGCGAATGACCCGTACGCGAATATACGAAATGGTGTGGCTTTTTTTGCAAAACCACCGATCGAAGGGTCTGGATATATTTTTTATTTTCGCTAAACCACCCACCGGTTAAAAATAATCTAGAAGAAAAAAGGTGAAAAATTATTAGAGACGACAAACTTCTTTTGTCAAGCCTAACACTTTACGAGAGTAACAATACATGTTTAAAAAAAAATCAGAGACAGAGATGGAGAATCAAGCTGAGGAAAAAGTCTAGAGATAGAGCTGTACACATATCTCTGGTGACGAAAATATTTTTCCTGGGAAAAACGGAGAAAGGACCTAGACGTAAGGAGTAAGGACCTGTTTGTTACGTTTTTGGACCTATCCGTTATCCTGAAAAATTATAAAAGGGCTTGTTCGCGATTGAACTTAACGAGAGGGTTTTTCCGTAAAACGGCGTGCCAGGGACCTAAATGCGATGAAAAAAAAAATTATCTTCCTCTCACAAAAAATCGCGAAGGACCTATTTGCAATCTATAGGGACCTATCCGTAATTTGAAGGAACGGATGGATTTTTTCGCAAAACGCGCAAATTGACAGGTGGGCGCTCTCTCCTTGCGGCAATTCTTCCCCACGTAATAGATGTATTATTTGTTAAGGCAACGTATTCTGCGCACACAGGCCTTCTCGTATACACACCGTACATACTAACTAACAAAAGTCACGAAAAATTCTGAAAAAAATTGTAGATGTACTTCATAGATTGCTCTACCTATGTATGAAGTTTTAAGATCAAATTCATTATATATCGAGAGTAACAAAAAAGAGAAAATTCTGACAAGTTAAACTCTTTAAACTTGTCAGAATTTTCTATTTTTTGTAACTCTTGAAATATAATGAATTTGAACCTACAATTTTATACATAGCTAGAGCAATCTATGAAGTACATCTACAAATTTTTTCAGAATTTTTTGTGACTTTTGTTAGTTGGTGTGCACGGTGTGTACACGTAAAGGCCTATATGCACAAGATACGTTGCCATTTGTTAAATATTGCTATATGTTAACTCTTAACGAGCTTACTCAAACTGAGCTCAAGTTTAATGATTTTTATTGTTGAAAAATAATACATATTAAATTATTTATTATTATCGGGTTTACTCAAGCTTGAATTGAGCCGAGCTTGGACAGCTCTGGTTCGCACGAAGACATTCCTCGCTAAGTGGATGAAGTTGCATGTAAAGACAAAGAGTAAGAGTTTCTGAAAAAAAATCACAGGAGTTAGTTTTATAAAAATAAAAAACAGATGGGCCAAAACAGCGAACACTTCTGAGCAGCAGAGGTTCTCTCTTTCAAGATTAGAAATCTCGGCAAGATCTCGTTCTCTGGAGCTAGATGAAATTTTGATTGCCGATCTAATTCAAAAAAATTTGTTTTGCTACAGTGATCTCGTTTTTTCATTGAGATTTCGTCCAAACCACCCGGTATCTCAGGATTTGAGCCCAGAATTCAAAGTTTAATACCCGGATTTGACTAGATTTAGGTCAATTACCCTGGAAAAAGTGATCTTCCATAATAATTTGTCTGGATTTAGGTCAATTACCCTGGAAAAAGTGATCTTCTATGATAATTTGTTGGAAAACTATTTGTTGAGATATTTTTTAAAACTATAGAAACACTATCGATTTTCATAAAATTGTACATACTAAACCCTGACATGAAAAAACTATAGTACCATACTAAGAAGTGCAGAATTATACATAATTTTTTTAAAATAATTAAACTTCATTTGTTATCTTTAAAAATCAAAAATAAAATGAATATAATTGGGACAATAACATTGTCGAATTTTATAAATTTTCTTGTATGTGATAATTATCCAAAATTTTTATGAGAAATTAATAATTGCCTCAGTAACATTTTGTAAAATTTTTAAAAATTTTAAAATTTTTCGTTTGCTCAATCAAATCTATGTATTGAACTTCATTTGATATATTTCAAAAATCAAAAGCAGAAAGAACATAAATGGTACATTGTACTTGTAAGAATTTTATAAATTCAGTGGAGTGTGATCATGATTTAAAATTTTTATGAGATCTTAAGAATTTCCTTATAACCTTTATGCAAAAATTTTAAAAATTTTAAACATTTTTTTGTTGCTAAAGCAAATCCATGTATTGATCATCGGGTTTTTATGATAACGTAGCACTGTCGGAATTTTTAAAACTTCTTAAAGCTTGATCATCAGATGAAAATTTTATAAAAATATTAATGATAAATCATACCATCCAATTTTTTTAAAAAAATTTCTAACGTGGTTTGTACCTTTTTCATTTGGTTGAAATTTGCCGGTAAAGCTTTTATCAGCAAGTAGCACTGTCTAAATTTTTAAAAATTCATGATGCTTCATCATCATCTTAAAATTTTATGAGAACATTAGTGATACATCAAAACAATGCACAAAAAATTTTAAAATTTTCTAACGTGGTTTGTTTTATGTTTCATTTGGTTCAATCTTGCCGGTCAACGTTTTATCAAGACAGTAGTAATATTTAAATTTTTAAAAATTCTAGATGCTTTATAATTTTCTCAAATTTCTATGAAAATATCACCAGTGTGTCAGGAATCTGTAGAAAACATTTGAAAATTGTTTGACTTCATTTCGATTGGATTTCACCCGCTCAAATCTGCCAAGATCTCAAAGAAAACCGGTGGCAAAAACCGAATTTAAATTCTATTTTGCATTTTAGCCAGGATTTGTTTGAAATGCCGAGATCTCACTGTGATTTCATTCTCCGGTTAGTTGGTATTTAGAGCGATATCGAGATTTCAATCCTTGCTCTCTTCTGTGTAATAAGATCAGGCTAGCTACAGCAAGTCATCAGCGGCACTCCAGCTAGCTTGCTAGCTACGAACAGTAGTCCTGATTCCTGCAAAGATGTGTATGCAGCATCCACCATCTTGCCTAGGGCTGGTAAAAAAAGCTCAAAATTAGTGAGCTACTCGAGCACGACTCGCTCTGAGCTCGATTCCACCTTCAAACGAGTCAACATTGAGTTTGATTTCGAGCTCACGAGTCTAGTAAACTTATGAATCACTTATTAAATATTATTGTATGTTAACTCTTAACGAGTTTATTCGAGCTGAGCTCGAGTTTGATATTTTCTATGTTGAAAATAATGTATATTGAATTATTTATTGTTATCAAGTTTACTCGAGTTTGGCCTGAACCTAGCTCAGACGGCTCTGGTTTGCACGAAGTAGTTCCTTGCTAGATGGACAAAGAGTTTCGGAAAAAGGAAACATACACAAGGAAGCAATTCCCGAAAAGAAAACAAACATTAGGAAAAGAAAGAAACCTGATGCAATCGGGATTTAATAAAAAAAACTGATGCAATTGGGTTCTAAAGGTTTATAGTTTTGATTTAGTCGACGTGATCACCAACTCCATAATTTTGTGCTGGATGAGCAGGAATCTCTTGGACCTGCAAACTGTGATCTATCTCTCTTGTTTTCTCAGCAAACTACTCCACAGTAGTCCCCCAAATCAAGAAATTTATGTGATTTGAAAGACGATTTTAACTGTCTCAAATTGATGTATGCAATATCAAAAGGCTATTGCACCCAGCAGGTCAAAGATATTGCTGATTGCTGTGGTTAGAGACAAATAGCGCGCGTCAGGCCTCTGAATTGAAGCTACATACGTCCCGGCCCTTGATTTTGAGAATACATGGAGTGGATCGTGCACCAAGCCGGTGTATAACAAGCTACTGCATGCGTGTGCCAAACACATCTTTGGTTGGCAAGAACAAAGCATACAGGAAAATTAAGAAACAAAATGACTTAGTTAAAATATTTAAGATCCCACCATTAACGATTAGAGTATGTTGATTTGTTTGGTACAAGTCCACTAATCGTCAAACCAGGACAAGATTCGATTAATACAACTCAGTGACGCTTCTTAGTGAGTAGGAATGATTGGTGATATGTTGAGGCTCATGTAATCCACTCGGGTCACGGATTCAAATTAATAAAAAATCATACAACTTAATAATGTTTATTTAAGAGCACTTTTACGATACACAATATTGAATATTAGCCATTCATTCTTTTTGATCTAACGGATCAGTTTATTTAGGATTTAGTTATACTTCCGCTGGAAATATTGGTAGTAGAAATCATATGGTAACAGTATTTTAATTAGCCATTGTCGGGGACTGGGAAATCCCTGCCTGGTCAACGGATGACCAACAAGCTCCTAACTTGAGCTCGAGCCGCGAAGTCTTTGACCACGACGTGGACCACACGGCTCCCTTACGACCTCGAGCTAGGGTGTAAGGAATCAGCTTCCGCTCGAATGGGTCAAGCTCGGGATACAAGTCGTGCATTCAACTGGCGGTTACGAAGGCCCTTAAGTAGTGGAGTTAAGCCAGACGTGGGCGGCAAATCGGGACAGTTACGACCGACCTTCATTGCGCACGAAGCCACTCTCCTAGGAATCTCTTCCGGACGTTTCCAATAACAGCTGCGAGGGGCATATAACCCCTGAGACGAGCGTACTCGAGGAGGACATCATAGCACAGAACTCACACACAAACACTCAAGCTATAGAAACTCGAGCTAGAGAACACCTCCTGTACTCAAACATAGTGAAATTCTCCGCATTTGGGCAAGATTGGAGTAGAGCTATTACCTGTCACAGGGGCTCGAACCAGTATAATTCTTGATGTCTCGCTCTATGTCCTTTTCCTTCGACCTTTAGAAATAGTAAGATCAACCCTTCGGTGAGTGAAATCGATTCCGGGTCCCGTATACACGATTAACCCCCATACACTTTTGCGGTCCGGCAATCCCGATCGTCGACAACCATTTTTTAAAATTTGAACGTATGTGTATTTTTAGTGTTTTTTTTAATTCGAAACTGCTTGGTGGGCTACGCAAGACAAAGCGCTCGATGTATTAGTGCAAGACCACGGTGTCATCACGAATCATGCAGGAGGGAGCTAGCCGCAGTGTGATCACAATCCGAGAGAGCACCGGCAAGAAGGCAGAGGTTGCGGCATCGATAAGACCGGATTGACGCTGACGACGGAAAAAGGAGGGCAGTCATCTTAAGGATTTAAGCTTCACAGTCCACGTGTCACCGATTCAAATCTCAAAAAATTCATACAACTTAATAATTCTTTTTAGGTGGTGGAAACATTTAGCACGCGTAGTCATCTTAAAGCTCACAAGTCACAACTCATGTTTTATGTATTTAAAATTTCAGAAAAATTTAGTGGAATCAACAGGCAAGATGCCACAACCGCTACATATGCTACGGCCTAGCTACGATTTACTAATGCTTCGACCTATCCATAAACTACGACGAAGAAAAAGAAAGGACAAGTCCAGATATTAGTGAGTTTTCCTTCCAAGAATATCCTGTATTTTTTCATACAATTTAATTTGATTTAATCCTAAAAGTCAAAACTGTTCCGTATGACAACATGGTTGTTGCGTAAGGTATCATCTGGAAGCAAGAGCGAGTAGACGCATGAAGGCTGTGCAAGCCTGAGATGTTGCATCCGAAAAGAGCCATCAGTCAAAATGCAGACGCAGGTGAATGGTTTGGCCACCAGCCACACTGTCAAAGTGGTAGGGATGGCTGTCGAGCCAGTTCAGCTTGGCTCAATTTACTAGACTAGCGAGTTAAAAACTCAGTCCACTTTGGTTGGGTAAAAAGCTCGAGCTGCTCATGAGCAGCTCACAAGACACGTCAACTAAAATAAGATGAGTTGAGCTAAACTAAATCATGTGAGCTATGTTAATTAGTAAGGATATAATTACATAAGCTTACATTAATTTAAATATTTTGCTGATCAATCTAAGTGGTGAAAGAATATACCAAAATAAACGGCAATTATAAGCAAAAGAATAAAAGATGTTTTCTAGTACTTCCCACCTTGGTATTAGCCTAAAGAAATGTATTCCACATCAAGCTATGCACGTGCTCTCTAGACTGGACGAATCTGACGACCATCGTTTCAGACAAACGGAAGCGTACACACCAGCAATTCAGCATGGGGATCGCAAGTCGCAACTAGAAAGACTAGGAACGAAGCCAACCCTTACGTGGTCCGGAGCTTTTTTTTTCTCGATCTGCTGCGCGTGAATAAAATAGTAAAAATAGTTCTTTCTAGACCACGAAGCTAGCGCTTACCAGGGATAGAAATTTCGACGAATTTTGCGAAATTTCGGTTTTCGGACCCCCGAATTTATATCTACCGGTCGAATCTGAAATTTTAAAAAAAATTGATTTTGCTACAGTGTTGCTACAGTATTTTCGGAAAAATTTCGCTGAAATTTCGGGTTTTAAATCCGGATTTTCAAATTTTTTGGTCGGATTTGAACGGAATGGGTCCAATAACCCTTAACAAAGTCTTGTTACATGAAAATTTGATGAAAAACTATTTTTTTGAGATTTTTTAAAATTTGGGTAGAAACACTGTCAGATTTTTAAAACATTTTACAAGCCTGATAATCATCTGAAAAAATTATGGTATCATTCCTTGTTGTTTGGGATCATAGACAAAAATTTTCAAAATAATTTAACATCATTTGTCATCTTTAAAAAATCAAAAACAGAATGGACATAATTGGGACAGTAAATTTGTTAGATTTTTGTAAATTTTCTCGAGTGTGATCATCATCTAAAAATTTTATGACAGATTAATAATTTCCTCAGTACCATTCTATAAAATTTTAAAAAATTTCAACCTTATTTGTTTGCTCAATAAAATCTATGAATGCAGTAAGCACTGAACTTATGTGCCAATCTGCTCTGCACAGTTTTCAGATTTCGGATTTTAATTTATCAGACAATTAAAATATTTTGTAAACTTTTTGAAAATTTGTTTTTCAAGTTTACTTCAGCTAAGGATCCTTATTTAAAATTTCCAGCTCCAAATATTGTTCCAGGAATTTATAAAAATTCTGACATTCAGAGTACTAATTTAAATTCTCTCTGTTTTTAATTTTAAATATTCTAAAATAATTTATTAATTTCTGAAAGTTTTACTGTAGGTGAATTAATGGCTTCAGAAGATAATATAAAATTTTTAGCTGGAGATAATTCATCATTATTTTCATTTAATTCTGACAATGCTACTGTTTCTAGTCTTGGTGCAATAAATGAGTTTGGATTTTATGCATAAATGTTGGATATGACATTTTATCATTTAAAATTGGGATTCCAGGTTATTCTCAAGATTATCCATGATTTTTGAATTTTATTTGCTTCAGATTTCATTTTTGTTATTCTTTTATTTCTTGATTACACTTTTCCAACTTAATTTGTGGTATTATATTTCAAAAATCAATTCAGCGAACAAAGCTATGATGGATTCATTGAATCAGTTAGTAATAATATCTTAAATTTATTGATGAATTTAATTCGTGATGGATAGGGAGTTATCTTCATACTGTATAAATTTCAGAGGCAAATATTACTCACAGAATTTACAACAATTCTGACAATGTACTGTGTACATATTTCTATTTTGGATTTATCGGCAATTCAAATATTTTTATAAATTTTTAATTTTTTTTCAAATTCGTTTGAGCTAAGGATTCTTATGTAAAATTTTCAGCTTAAAATATTTCTCCAGGAATTTATAAAAAGTCTGACATTCAAAGTACTAGTTTTCAACTCTCTCTGTTTTTGAATTTTTAAATATCTTAAATTAATTTATTGATTTCTTATTTTTTTTACTGTTGATGAATTTATTGCTGGGGAATATAATATAAAATTTTAAAAAATTCAACTTTCTTGGTTTGGTCAATAAAATCTATGAATGCAGTAAGCACTGAACTTAATTTGTTGTATTATATTTCAAAAATCAAACAGAGAAAGAACATAAATGGCACTGTGCATTCTACGAATTTTATAAATTCACTGGAGCATGATAATGATTCCAAATTTTTATGAGATATTAATAATTTCCTTGCCACCCTTATGTAAAATTTTTAAAAAAATTTAAACCTTTTTATTGCTAAATTAAATCTATGTATTGATCATCGGTCTGTTAACAGGATAGTAGCACTGTTCGCATTTGTTAAAATTCATGACACTTGATCATCATATAAAATTTTTATGAGAATATTATGCATGTGTCAGGACCATACAGAAAAAGTTTCAAAATTTTACAAGCTCGTTTGTTCTAATTTTCATTCAGATGAAACTTGCCGCTCAGCGCTTTACCAAGACAGTACCAATGTTTGAATTTTTAAAAATTCTTCACATTTTATCATTATCTGAAATTTTTTTGCAGAAATATCATAAGTATGTCAGTAATCTTCACAAAAAATTTCAAAGTTTTCTAACGTAGTTTGTACTATTTTTCATCCGGTTCAAATTTGCCGACCAACGTTTCATCTACATAGTATCAATATTTGAATTTTTAAAAATTCCGCAAATCTGATAATCACCTGAAATTTTTATGAGAACATCTATAGTGTGTCATAAACCTACAAAAAAAATGTCAAAATTTTTCAACGTCTTTTGAACCCATTTTCAGTCAGTTTATTTTGACCAAAATTTCGGGAAATTTCGCCGAAATTTCGGGTAATTTCGTCGAAATTTCGGTGCGAAACAAACCGGATTTGAATTTTGAATGTCCTCCGGCCGAAAAACCAAAATTTTGAATTTCGGAGGTGGTTTCCGAATTTTTGCAGCAAACGAAAATTTGATCCTTGCCTACAAGTACACGGATAAACTGAAGTCCACCTCTTTATAAATGGGCAAATGAAGAAAAAAAAGGAAAGACTTTATTTTTCCATGGAGCGCGTGAGGATCAATATGAACTAGTAAGGGTTTATGCCACTATTGCTGCAGTGCAAAATTTAGTCAGTCGACGCTATGCCGCGCGAAATTTGGTCTGATGATTATTTCTGAAAAATAGATGTGAGGACGTAAACGCGAATTCGTTTTTTCCTCAGGAATTTTGTAAAAGAAATGCGCTATCTAGGAGTCATCGGCGAATTTACGGCACCACAGGTCATCTTTGTGTGGTGAGGAACCGCTAAGAGTTGTCATCAAATCTGCGAAAACACATGTTTTTTTTTGCATGATTTCGGTTTTCTCCGGTTCTTTTCTAAAAAAATGGCAGATTTTTTTCATGTAATTTCAGTTTTCTTGTTTTTTCTTTAAAAAACGGGTTGCTAGGAGCCGTCATCGAATCTGTGGGTTGCTATGAGCCGTCGGTGAATCAGTAGCTTTTTGTAAAAAAAAGCGCGGAGGGACATAAACGTAATTCCGTTTTTCGGAACAATTCAGTTAAAAAAAACCTTTTTGGAACCAAAACATAATTTCGTTTTTTCTCGGGTCTATTCTATTAAAAACCCGACATGAGGACCTCGCAAACCGCATAGGGACTTAAACGCAATTTTGATTTTTTCGGATCTATTTTATTAAAAAACCGATAGAAGGATGTAAACGTAATTTTAAAATCTTTGGAGGGCCATTTCGCGAGAAAAATGATGTGGCATGGCTATATGGCCGGCAATCTCTCCAGCTATAATATAAGTAATGATTAGAAAGGTATTTGTAGTTCATATTCTTTCTGGGTGCACTCCTGGTTCATGGCGCCAGGGCCATTCCTAGCATTTCAGAGGCCCAAGGGCAAAACAAAAGTGGTGGCTCTGAGTAGAAACGGATATTTTAGATATCTCAATTCTGTTTAAGGTAGTTCCAGGCATTTCAATATCAAAAGCCTAACGTGTAAGCGATAACATGCATGTGCGAACATTTTCATAAAACCGACATCCTACTATAATACTGTATGAACAAGACTATACGTGCTAATTAAACTTCTCTTGCAACTTGTAAATGACATATAACTTAAGGCCTCGCATTGAACTCGAGAAATTTACATATAACTATATGAAATAAGCTGTTTTCTATGAAATTCATGCATTCTAAATATTCTTTAAAGAGTATGAAACTACATAAAAAACATTTTTATGGGATTTTTCGGTTAGCCATGACATGCAACTAAGCAATCATTAGCTGACACTGAAAACTCAAAGTACCAACCTTTAACTAAAAAATTCTTCATATCCTTCAACTAATAAAGACTTTCTGTTAGTCACCAAACACAACCAACTGGTCACCATAGGCACTAGAAATCCAAATTACCGATCTTGAATTAAATGTTTTTTACGTATTCTTTAACCTAAGAATTCGAATATATAAAGAACCACCAATTGTCAAATTCTCTTTCAGTTTAATTAGCAGATAGTAAGATACAAGCGAGTTACATTGTATCGAGCTGGCCATCGATCTTGTGATCGAACATTCATTCATTTAGTGTATTGTGAATGTCAAATGCAGGTGTTTCCAATTGGCGAGTTGTCGAGTTGAGCATTTGGACTGACTTGGACAAGTTCTCAGTATTGTTGCTGGTGGTCTAATTCTTTGTTCTTACTAGTGGCTGCTTGGGAGTTGATGATATAGACATATATCCTTATGTACTTTGATTTGCAGATCTAACTATGAGTCTACAAATATATACATATATAAATGAGCTGGGCTTCTGGCTCTCGTGGACCCTAGACGATCGTATTTGCTGCCCATACCCTGGGCGCGGCCCTGCATGGCCCGATGCAAAAGTCAGTTTCGAAGCAATAAGGTCGTCCTCTTGTTGGGTATATGGCAACGACTCAGCTTTTCGTGTGATGTACGTGACATGAGATGAAACTAGTTGTTTGCACCAGTTTTTAGAAAATACGACAAGAATCGGCAGAAAGGCGTGAGTTTGCTTACAACACAAAGCGCCTTAAAAGATTTGGATAACGTACGGATAATATTTGGAAACAGAGTCCAAATAGGAAACTACAAAGCCGATTCAGATTACATTGTCGTGTTGGATCAGGACTCAGATCGGCTGGCGGGTATATAAGGTGCGCTAGGGCTGCTCGGAAAAAGTGACAATCAATCGACACATCTTGCAGTTTTTTACTTTCTGTAGTCTTCAGCTTTTTAGTATTGTAATCTTCCCTTTGTAAGTCGACAGTGATCAAATAAAGTTGCGAATCGCCGATTGTTTGGTCATCATCGATTTCTTCAGGTTTGATTTATTCTGTCTTGTTGCGCATCGCCTTTTCAGAATCGATCTACCTTTTACCCTCGGATTAGTCTTAATCGACTAATCTAGTTATCCTTCTAATCGGCTTTCTGGCTGATTCTTGATTTTAGCCGATTCGCCCCAAGGATCGGCTTGATTGCATTTCACAACTCTTTCCCTTATCGATTGCAGGGTCAAATCGATTGCACGCCACAAGACACTTGAACCCGGGTGTTACGTCCGTGTGTTGCAACCGAAACCCTCTTCACGTTTTGGCGCCAACACATTTTTGCACGCCGGTGGGACCGATCGGGAAGATGACTGCAGGCAAGTCCACCGCACCAGCCGATGTGAACACTGATGCCATAATCGTCCCTACTTTGGACGATTTAACTCCAGAGCAGCGCAAAGAAATCGAAGATCGAAAAGCTGCATTGGAAGAATTGGTGCTGAGTTGCTATCAGAAAACCCGACGAGGGGTTACGCAGAAGACGGCGCTTCCAACGTTGAACCCACTTGGCGAAGCTGGCGTCGCATCAACTCCGGTAAGCCGATACATGCCCGCTCAAGCTGAATTATCTATCATGATTGAGCAATCTGTGCATCATGCATTGATCAATCAATCATCGGCTTTGGTTACAACGTTAAAGCCGATGATAGAGAATAGCGTGAAAACGATTGCACAAGAGTTGGCCACGTCTGGGGGATTACTGGATCCATTACAGCCACTCGGCGACGCATCTATATCTCAGCACCAAATGTCAACACCGGCAAAACGCTTCGGCACCTACACCTCACTAATGCCGACCCACCCACAAGATGTTGGCACCGCCAAACCTCGCCCAAACCCAACCACTCATTACCATGCATACACCGACGCAAAAATTAGATCCATCGGCCGTGAACTTCACGCCAATCGGCTACCCAATTGATTGAATTAGATAGAAATTATAAACCTCAAGGACCAACCCAAGTTAGAAATTCGGCTCCATATAAAGTAGTTACATACACGGAGCCGTTTGTCCCATTGCCCGAGGTGCCCGCTGCCAGAGCCGATGGGTACGAACCATGGCAACAACAGTACCCATCGGCTAGAGCGAGCCGACCAACCGAGTTTGCACTCGGGGTAGGATACTATTCATCCCAATTGGCCAAACCCTGGTGTTACATCGGCCAATAACATCAGTTGGGCTGATCAGATTTCTATGGTCTTAAGAGATCAATTTGGCCTACAGCCCAAAGGAAAAACCATCGGCTATAGAAAGTCGTACCCAGACTACATTAACCGAATGCCATATCCCCATAACTTCAGAATTCCCGATTTTACCAAATTTTCAGGGGATGATTCGGTCACTACTCTAGAGCATGTTGGGCGATTTATCGCCCAGTGTGGTGAAGCAGCTCAATCCGATGGGTTAAAAATTAGACTCTTTCCATTGTCTTTATCGGGAACTGCTTTTACTTGGTTTACGAATCTGCCTCCAAATTCGGTCCACTTTTGGAATGATTTAGAGAGCCGATTTCATGAATACTTTTTCTCTGGTAGTCTGGAATTAAGAATTTCGGATCGAAGCACTGTCCGACAGAAATTCGGTGAATCAGCTTCTGAATATATCAGGAGGTTTAGGGAAGTGTGAAATCGGTGCTTCAGTGTAGTTTTACCCGATAATCAGCTAGCCGATTTAGCATTCCAAGGGCTGATTCCTCCACTCAAGGAAAAACTTGCCGGACAAGAATTCACTGATTTAAGTCATCTGCTTCATCGCGTATCGGCACAAGAAAGCCGATATTTAAGTAAAGAATTCAAAGATAAAATTAGAATAAATAGCAAGGACAAGACCAAGGTAAATATGGTCGAGTATAGCTCGAGTGAAGCTTCTGAGGATGAAGCAGATATAAACATAGCCGAATGGATAAAGGGTTCCAAAAAACCACTTGTCTGTTCATGGCTTAAGCCGACAAAGAGTAAGTCAGAGGTCAAGTACGCTTTTGATGTATCTAAGTGTGATCGCATATTTGACATGCTGTTACAAGAAAAATTGATACGATTGCCAGAGGGACATACCATACCGTCGGCTGATGAGATCAAAAAACGGCGATACTGTAAGTGGCATCATTCTTTTTCCCATAACACTAACGACTGCAATATCTTTCGGCAGCAGATACAGGCAGCCATTGAAGACGGTCGGCTCAAGTTTGTAGAAGAGCCGGCCATGGAAGTCGATGTTAATCCTTTCCCAATTAACATGGTTCAGTGCTCCGGCAAGGGAAAACAGATTGCCGATGAAAAACCCAGAGCAACGAGGCAAGTCGATGTAGAGTCCAGTTTAAAAAGAGAAACACTGAAGATAACGATCGGCTCACTTCAAATTGAAGCCGATCAAGACGGGAAGAATTCAAGGACTGTAAAGCCAAAAGGGGAGTTACAAGTCGAACGATGGTACAAAGCCGAAAGATCCCCGCCACGAAAACCAACATTTAAACCTAAGTCAACTTTTTCACAGTTGCTTGAAAAATATCAGAGGATAAGCCATCGGCAGGAGCAGCAGGCCCGCCGACCAGATGGGCTATATCGGCCAAACGATGTATTTTGGCCAAACAATTTGTATCTGCTAGACGCTGCAGAAATAGCTCATCAGAGATGTCCTTTTTGGCAATTCTGTTGGGAAAGGGGCGTGGCATTACCATCTTCAAGGTCATGCCCCATGGAGCATTACCCGTGAGGAAATTGGCCAAGACAATCGGTGAAAGAGCGTTTATTTAGGCCAACGACAGATCAAACTGAGTCAGAGCACAGGAAGCCAGTAAAAGAGAGGCTAGGCACGCCAAACCAAAACAAGGAAAGAGAGCCAACTGAGAACTTGGTTGGTAAAATCCGCAAGCCAGTAGAGCCCAAGCCTAGATGGTGTCTGACTGGGCTTAGCCGATTGCAACGTAGACGGCTCCAGCGCCTAAGGACGCAGGAAATAAGAGAGGCCGAAGAAGAAAAGCAGAGGGATAAAATATTTAACGAACTATGGCCGATAAAACTTGCTAAGAAGGAATGGAGGAGAAAAGAACAAGTCGACAACGAATCAGATTCCTCAGACGATTTGCTGTCACCAATAGTTCGAAATGACACTCCTCCCATGGATATCAACATGGTATTCACTCTGCCAGCCGAATTCAGGATCAAGACTGAATCGGCTAAAGATACGTTCGCTCAATTGTGCCTGAGCGCACAAGATGCTGTGTTCGAAAAACCACAAGATCCTCATCGGCATTTGAAGCAGTTATACTTAAAAGGCTTTATCAACGGAAAGCCGATATCTAGGATGCTTGTAGATGGAGGGGCCACTGTGAACTTAATGCCACTCTCTACTTGCAAGAAGTTGGGCAAAACCGATGAAGACTTGATCAAGACGAACATGGTGCTAAACGACTTCACTGGTGACCCCACTGAAGCAAAAGGGGTGATGGTCACAGAGCTAACCGTCGGCAGCAAAACTTTGCCGACCATGTTCTTTGTAATTAAGGCAAAGGGAAATTACAGTGTGCTTCTCGGACGAGATTGGATACATGCCAATTGCTGCATCCCCTCAACAATGCACCAACTCCTGATACAATGGAACGAAGATGAAGTCGAGGTCGTTTCAGCCGACACATCGGCTCATATTGCCATGGCTAGCTCTGACGCAAATTGGCCGCATGAGGAGGCAGAATGCATATCAGGTAAGGCACTAGACGATTGTGACTTCATATGCATCGGAAAGTCAGGCTTTACGTTGATCAGTGTCAGACCAGGCACGTTTGATCGGGCGAATGAAGTAGTAAGAAGATGGGGTCAGAAATGATCCAAATTTTACAAGATAAAGTGAAAAGCTATCGGCATGCGATAAATTCAAGTGAGGCCATCGAAGATTTCCAGGATGAAAAATTAGGCCAAGGGTTCACTTCTGCCGATATGCTTGAAGAAGTTGATATAGGAGAAGGTGATAGGAAAAGGCCAACTTTTGTAAGTGCAAATTTAGATCTAGAATACAAAAATAAGTTGGTAAAGATACTTAGAGAATACAGGGATTGTTTCGCCTGGGAGTATTATGAAATGCCTGGATTATGCCGACAGTTAGTAGAGCATCGGCTACCTATCAAGCCGGGATATCGGCCATATAAGCAACCTCATCGTCGTTTTAATCCAGAGTTGTATGATATAATAAAAGAAGAAATTGAAAGGTTGCTAGAGGCCAAGTTCATAAGGCCTTGCCGATATGCCGAGTGGGTATCTAACATTGTGCCCGGCATGAAGAAAAAGCGGTAAGTCATGAAAAAGCGAGATTTCAGAGATTTGAATAAAGCCACACCAAAAGATGAATATCCAATGCCTATAGCCGATATGCTTATCGATGCTGCATCGGGTAATAAGATTATCAGTTTTCTTGATGGCAATGCTGGGTATAACCAGATATTTATGGCGGAAGCCGATGTTCCCAAGATCGCTTTCGGATGTTCTGGCGCGATAGGGTCTGCATTTAATGGCCAAGAATGACATTCGGCTTAAAAATGCAGCGCTACTTATCAGCGCGCCATGAATTTGATCTTTCACGATCTAATCGGCCACATCGTTGAGATTTACATCGATGACGTGGTTGTCAAGTCTAAAGAAGACTGACAGCACTTAGCCGATTTAGAAAAGGTATTTCAAAATACAAGAGCTCATGGGCTAAAAATAAATCCCTTGAAATGTGCATTTGGCGTGTCGGCTGGCCAGTTCCTTGGTTTTATGGTACATCAAAGGGGTATTGAAGTTAGCCAGACAAGGGTCAAGGCCATAGCAAATACAAAACCGCCGACATGCAAGAATGAGCTGCAAAAGTTGATCGGCAAAATTAACTACTTTAGACGATTTATCTCTAATCTGTCTGGAAGGATTCAAGCCTTTACGCTACTAATAAAGTTGAAGGATCATCGGGAGTTTGTGTGGGGAGCCGATCAGCAGAAAGCTTTTGACGATATAAAGCAATACTTAGCGTCACCTCCAGTCTTGGCTGCACCTCAGAAGGGTATCCCATTTAAGATATATGTGTCGGCTGAAGACGAGACTATTGGGGCTGTATTGGCGCAAGAAATTGATGGTAAAGAGCGAGTAATATTCTACTTAAGCCGACGACTCTTGGATGCTGAAACCAGGTACCCTCCAGTAGAAAAATTATGTTTATCATTATATTTTGCTTGTACAAAATTGAGATACTATATATTAGCATCGACTTGCATAGTAGTGTGTAGAACTGACGTCGTCAAATACATGCTATCTGCCCCAATCTTGAGAGGACGACTTGGGAAGTGGGCCTATGCCCTAACCGAGTTCGATCTACAGTATGAATCGGCCAAAGCTATTAAGGGCCAAGCAATAGCCGATTTTATAACAGGACACGATACTATGGCAGGAATGGTCGATGTAGCTCCATGGCGACTGTATTTTGATGGATCAGTTTGTCAAGAGGGAAGTGGAATAGGTATAGTGTTGATTTCGCCAAAAGGACATGACATCGAGTTTGCATATCGGCTTAAAAGCGATGCTCTAATAACCAGGCCGAGTACGAAGCATTGCTCAAGGGACTACAGTTGGTAGATAGTATCGGGGCAAGCAACGTGGAAGCATATGGTGACTCGTTGCTAGTAGTACAACAGATTAAAGGAGAATTCAAATGCAACGATGAGGTGCTATCAAAGTATTTAGAGTATTGTCTCGATATTATCGATACCCTCACATCATTCTGTACCGGCCATGTGCCCAGGGAAATGAATGAGAAAGCTAATACATTGGCTCAGGCAGCTTCAGGCTATAAGGAATACAACCGATACGAGGCATTTGACTTGATCGACAAAGCCGTGCTGTGTGTCGATAATACCGATTGGAGAACAGAGATAAAAGCTTACCTGATGGACCCATCCAGGTCTACTGAGCGAAAAGTACGTCAAAAAGCGTTGAAGTATGTTGTGCTAGAAGGAGAGCTATATTATCGGACAATGGAAGGTTTGTTGTTGAGATGCCTTGGGGACGAGGAAGCAAAGGTAGCCATGGGGGAAATTCATGAAGGAATTTGCGGCGCGCATCAATCGGCTTACAAAATGATGTGGATTCTAAGACGAACTGGGTATTTTTGGCCAACAATGCTAGAAGACTGTTTCAAGTATTACAAAGGGTGCCAAAGTTGTCAAAAGTTTGGGAATGTGCAACTTGCACCTGCATCGGCTTTACACCCGATTATTAAACCATGGCCGTTTAGAGGATGGGGGATAGACATAATCGGCCAAATATTCCCAGCGTCAAGCAAGGGCCATAAGTTTATCCTTGCTGCCACAGACTATTTTTCAAAGTGGGTAGAAGCCGTTCCGCTTAAAAAAGTCACCAGCGTGGAGGCTATCGGCTTTGTTAATGAACACATTATCCATCGATTCGGTATTCCTCAGACTATCACAACCGACCAAGGAACCGTGTTCATGTCTAACGATTTTAAAAGCTTTGCAGAGAGCTTAGGCATCAAACTGCTTAACTCGTCGCCATATTACGCTCAGGCTAATGGACAAGCCGAGTCTTCTAATAAGTCTTTGATCAAGTTGATTAAAAGAAAAATCAACGAAAGGCCTCGAAATTGGCATTCAACTTTGTCAGAGTCACTATGGGCTTATCGGCTAGCGTTTCACGGATCGACCAAACTGTCACCATACCAGTTGGTGTATGGGCAAGAGGCCGTATTACCCGTAGAGATAAATATAGAGTCTATGCGATTGGCAAAGCAGAATAATCTATCAGCCGACGAATACAAAGAATTGATGCTGTATAATTTGGATGACTTGGCAGAGCTAAGACCGGTTACTTTAAATTGGCTTAAAAAGAATAAAGAAAAAGTTGCAAGAGCCTATAATAAAAAGTCGTACAAAGTCCTTCAATGGAAGCCGATTTAGTTTGAAAACAATATTGCCGATCGTTCTAAGGATAATCGATTCGGCAAGTGGTCACCTACCTGGGAAGGACCGTATAAAATAAATCGGCTTGTTGGCGGAAATGCGTATATACTCGAAACACTTGAAGGATTGGTGTTACCAAAGGCAATTAACGGAAAGTATCTAAAGCGGTACTACCCTAGCGTTTGGATCGGTGCGTGATTAGAAGTACAATGCAAAGAATTCGGAAACAAATCGGTTAAACAGCCGATTAAAACAAGATAAATACAGTCGGTTAAACAGCCGACTAAAGGTGCATTACAAGAAGTACCGCAAAAGCAACATTGTTTCAAAACGTTACACCAACATGATGCAGAATTACAGGCCCGACCCTGGAAGTCTGGCGCCCAAAGCCGACAGTGCTCCGGCGGCCTTGGCAAGTGCAGTTTGGACTCCGTCAACGATCTTCTCGTCAGCTTGAGCACTGCCGGGCACAAGACCTATTTTTGCAGACTGCTCCTTGACTCTGGCCACGGCTTGGCCAATCTTCTGTTTTTGCTCGGAGAGGGATGCAGTCTTTGCCGACGCTTGCGCCTGTTCTTTCACCAATTGGTCCTGGAGCTTGGCCAGTTCTTCTTCAAGTAATTTCTTAGATGATTCGAGTTGAAGAATTTGGGCCTTAGTAGATTTCAAGAAAGTAGCATCCTTGTCGAACTGCTGCTTCATCTTTTTTGCATCGGCCACTAGCCGATCAAACGCTTGACGATCGACTTTTTGAGCCTCTCGTTGAGCAATGCTGCTGAAAGCAACCTCCACTTCCTCCCTCTCGCCGTCCGGTGACATACTCCCGTGATCACCCCATGGTTTCGGAGGAAGATCGGCTTCTCGGGCCATGGCGCCCCTTAGCGGCCGAGTGTTAGCCAAGATTTGCGCTTCGGTTTGGTGACCTCGTTGAAGAGCCGATTCAACTTATCTTGCATGGTTGGCTCGAGTGGGCGACCATCTCCGACGCTTTCTTGGAGACATCGATAATGTTACGAAGATCCGTAACATAGTCCGTCGAGGCCATCACCTCAGGATCATCAAGATCATCCAAGCTGAAGCCAAGCAGATCCATGGGATCAGTCGATGCTCCGGGGATCGGCTGAGGCGGCAGGATGGCTTGAAGAGCAAGAGCAGCAGGGGTCGGCTGAGGCGGTGAAGCGGCAGGAAGTCGATTCGGAGAAGGCAGTGGGAGGTCAAGAGCAGACGTACCCTGAAGATCGGCTAAGATGCCGGCTACTTGAATCGACATTGTCGGCTGAAAGAAAAAGATGGAGAGTCAGCAGTGCAAAATTTTACAAAGCGCATGAAAACAACGTAACGACAAAACTTACTCCAACAACATCGGCCGGTGTGTGAGAGGAACTCTCAGCACTTTTTTCTTTTCGCCTGGGGTTTTTCTTGGCTGCCACCTTCGTGGATTTTGGTTTTTCTGGAATCGGCAATAAAAGGTCAAAAAGAAACTTAGAAAGACAATACTACCAAATAAAGGATAAATGCTTACTCGGCAGCCGATCTTTTGTGAGTTCCTCCAGCGATGGATTGTTTACTCCGAGGTTGCCCGAGGTATAGCCGGTCAAGCCGACCGACTGGTGCGGCCTTTTGCCTTTCGTTCCACTCTCCGATTGACCATCAGCGGCCTTCTCGCGCGTGGTTGCAACCTACATAGGTCGTGGAAAGATTAGCCAGCGAATAATGGAAACTGAAAGCGGTAAGAGTTACTTTGAAAAGCCGATACCTCTATAGCTACCGACGAATCGGTATAACCCGAGGAACTACTTTCACTCGAACTGTTGCTGCTGCTGTTGGAGACTACCGTCGGCTCGTGATAGTCCGGTAAAAACTTTTCTATGATAGCCGATGGATCACGGTCCAAATAAAGGGCCTTAGCTATACGCGACCACCAAGCAGAAAAATGGCTAGCCCGACAGGAATTCAGAAAGAAGCGCGGCAGGGCAGAAATCTGAAGCTCATCGGCGATTCCCAGAGCTACGTTGGCCGATAGTGCATCCTTCACCTTGGCTCTGGGTTGAAGCCGATCAAGTAGGGGCAATGAAGGAATCACTTGACCAAAGCCGAGCTGACGGGAATAAACAGAAGGATGGTAGAACTCGTATGAAGGCTGGAACGTTCTGTTTCTAGAATTTAGGCCGACATGAAGGATGCAAGGGGAAATGAAAATCCGATAGAGCATCAATGTTAACTCTGGCATCAAGGAACTGTCGGCATCCAGGTGCAGGAAAGAAGGCCATTGAAAATCGGCCGCATCATCATAAGAGAAGAAATCTTGCTGGGTGAATATTACACTGTCTAAACCCAAGAAAAAAGCAAGATATTTGTGCAGGCCAGCCGGGGTAATCCTTGTGTCGCCACTTGAGCACATTACAAGTCTTTCGCCATGAGATCGGCTTGCTCTAAATTGAGGAGTGGCATTCTCTGGATAGTCTTCACGAGGAAAAGCATAGTCTTCAACAGGTTCAGAGATAAGCTGTCGGCTAAATACCCTATACAGCCATAGCTGAATAAACCACAAAGGGCCACCAACGTTACCAACTACAAAATCAGCAAAACCAGAAAACAATCGGCTCCTGATAATATACATCATCTGATAGACTGCCCCCAGAAACATCTTTCCAAGAGCGAGTCGACGGCCCTCTACAAGTTGCTCTGCTACCAACTGGTACACCTGGGTTGGCCCAAGGGATGCACCGCAGAAAAGGAACCGCTCGAGCCAGAGGTTGAGGAAGGCTGCGTGCTCTTCGTCCGATACAAGCCCGTTTACTTTATTGTTGTGCTGTATGTACTTCGACCATCCTTCACCCTTTGTCTGGATCAGCTTGTAATGAGGTTTTCTGCTATAAGCCGATAGCTGGTCTCCGTTAGGCCGTAGACAGCACAATTCGGCCACATCCAGGAGGGTTGGACCGACAGGACCAGGACGGAAAAGGAAAGCATTGAAAGTATCGGACCAAAAATAGCACGCCGTGGCCACCAAGGGCTCATTGGCTTCCGGGAAAGCTAGACTTAAAGGAAGGCATTCGGCTATACCCATCCGCTCCCACTCTGCTCTTTTTTGGGCCGATACTCTAATATACCAACTTCTCCATTCTTGAGCGCCGTCGTCCAAGCCCTAAAACTTTTGCCCCACTCCTTCACATTGTAACCTTGGGCCGATAGGGGGAGTCTCGGGATTTCTATGTTTATCACCGTGTCGGCATCGAGGTTCCCTACCGGTCCTAAGTAATACTGGTTATTACTTTCGGGGATCGGAATGAGTACCTTTGAAGGGTCCATTCAGCCGACTGAGGGAGTTGAGAGGTTGATCACCAGGGCAGAGAGGTCGAAGGAAGCCGATTGCAGAGGGTGCCAGAGCAGGAATGCGTGAAAATGACTGTGGGGGTCCCGCATATATATAGTGCAGTGAAAAGCAAAAGTGGCGGGAAACGAATTCGAGGCGATGCGTGCCATTAAATCGCACTGAGATTTTTTACGGCGCAATTAAAACAAGCAGTTACTAGAACAGTCCTCCAGCTGACAAGGAAGAAGCCGACGAAGAAAGAAGCCGATGAAAGAAAAACCGATATATATTTTTGAAAGATAACAAGTTATCTTCCAAAAATGGGGGGCATATGTTTGCACCAGTTTTTGGAAAATACGACAAGAATCGGCAGAAAGGCGTGAGTTTGCTTACAACACGAAGCGCCTTAAAAGATTTGGATAACGTACGGATGATATTTGGAAACAGAGTCCAAATAGGAAACTACAAAGCCGATTCGGATTACATTGTCGTGTTGGATCAGGACTCGGATCGGCTGGCGGGTATATAAGGCGCGCTAGGGCTGCTCGAAAAAAGTGACACAATCAATCGACACATCTTGCAGTTTTTTACTTTCTGTAGTCTTCAGCTTTTTAGTATTGTAATCTTCCCTTTGTAAGTCGACAGTGATCAAATAAAGTTGCGAATCGCCGATTGTTTGGTCATCATCGATTTCTTCAGGTTTGATTTGTTCTGTCTTGTTGCGCATCGCCTTTTCAGAATCGATCTACCTTTTGCCCTCGGATTAGTCTTAATCGACTAATCTAGTTATCCTTCTAATCGCTTTCGGTCGATTCTTGATTTTAGCCGATTCGCCCGAGGATCGGCTTGATTGCATTTCACAACTCTTTCCCTTATCGATTGCGTGGTCAAATCGATTAGCACGCCACAAGACACTTGAACCCGGTGTTCGTCCGGTGTGTTGCAACCAGAAACCCTCTTCACGTTTTTGACGTCAACACTAGTGTTTTTCCTTTTTTTTCTTTCCATCGTTTGACATCAATTATCAAACTCATGAATATGTTTAAAAGGATAGAGTGGTATAATTGTTTTTTGTTAAAATAGTATATGAGAAGTGAAACGAATGGGACTGGAAAATTTGGGGTGTTAAACGAACAGGATTAAAAAGTTCGAGGTGCTAGATAACCGGTTTTAAAGTTTAGGGTGTCAGACGACTTTTGAGCAAAATTCGAGATGTTATATTGACTTTTTCCTCAATAAAACCAGCTTAAGGTGTTAAACGAATATGATTGAAAAGTTCAGAATCCTAGATAACCGATTTAAAAGTTTATAGTGTTGGATAGACTTTTTAAAACAAAGTTTAGAATGTTATAAAAACTTTTTTTTCTTAAAAGCTTACGAGTGTATAATGACATCGACGACTTCTTTTTTTCCCGAATCCACCGCTGAGCTCTGTGTGTGTTTTCCTACGAAATTACTCTGGCAATCCTCTGTTTTCAACTGGACGACGGCAGAATACTCGAAAAGCTATTAGCATTGGCTTCTGGAATTCAGCTTTCATTTGCGTTTCCACTTTCAAGCTGGCTTTTACTTGATTCCTTGTTGCACTCGAGTCCTTGTTCTGTTCCATGCTTAGTGGAATCCTTTTTCTTTCTGAAAGCCTGGTTAGTCAAGTCTTCATTCCACACCAGCGTAACATTTGTTTATCAGCAGCATTATTGGCCAAAGTTGACTAGCTTGGCTCTAACGAAACGGTGTCACTTTTCCGGCCCGGTAATGTGAAGCATTATATTCGTCCGGTCGGCCATCTTCTCGTTGGCGTACGCCCAAGCGATGACTAAAGTTGACGGAAGATTGATTACTTTTGCACAGTATAGTCGATGACTAAAGTTGATATTTCTACAGAGAGAGAGAGAGAGAGAGAGAGAGAGAGAGAGCCGCCACATTTGAAGTTTTTTGGCCTCCTCGCACGCTCATACATGGAAGGATGCCTCTATTTAGATGCCAGACCATAAGAAGTAACACACGGCCCAAAAGCAGTTTAACATCAGCACAACACAAGTTCCTCCTTGTTTAACAAAATTTCACCGTGTATTATACAGTTTGTATATCGTAAATTGTAGAAATCAGATTTTCATTGATTTGTTAAGGTTATTTGTACTACTCTACTACTAGTGAAAATATAAATAAATTCTAGCTAATGATCCATTGGATTTAAAAGAATGATTGATTCGTATTGAATTTAGTGTTATAAGTGAGCTGCAAAGCTCAAGATTCTCGAGGTATGCACACACTTTTGCACGCTCTAGTACCAGTAGAAACTTGCGCGGAGTCTACGGCATGCAATGATGCAAACATTTATGCAAGCAAAATTTCCCTTTGAGAAAACCGGTTTCGTGTTGAGTTTGAGAGGCATCGGGAGTGTTCGGCATGATTGCATGACAGTCATGTCTGCAGAGGTAGGAAATCCAGATGCCTTGACAGGACATTCTCACTCAGCAGGCAGTACTCCCGCCGTGCCGATGACTCTTGCGTGATCGAGAGCACCGTAAGAAGGCTCTTCATCAATTGAGATCCACGTACGGTCTCATCCATTAATCCGTCAGTGTTGCACAACACGATTTGTAAAACTGTATGTATGACTGCTCGACTGCTGTTGCTGTTACTAGTGCATGCACACCATTGATCTAGACCTCTTTGCTGTGAGATGGAGAGTTGAAAAGGAAGAAAAACGGTAGTAAAATTTGGCGTGGCAAATATCAATTGCACACCAATTTTGTGGGAAATAATTAAATGTCCCTAAGGTAAAATACTTGTGTTATGCCCTTCTTCTAGCTCGTCATTTCCTACAAATTTTTGTAATTTGATTAATGTATATAGCCTCCCGTTTGCTAAGTCTTACAACTGATGGCAATCGTCACACCATTCGTCAACTAGTGGAGGCGAAAGCAACTGCATGTGCCGCTGGTTGTGACTCGTGATAGGTCATGATGGGCGGTCAACGGTCAACTAAGACATATTCTAGGATGATGTGTTCATGAATGATGACTCGATGGAGACCATGATGCATGCACTAGTAAGGTAGCAACTGTGCCACTGGTTGTGACTCGTGATGGGCGGCCAACTAAGACATATTTTAGCGTGATTTGTTGATGACTTGCATGGGCAACGCACTAGCTAGCAATATCAGTAGGACGCCATCGGCCGGTGACGACAGCCCAATAGGTGGTATTGGCACGTATTAGTAGTCGTGAAGTGGGTTTAGGAGTCCCTTGTGTTAGGTTGGTGCCACAAGGTTGAATTAGATAGGATGATTTTGTACCATGTGATGATTTTGCTTAATGAAATGATGCAACATGTAGAGAGAACATTCCTTTAATTTGTATCTCACCATTTCAGATAGGATGGTTCAGGCCAAGAAATCAAACACATGGATGACTTTTTTCTTAAATGATGAATATATATATATACCACTTGGTACAAGCAACCAAACAAACACAGAGCATCATGAAACTTTGTACACAAAAAATCTTTAGTCTAGAACTGCAAATTTTGGCAAAGGAGACACACACAGATATACGATTACATATTTTAGCAAAAAAAATGGTATATGCATAATGCTTGGCAATCTATTATATTATTAAATAAGGTTAAAAGAAGCCTACATGCATGTTTTCTAGGAGGCTAGAAATTCATTTATTAATCGAGAAAAAAAGATAAAATCTGCATTGTATATATCCCATATAATACTGCCTGGCTAGCCGAGAGGAGCCGGTGCCCACGTGTCCCCCACGTATTTTTGCAAAAAAAACCCTTGCATTTCTCCAAATTACGGATAGGTCCCTGTGAATTACTTAATAGGTCCTTCGCGATTTTTTGTGAGGGAAGATTTTTTAAAAAGATCGCTTTGGGTCCTCAGGCGCTATTTTACGGAAAAATCTCCGTTAAATTCAAATCACGAACATGCCCTTTTCTAATTTTTCATGATAGCTAATGTGTCCAAAAACGTAACAAACCGCCCTCGCCTCCTTATATAGGTCCTTTCTCCGCTTTTTGCGAAAAATGTTTTGTCACCAAAAATATGTGTGCAGCTCTGAGAAGGTTGTCATCACATCTAGGTCCTTTCTCCGTTTTTCCCGGAAAAAATGTTTTCGTCACCAGAAATATATGTGCAACTCTAAAAAAGTTGTCATCACTAATAATTTTTCGCCATTTTCCCTCTAGACTATTTTCCCACCTCAGTTTTCCACCTCGGTCTCCGATATTTCCCAAATAATTTGTCGAAAGAGATATTTCTGCAACTCTAACTCTCTATTTTTTCCCCCGTAACTCGGTTCCTGTTGTTTTCCGGAGTGAGAAATATGTTGGAAATCGCGTTTACGTCCTTTCGCCGATTTTTTTCCCACACCCACACAGCACGGCGTGCAATAGCACACTAACGGAAAAAGCTCCCGTTAAATTCAAATCACGAATATGCCCTTTTCTAATTTTTCAAGATAGCGAACGAGTCCAAAAACGTAACAAACAGGCCTTCGCTCCTTACGTCTAGGTCCTTTCTCCGTTTTTCGCGGAAAAAATGTTTTCGTCATCAGAAATATGTGTGCAGCTCTAAGAAGATTGTCATCACGTCTAGGTCCTTTCTCCGTTTTTCCCGGAAAAAATGTTTTCGTCACCAGAAATATGTGTGCAACTCTAAAAAGGTTGTCATCACTAATAATTTTTCGCCCTTTTCCCTCTAGACTATTTTTCCACCTCGGTCTCCGATATTTCCCAAATAATTCGTCGAAAGAGAATTTCTACATCTCTAACTCTCTATTTTTCCCCCGTAACTCAGTTTCTGCTGTTTTCCGGAGTGAGAAATATGTTGAAAATCGCGTTTACGTCCTTTCATCGATTTTTTCCCACGCCCACATAGCACGGCGTGCAATAGCACGCTACCCTGTCTAGTATTTTGATGGGTCCAGCTTGTAATGGCACATACTGATTAAATATATATTAAAGCTGTTTCAATTGTATAATAAACGCTCTATTTTTCAACTCACTAGCAAATTTATTACAATATTGAGCTTTGTAATTGCCGGCAAATTCGACTATAGTTTCTTATAAATTGGAGACAATCATCTCCCAAGAGCCTGCAGGACAATTTAGAGAACAACCAGTGCCAGATCACTTAACCTAGCGCAAGATGATGCACACGATTCCGCTTCATTTCATGGGGCACCACGGAGAGATTTCGCTGGATGAGATATCGGTGGTGGACGATATATCCGAGTGCAAACAAAATAACAGGGACTGTCATATCTGCCTGCACATGGATCCAAAAGCGACTGTTAGTAGCTAAGTACGGGTGGCTTCAAATCAAGCCCTTAATATAATTTTTTTACCGTTTTTAAAGACTACTAATCAGTAATTACAAGTGGTTAGTATTTAATCTATTTGCACCCTCGACTCACGCAACATCCATTTGCACATACACCAGCACAAGACCTCAACTTGGCACATAAGAAAATTGGGAGAGTGGGTATTAATCTCGACTTACGACCTCCCTTTGTGTGGTTCTACGTTGCAAAGGAAAATAGTAATTCATCCTAGCTTGAAAGAGTTCAGTTATTAATTTCAGCGATTTCAAATGTACAACTTGCTATTTTGTTAACCAGAAGACTGATTATCTACCCAACGTCAAATCCAGCTCTTCCAAACTAGTTATCCGGCGAGGATGATACCGGGAGGAGGAGACGCTGGGATGTGAGAATGGAGATGGTGTGTACGTATGGTTGGTCGGTGAGAACAAATTCAATCCGGTGCAACAAAAAATCCTCGAAGTGCAATAAGTAGTGTCTAAGCTTGCAGCATATCTTTGCTCCCAATATATGTAACGAAGGAGAAATCAATAAACAAAAGCATTTGTATCACAGCTATACTGAAATAAATGGTTTTAAACTGAACGAGTACATTTTGGTGGTATTTTCCTAAAGTGCACATCTATCGGTGTTACCAAACCAAATTTTCCTTGTTTAAATATAAACGAACTGAACATTTGCTTACATGTAATGTAGATGGAATTATATTTCAGCACAGATGAGCCATACTTACAGCAATCGGAAGCATACACAAACCGCGGCTGGCCAGTGCGGTCAGGAATGGCGATTGCGGAAGGACAGACGAAGCTGCCGATGAGAAGCAGCATCAGTTGGATCAGGCAGAGGATCGGGAGAAGGCAAGGTCCCCTCGACATCTTCCGTAGCAGAGCTTCACTGGGCCTCTATTTTTTTTTTCTTTTTTCGAACAACGAGCTTCGAGTGTGCAATGAGAACGAAGGCAAGGTAATTATTACAATGACCCGGCGAACCTACAAGCACACGGATAAACTGAAGTCTACCTCTTTATAAATGGGAACATGAAGGAAAAAAAAGGAAATGGTACAGTACGTCTCACCAACTTGACATCTATTTATGCCAACTTGAACATGAAGGAAATGGTACAGTGTACGTCTCCAAAATAACATTTATTTATGCCAAAAGGGAATAGTATTTAATCTATATGCAACAAACACCCTCAACTCACGCCACTTCCATTTGCACATACACCAACACAAGACCTCAACTTTCCACATAAGAAAATTGGGAGAGTCCATATTAATCTCTGCCTACGACCTCCCACTACTACAGCGAGGCTTATATCAGACGCATGATCATAGACGGTTTTGAAAAACCGTCTGTGATATGGAACATCACAAACAGTTATGTACTCAAACCGTCAGTGTAGATATCACAGACAGTTTTATATTACAGCCGTCTGTGATGTAAGAAATATCACAGACGGTTTCTAAATATAACCGCTCGTGATGGCTACAAGACTCATTACAGAGCGGTTTCTAAGTAAAACTGTCAGGAAATCACGACGGTTATATAACACAACCGTCTGTAATATCTACAGAGTCATTACTGCATCGTTATATTTAGAAACCGTCTGTGATATTTCATACATCACAGACGGCTGTAATATAAAACCGTCTGTGATATCTCACGTATAAACAGAGCCTCCAGCCACTTCGTTTATAGGGTTTCGGTTTCTATCCTGAGACCGGTCAGGAAGTGAGGCGATTTTGTGAAAGAAGGCCATTGATTTTGAAAAGTGATATTAGATTCATTTGATTTTGGTGATCTAAGGTTAGTAATGAGTTCTAATTGCATACATCCAATTCAATATCTAGGTTGGTTAGGAGAGAATTAATTTAAAGATTGTTTGATTAGATCTAGCTTGTAGCTGGATCCATATGTTGTTTGTGATATTTGGTTAGTAATGTGTTTTAATTGCATTATATTCAACATCTAGCTTGATAAGGAAGGAATTTGATTATTTTTTTAGATCTAGCTTGTAGAACCATATGTTGGTTGTTTGATCTAAGGTTAGCTAGTAATGGTTCTATTTGCATAATATTATATTCGATCATGATGTAGCTAGCTAGCTTGGTAAGGATAGAATTTAAAGATTATTTAGATCTAGCTTATAGATCAATTCAAGTCTTTTGGTGATCTAAGATTAGTAATGGGTTCTAATTTCATTATTATATTGAAGATTAATTTGAATTGTGTTAATTATTTCTTTGTGATGTAATTAAGGTATGTAATTGCATAATTAGTTTAAGAATATGTGCATACGCACTACACTAAGTGTTACATGTGTAGCGTAGATGGATCGAAGCTGGATGTACGCTGAGAACCGTACGAGTGTTGAGTACCTTAATGGCGTCTCCACTTTTAAAAGAACTGCAGAGGAGGATATGTTTAATAAGGGGGTGCAATTCATGTCATGTCCGTGCATTGATTGCGAAAATCTGAAGATGTTTCGAAACTCAGCGCAGATCGAAGAACACTTGATTCGGAGGGGTTTCAAAAGGGGCTATACATGTTGCACCAGTCATGGCGAAGAGCATAATATACAGGAAGCAGCAAGTAGTGTTAATATTGTCGACGAAGTCAATGATATGTCGGATGATCATATCGATTGTGCTTCCGATGAGGACAGTTGTGGGTGACAATTTGGATCGATGTCGCATGATATGATGCGTATGAAACCTTGATGACAGGAATATGGAAAGTTCCCGGGCTTGATGGAGGACTCGGAGAAACCTTTGTTCGCAGGTGCAAGTTGAAATACACAAGGTTATCATCCGTGCTTGAACTACTCAAATTGAAGGCAAGCAACGGTTGATCCGACAAGAGTTTCACAGCGCTGTTACGTCTATTGGCGGACATGCTTCCAGAGGAAAACGAGTTGCCGACAACCACCTATAAAGCCAAGAAGTTCTTTATCCCATTGGAATGGAAGTAGAAAGAATACATGCTTGTCCAAACGATCAGATCCTATACCGCAAAGAGTACACAAACTTGTATATATGTCCGTGTGCAACGATCCCTGACAAGCGTAAGAGTCATTCAGATGATGATGGCGAGAGTATTGAGGTGAAAAAAGGACCTCCTGCTAAGGTGGCATGGTATTTGCCTGTAATTCTCCGTTTGAAGCGTTTGTTTGCGAACTCAAAGGAGGCAAAACTGTTGCGTTAGCACTTTGAGGAGCGTAAGAATGATGGAATGCTAAGGCACCCTGCTGATTCCATCCAGTGGAGAAACATCGATAGGAGCTTTCAAGAATTCGGTGCGGATCCGAGAAATATAAGGTTTGGATTGAGTACAGATGGAATGAATCCTTTCGGTAACATGAGCAGCCGGCATAGCACTTGGCCCGTAAATCTCTGTATCTACAACCTTCCTCCTTGGTTGTGTATGAAGCGAAAGTACATTTTGTTGTCTGTGCTTATCCAAGGACCGAAACAACCTGGGAACGATATTGATGTGTACCTAGCTCCATTGGTGGAAGATCTAAAAACACTGTGGGTTACCGGGTACACGTATGGGATGCGTACAAACGAGAGAACTTTACTTTGCACTGCTTGTTGTTCTGCACCATAAATGATTACCCTGCCCTTGCTAACTTGTCAGGCCAGAGTACAAAAGGAACCAAAGCCTGCACTCACTGCTTAGATGATACCGAGAGTTTATGGTGAATCACTCCCGCAAAACCATGTACATGCGTCACCGAGGTTCCTTCGAGGAATCACCCATATCGCAAGATGAAGCAACTTTTCGGCTGTATGAATGAAAATGGTTCAGCTCCAAGGCGTTTGAGCGGAGAGATGTTCATGACATTGTTAAGGATTTGGATGTTGCGTATGGAAAGGGACGTAAATCAAATACCCGTGAAAAGAGCATGTGGAAGAAGAGATCAATATTCTCGGGACCTACCTTCTTGGGAGCACCTAGAAGTTCGCCATCAGATCGATGTCATGCACGAGAGAAGAATGTCTGTGATGCGTGATTGGTCTCTTACTTAACATTAAGGGTAAAACAAAGGATGGTATCAACGCACGGCTTGACTTGGTCGATATGAGCATAGGACCTGAGTTAGCACCGAAAGAGACTGATAAAGGCCGTACGTACTTGGAACCTGCTTGTTATACTCTGTCAAAGGCCGAAAGAACTGAATTGTGCCAGTGCTTGCATGGTGTGAAAGTTCTTTCTGGTTACTCCTCCAACATGAAGAGACTTGTTTCGTTGGAAGATTTGAAATTAACCGCATGAAGTCTCATGATTGTCATGTGCCGATGACACAGATGCTCCTCGTCGCAATTAGAAGTATTTTGCGGCCAAGGTCCGAGAGACAATCACTAGGTCAGGTTATTTCCTTAACACAATCGCTAGAAGGTCATCGATCCCGGCGACTAGATGCTCGCAAGTCGAGGTGGTGATGACTCTATGTAATCTTGAGATGTATTTCCTCCATCATTTTTGGATATCATGGTCCATCTCATTGTTCACCTTGTGACAGAGATAAAGATATGCGGGCCAAGTTCCACGTAGCATGTACCCGCTCGAGAGGTACATGGGAATTCTCAAGTCTTACGACGGAATCGATCTCGTCCGGAGGGTAGCATTGTTGAAGGTTATGCAACGTAAGAGGCCGCCGAGTTCTCAGGCACAATTACATGGCCCAGTCGAACAGATAGGTGTGCCTCGATCTCGCCATGAGGGAGGCTCCAGGTATCGGGACCATCGGAAGGAAAGCAATCACGCTTGATTCGGTTATGTATGCTCGAGCCCATTTCACGGTTTTGCAACACATGGTTGTAGTGTCCGCCTATATCGCAAGCACAAGCAATGGCTAAGGCAAGAGAATCCAAAGACAAAGCAGAGTCTTGGATCACGAGACAGATAACCTTCAGCTCAACAAATGGTTGAAGGAGCGACCTATCACTGGAGCTCGCCGATGACACTGTTGACATGGTTGGCAAAAGGACCAACTTTACAGCTTGTCACATAGAAAGGATATGACTTAAATGGGTACACATTTTACACGAGAGATCGTGGATATGAAGAGCACAAACCGAATGCGGTGTTCGTGATAGATGCATTTAATAATACCGCTGGTTGACGAGGAGCTCCTACTATGGGTTCATAGAGGAGATATGGGAGCTCGACCACGCACTTTTCAAGATTCCCTATTTCGTGCCGTTGGGTCCACCTCTAGCACGTGAAGGTTGACAAGAATGGCATCACCATCAGGACCTTTAACGTGTCGGATACCAAGATGAACCATTCGTACTCGCTAACCAAGTTGTTCAAGTCTTCTATGTAACCGAATTCGCCCAACAAGAAGCGCCACGTAGTTCTTCGAGAAAAAGGAGAATTGTCGGAGTTGAGAATATACTAGATGAGGAAGAGTACAATCAATTTGATGAGTAATCTATGAAGTACATCTACAATTTTTTTCAAAGTACCATGTTCTCCCCCCGTGGCACGACAGTGACGCTGCATAAGAGCATGTCGTCCGGGTACTCTGCACCGTGGCACGATGATGACGCTGCGCAAGGCTACTTCGAATGGCATGAAACAAATCACACACTCCAGTGTGTCAAGTTCAATCAAGCAGACCGTGGTTACCGTCACCTCCTCGTCATGCTGCGTGCGGGTCTTGGTTGATTTATTAGTCGAGTTCCATCAACATTATCATAAGAAAGGAGAAAAGACGCTACAAATGTTTATATTTTAAGTCTATCCTGATCAGACAAACTGTTGCCTCAATGCATATAGGAAGTGTAGATATTCAATTACAACATCTATAACTGGTTGTGCCTTATAAATATCGTTGTAGAAATATTGATGGAAATTTCGAACAACACCATAAATAATGGAGGTTCTGCTGGAGGTGTGGGAAAAAAGGTCATCACGCAGACGGTTCTTATTTGAAACCGCTCAGTGATAGTTCGTATCACGACGGTTATGATTTGAAACCGCTCGTGATATTTAATTATCACGCACCTGCTCGTGATAATTAAATATCACAAACGGTTTATTAATAGAACCGCTCTGTGATATATATTTTCTCAAACGGTGGAAAACCGCTCGATGATCTTCTTCATCACAGACTTATTGTTACTGACGGTTCACAAAACCGTCTCGATGACGCTACTGAACCGCTCTGTGATGATGATTGTTGTAGTAGTGTCCCTTCGTGTGGTTGTACGTTCTAAAGGAAAATAGTAATATAATTCATCCTAGCTGTGTGGTGTAGGCTTGGTCGGTTTGTAGACGAGGATAAGATATCAAATTTGATCCGATATTACCAAAAAAAAAAACTAGAAGTGCAACAAGTAGTTTCTAAGCTTGCAACGTATCTTTGCACCCAATGTAACCAAAGAGAAATCAATAAACAAAAACGTTAGTATCAGAGCCATCTAAAATAAATGGTATTAAACTGAACTAGTACATTTTGGTGGAATTTTCCTGAAGTGCACATCTATTGGTGTTTCCAAACCAATTTTTCCTTGTTTAAATATAAACGATCTGAACATTTGCTTACATACAATTTAGATGGAATTATATTCCAGCACAGAAGAGGCACACTTACAGGGCATGGTACGAGGCACATCTCTTGGTCGCACGACATCACCACCGGGTGCCCGAACTGAACCATCCGCTATCACGGAAGGACAGAAGATGCTGCCGATGAGAAGCAGCATCAGTTGGATCAGCCACAGGATCGGGAGACGGCAAGGTCCCCTCGACATCTTCCGTATCAGGGCTTCGCTGGGCCGGCCTCTATTTTTTTTTTCCGAACAACGAGCTTCAAGTCATCGAGTGTGCGGTGAGAACGAAGGCCGAGGTAATTATTATAATGACCCGACGACGGTAGAATACTCGAAAAGCTACTAGCATTGGCTTCTGGCATTCAGCTTTCATTTGCGTTTCCACTTTCAGGCTGGCTTTTACTTGATTCCTTTTTGCACTCGAGTCCGCGTTCTGTTCCATGCTTAGTGGAATCCTTTTTCTTTCTGAAGCCTGGTTAGTCAAGTCTTCATTCCACACCAGCGTAACATTTGTTTATCAGCAGCATTAATTATTTTGGCCAAAGTTGATTAGCTTGGCACTAACGTAAGCATTATATTCGTCCGGTCGGCCATCTTCTCTAACATTTGTTTATCAGCAGTATTGACTAACGTTGACGGAAGATTTATTACCACTACTACAAAACCGGCCTTCAAAACCGATCTATCACAAGCGGTTAGGTGCGTACCGCTTGTGCTCTACGTGCCACAAGCGATTCGTGGGCAACGGGCGGGAGGGGGTATCTAGAAGCGATTCTTAACACGAACCCCTTCTGGAGCCCCACCTCTAGATGGGGATCCAGAAGCGGTTCATGTGTAGAACCGCTTGTAGAGACCCCCTTCCCGCCCAGCGTATTTAAACCCCATCTTCCTCCCCAAGCTCGCACAGGACAGCACAATGGTGGGCCGAGAGCTGTTCATGGGGGGAGGTGCTGCCAAAATTTTCAATTGAGGCTATTAGCTCCGAATTAATTGTTCCTAAGGTGAGTAACATGTTGCTGACATCCTTCTCACCTAGATATTGATGTTTTTTGTGCATTGGATGTTGAGAAATCATGTTTTGTTCTTGTGGGAATTAGTGTTTCTTTTGTTGGCTTATTTTTTTGTTCTTAAGGTGATATATTGTTTGGTGTATGAAATGAAATGCAATAAATGTGAAACGATGAAAAATTACAAAGGTGGGGAAGGGGTAAAAAATAATTTTTATTTAGTAAAATTAAAATGCGGAATGATAGAAAAGATTTGCATGAAAATGTAACAATTAGTTAGTTTTATTTAAAAAATGCACGAGGATTAGAAATAATTAGTTGGCTTTAGTTAAAAGAATACAAAATGATTAAAAAATACAAAACTATTAGACATAGTTAGCTTTAATTAAATATTGTGATAGATGTTATTATTTTTATTGGTGTAGATGAACCGGTAATGGATGTACTATGCGGACCGTCGGTCAAGAGAGTTCAGAGATGGCATAAAGGTGTTTCTCGACACGGCCGTTGCATTCTTGCCTCCAGGAAGCTTCATACGTTGTCCGTGCGTAGACTGCAAGAATGAGAAGGAGCACTCCGAACGATGGATGGTTATGAGGCATGTGATCACGAGAGGTTTCATGGCAAACTATACCTGCTGGACCCACCATGGCGAAACAGAGGCGATTCGACAGGAAGACGATGAAGAAGACGAAGAAGAGGAAGATAGAGCCAACAGTATGCCGGACACCACTCAATACGGGTCCGTGGAAGATACACTCGACGAGTTTGGCGATGATGAGCTAGATCAGATGCTCCGTGACGGAGAGGGAGAGTTCACAGAGGAAAGACAATACAAGAAGTTTCAGAGCATGGTAGAGGACCACAGAACTGCTTTGTACCCAAACTGTGGATGTAGGCCACAAAAAGTCTGCAGACACACTCGAACTCATGCAATGGAAGGCCACAAACGGTGTGTCGACAAGGGATTCAATGGTTTGTTATCACTCATAAAGAAGTTGCTTCCGAAAGGTAACACTCTACCCGAATCTAAGTGTGAAGCGAAGCGAGTTCTCTGCCCTTTAGGATTGCAAGTACGGAAGATACACGTATGTCCTAACGATTATATCCTCAGACGCAATGAGTATGCCGATTTGGAGGTTTGTCCAAGTGTGCGAAGAATCCCTATAAGGTGCGGTGTGATTTATCCGTGAATTAGATGGGAATCGACGAAGAAGAGAACTCCACCAAAGTATTATGGTATTTCCTGTGATCCCCCAGTTGAAGCGCCTGCTTGTTAATGAAGGTCATGCCAAGATGATGCGCTGGCATGAAGAAGAGCGTAAGGAAGACGGATGCTTAGACACCCCGCAAATGGCTCGCAGTGGAGGAAAGTCGATCGGGCTTACCCGAACTTTGCAAATGAGGTCGAAACATAAGGTTTGGGTTGAGCAATCGATAGGATGAATCCTTTCGGTCGGTTGAGCAAAGATCCATAGCACTGGCCCGTGACGCTTTGCATCTATAACATTCCTCCATGGTCGTGCATGAAGCGAAGTACATCATGATGCCATTGTTGATCGAAGTCGGCAACCTAGAAACAACATTGATGTCTACCAAACCATTGGTTCAAAACCTTGTGAAGTTGTGGGAGGATGGTGTACGGGTTTGGGATGAGTACAAAAGAGAGTATTTCAACTGCGGCATTGTTGTTTGTAATAATCAACGATTGGCTTTGCTTCTCAGAACTCTGTCCGCCAAACTGTCAAAGGGTTTAAAGCTCGCACCGAAGGCATAGATGACACGGACCGCATGTACCTGAAAACTCTCGAAGTGTGTGTACATGGGCCATCAGAGGTTTCTTCCGGCACCATGCTTTGAGGTGGAAAGGTAGTAAATTTAATCGGGTAACAGAAATTGTGTTAAGCCTCAAAGATCGTAATGGGTGACTTGTGTTTGCTATGGTAAAGGATCTGAAAGTAGTATTTGGGAAGGGTCTTGAAGTATACTGTGCTTTAACGAGGATGGTCATGCACCCACATAGAAGAAGAAATCAATATTTTGGGACCTTCCAGATGGGAAGTTTTGGAGGTTCACACTCGCTTGACTTCATGCACATCATGAAGAATGTTTGCTTGAACATGCTAGGCTACATAGATATGTACAAGAAATCGAAGATACACCGCAAGCTCGGAAGGACCTTGAAGACATGGAGGTGAGGAGGACCTACATCCTAAAAACAAAGAAGGGACAAAACAACTTTATCTACATCCCGCGAGCTACACTCCGGGCAAAGAAGAGAAAAAAGTATGATTGAGTGTTTGAACAAGGTGAAGGTCCCTTCGGATACTCTCAAATGTAAAGAGACTCGTAAACACGAAGAGAACAAACTCCAAGGTCTAAAATCCCATGACTGCCTTGTGTTGATGACACAGCTGTCCCCAAGAGTCGCCGAGGTATATCGACCGAGTGGGTGCGGGGGACAATCACAAAGCTATGTTCCTTCCTGAATGCCATTTCGCAGAAGGTCGTCGAACCAGCTAGACTGCCTAAGTTGGAGGCTGATGTAGTACAAAATTTGGTTAGCCTCGAGATGATCTTTCCTCCTGCATTATTTGATATCATGGTTCATCTCACCGTTCACCTTGTCAAGGAGATAGGTATCCTCGGAATAATGTATCTGCACAACATGTTCCCTTTCGAGAGGTACATGAGTGTCCTCAAGAAGTACGTCCGTAACGTCAAGGTCCGGAAGGCTGCATTGCCGAGGGCTACGTGATGGAGGAGGTGATAGAGTTTTGTGTTGATTACATGAATGATCTAAATCTTATCGGCGTCCCCATATCACGACACGAGGGAGGCTACGCAAAGGGACAATAGGAAGGCAAGCGATTGCATGCAATGATCTTGTTGCATTCAAGCAAGCACATTTCACTGCTCAAGCAATCAACTATAGTCACCCCTATGTCCTTCAAAGACAAGAGTGTCCTACGCCATGAAGTTCACATGGAAGATAGAGAGTTGGATAACCCTCAGCACATGGATTCTTTCTTGGTAAATGCCATGTAAGTACATCCTTGAGAAATGGTCAAATGATTAACTATTACAACGCTTTGGTCGGGGACCATCACAAGAAATCGTGATATTCAAGGGTATGAGATCAATGGTTACACATTCTACACCGATCCCGTGATAACAGAGCACCAACCGTAAACAATGTGTCCGTGATAGACGTCAAGACAACAATGCGGAGTTGGACACATATTATGGTTTCATAGAAGAAATATGGGAGTTTCGACTATGGACCTCTGAAGGTCCTCTATTTAAGTGCCAATGGGTCAAGCTGACTCCAAACGGTGTGAATGTCGACAACACGCAAGATGACAACCATGGATCTCACAGAAGTCGGCTATAGGCGCGAACCGCTTGTTCTCGCGAACGATGTGATCCGTGTCTTCTATGTAATGGACATGTCAAGCAAACCTAAAAGCGTATGAAAAGCATAAAGAAAATTGAAAGGACAAGCAAAAGGTAATGCCAAAGCGACATGTGGTTCTCCAAGGCAAACGAAGGATTGTAGGAGTTGAGAACGCCACCGACGAGGAAGAGTATGGTCGATTCGACGAGCTCCTCCTTTTACAGCTGATGTCGACATAAACGCCTGCAAGTGATGTTGATGTCTTTGCTCCTTACATACGCCACGATCATAACGAAGGAACAATTGTAAAAACGAAGACTTAAGATGTATTACTTGTATACAAATTATTCCATATGATCATGTTGATATGTTGATGTTTAACATTGCTTGTACATAATTTCTACAAAATTATTTCTATAAATTTTAAAATGAAAACAAAGCCTGAAAACCATTTGTACAAATTTTAAAATGAGAACAAAGGGTTAAAACTATTTCTACAAAAACTTTAAATTAAAACAAAGCGTTAAAATGATTTGTACAAATTTTAAAATGAGAATAAAGGGTTAACCGTAAACATGTTAATTATTCTAAAATCATTCATATTATATGTGTTTGTGTATCCAGCCCGGTACATCATCGGCCACCCAGTCCAGAATTAACCGAGGACCTAACAAGAAGCCTTCGACAAAGTATGTGATAACCGAAGTCGGCAACGACGGGAGTCTGCTAGCCCCAGAATCAGCAATTGGCCCTTTCAACAACGCTATGCTACCACGTGAGAGATCACATCCCAATCAGCATCTAGAAATGGGTCGAAGTCCCTACAGCTACCAATGAACTGCTCTAGAATGATATGAAGGAAAATTTCACTTTTCCAGAAGGGTACAAACAGAAGGCCAAGGGATGGGCTTTGAAGAAGATGGCAACTTCCTTTCAGCAATGGAAGTCGTCCCTCATCCGCAAGTACATCGACAAAGGAGAAAGGCCAGACTTCAATCAATTTCCTAAGCTAGCGGATCATTGGGATGCTTTCGAGGAGTACAAGCTGTCGGATGCAGGACAGGCCGCGAGAGAGAAAAACAGGGTGAATGCCCAGAAGAAGAAATACCACCACCATCTCGGACCGTGGTTACATCAAGGCTGCAAAGAAATGGGACAAGCGAGAAGAGGAACTTGCAGAGCGGATGTTGTACCAAATCGAGAATTGGGAGCCCCGCCAGGCAATTGGTTCTGGCTCACAGGCAAACTTGCAGATGACTAGAAGCTTGGTGATGGCACCAACACCCAAGAAGTTGGTGAAAGGATTGTACAAGCCATCGAATCAGCCTCTTGGCCAGATCCTTGGTGACTGGACAGAAGAATGATGAGCTAACATATGCCCTTCAAAACCCCGAGCACCCGGGATGTACACGAGGTTTCGGAAGATGCTGTGGAGGCACGGCTTTGCCAAAGACTCAAGCAAATATAGGAGCCGGATGTAAGCAAGAGGAGAGATCGTGGTAGAGTGTGCCGATTGGAGGAAGAGTTTAGAGCTACGAAGGCTTCCATCGAAGATATGGTCACGCCGAAAGTGTCCGGCAATAAGCCGCCTTCAGGAGCACTACGCTCGACCAATGTTCAAAGCGGCGCCGAATCGGATCATCCGACCGCCAAGCAAAAGAGCAGCCATGCTGCTCACCGTGGCCCTCAGCAGATGACCCGCAGTCCGGCTATCCCGCGGACAAAGATCAAGGTTCGCCGCCAAGCGAAGCTACATTGATATGCGTGAACCTCTCCTACAAGGTGGCTTACGGCATGACTTATCCGGTGGAGGCGGGCAGACGCTCCACTTCAACCAGACACCCTTCTGATACTGGAAGGTCACGGTGGAAGAGGTGGTGGGGGCTTCAAGATCTCATGCTCGAGATTGCCGGGGCGCACGACGTGACCAAGCTTGGACAGCCCTCCATGGCACATTCATCCTCCGCGCAAAAAGTACATCATATTTCCAGATGGTGTGGAGGTTACATCTCCAAGAAGAGAGGCCCCGTGAGTTTGAGCCACCGCAGAGCAAGCACTCCTCCTCCACATCGACAACCCACGACTCTCCAAATACGTCAGACGCAATGCTTCCCCGGTGGTCCAAGCCACGCCTCCACCTCCTTCTCCACAAAGAAGCCCGACTACCGCCACCGCCACCACCGAAAGTAAGAAGCACCCAACATCTCCAAATACCACGCCCAAAGATCTCCCCGAGGAAAAAGCTCGATGTCGGCGAGGATCCCACCGCACCTACTCCCACGAAGTCAAGATCCCAGACAGAGAATGTCAAAGGAACCACCAAAGAGGCCATATGATCTCGATCATGAGGAGCTAATCGATCCGTGAAGATGGATGTGGCTGCAATTTTGCGCCAAAGAAGCCAGAGCCCAAGGTTAAAATAGATAAAAACTGTGAAGCACTTTCATCATGTGGAACGGCGCCACCACCGTGACGACCGACTACAAAAGGACAATAAGAAAGGCTACAAAGTGAAAAATACACGGCTCATGGCGGAAAGAAGAAGAAAGTGGAAGATGAGCAGAGTGCTTTCAGCTTGAGGGAAATGACATTCTCAAGGAGGCGGACTCAATCAATAGACCAGATCTTCCAAAGGCACCAACCGATGGAAGTATGAGTTGGGCAAACCGCTAATTGATCCAAAAGATATAAATGATCTCCCAACCAAGATGCGCCAAATGCATGAATGGTACATGAAAAGGGCATCTAAAGGAGAGAAAATGTTCCTCCTCATTTTCCAAGATGAGCATTTCTTCCATGGAACAACACGTAAATATGGTCGAATTCGAGGACTTGTACCATGTGTACCAAACAGACGCCGCCAACGTGTCTTTCATGTGTCGCTAGTGTCCGTAAGTGTCGATCTACTAAGTTTACCGCTTGCTTCCTCTCGCACCACAAAATTGAAAATCTAATTAACTTAGTTATCCCTTCTTATGTAGAATGGAGATACAACGATGTAGAAGACTGGGTAAATGTAACGCTGGCTTCATCGACCCGTGCAGGTTGTCAACGAGAAAGTCTCGTCATACGACCAAGAAACCGCAAGTTGAGGCATACATTTTGCATGCATTGTTGAAATAGCACTACAAACCATACATACTTCGCCATTCAACTTCAAGCACGTGTTCTCACAAACCTCTTGTTCTTGTATTTCTTAAGCCATTGATAGTATGACTAGCTACTTACGATATGTTGCAATATACTAATAGGTTTCATCGATCCTTCTAGTCATCGAGCTTGACAACAACAGATTATAGTTCATGACTCAAGAAGGAATCCACCAAAAAATACCAATGGTTCATTGACGCCCTGAACAGACATTTGCAAAGTTCCAAAAGAAGAAAAAAAGGAGAATTCAAGGAAGAATTCAAGTCATAATAAGCACTCGTGCACGCATTTACAAAAAACTATTATTAATATACATGCGCCATATCGCTTCTTCATCCGATATTCTCAAATTTCTCCCCGTGAAGGTTAAACGCCAGACGGCTGGAAACAACTTATGTGGCTACTACGTGTTCCACTATATTCAAAGTTTTATCCATGGCGATGAGTTGGAACATTATGCCGAGGTCAATTTGTTAGCTACAACTTACATTTTAATTAATTGCATATGATCGGATATTTATATACTTCCCGCTTAATTAATTGTCAGCCCAACATCGATGAGCACGTTAACGTGCTCCCACCTCACCGGGTGCGCGCACTCCAAGAACAACTCATCGGCTTCATTGTCGATGAGGTTGTATCTCCAAATGGCGAGTTCCACAAAAGGCTTGGTCCTTCGTTGAACACTGCTGAACTGATGACGACATCCACGTCGACCAAGGACTTAAAGAGTGACACATGCAAGAAATGAGTTCGATAATCATTTTTTTAATCATTCAAACTTGTAAATGTCGGTTACGTGTATGTACTTGTCCATTTTTTACACTATTAAGTTCGTTTTTTTGTGTACTGAGTGTTAGCAGTAATCTTGACTAAGTTTGTTTAGCGCGTGTGTGCATGAGACTGCATGTGTGTGTCTGCAGTCTGCACGTTGTGTGCGTGTGTGTTAGCTAGCTAGTCAATTAGCAATACATGTGAGTAGCATGCATGCAGGAGTCAATTAGCCATGATTAGCGGAGTCAATTAGCAGTGCATGTGAGTAGCATGCATGCAGGATTGATTAGCCGTGATTAGCGGAGTCAATTGTGGATTGACTGTGTGCGTGTGAGCGCATGACTCAGGGCAGTTTGTTGCTGCGGTGCATGTAAGCAGGCTACTTAATTAAGGCGTTGTCGACGTTTGATACCGACAATAATGAAAAGGGAGCTACGCGCTGGACTCAAACTCGATGGTAACACAAGAACACCCGATGTATACAGGTTCGGGCTCTCGCGATGGAGATAATACTCTAGTCCTGTGCTCTGGAATTATATGTGGCTAGCTAATAGCTGATGAGATATTGTCTTGTCCTCTTGAGGTGCCCCGCCCCCTCCCTTTATATAGTAGAGAAGGGCGGTTACAATTTTGAGTCCTACTCGGATACGAAATAGGGGTTTCTATCCCGAACCCGTATTGGTTTGGATTACAATCATTCTCTGCCCAATACGACTCGGTTTCCTTAACTAAGGTCTATTCTGATTCTTCACGCTTTGCCCAAATTTCAGACAAATCCAGCACCTCATCCAATGCAAGATGGCCCAATTTCTCCGGTCGGGCTTTATTAGATCGCTCGTGGACCCCGGCATATATATCCCACAAAGAGTCTCCCCGAGTGCTTCATGATCGAGTGCCTTCCACCGCTAAGCCTTCCCGAGTGCTTTTAGCCGAAAGTGCTTGTCGTCAGCAAAAGAGGTCACGAAGAACTCGCCAATTCTCTTTATTTTGAGCCGATTTTGTCCCGGACACAGCCGACCGACTCTTTTGTATGCTTCTAGCATTTATCTTCAAAAATCATCTTTGCGGCACTGACTTCGCTTCTTCTAACGCCATCGCCTTTTGGCCCGCATGAGGCATACCGTGAAGAGGATGTTGTTTCGAGTGATACCCATTTACTCCGCATATGTGATGGATTTCGGCTTTGGGCCCATCTTGGGGCATACCACTTGTTAACTTGATCCTTTTGGGCCATCGGCAATTATGTACGCCGTATGATTCACGCTGACACCCTGAAATGCTCCCTAGGGCGGTTTCAGGGTTTTGGGAAGGGTGGTGCGATTTCCGCCTCGGGGCGAGAATCGGCGCCGCTTCCTTGTCAATACGGAGCAAATAGAGTGACTTTGTACCGTTTCTACTTGCCCCTTGTTCTCCAACTTCTTTTCCTTCGTGACCTCCGCCGCTAGGGCTAACTTTTCTCGTCTCCCTAGTTTCACGCGATCGCGAGGTTTCTTCATTCAAGGATGTCGCCTCCTTCCCATAACCGCTCTCCTCCCTCCGCTCGACCAAAGATTGGGCCACTTCGTGACGACGAGGACTACCGAGGATTTAGTAGGCATTGGTGTTTTTCCGCATTTGGTGATGCTTGCCGCCGCCCCGCCAAGCAGTGAATTCGCCCTACCCTCGTGGCCGAGGAGGTGGTCGCCTTTGAATCCTTTTTAAAGCACGGGCTTGGTCTTCCCAAGATCCCCTTTCTTCGCTGGGCGTTTCGAGTTTTATGGAATCGAGTTAACTCATCTTAACCCTAACTCCATTCTTCAAATTGCTGCCTTCATTAATCTTTGTGAGGCCTATCTTGGCATTCGCCTCATTTTGATCTTTTTCGCCATCTTTTCCTCCTCAAGCCCTTCCTCAAAGAAGAATTCTCCCAAAACGTTGGCGGTGCCGGGTTTCAACTGAGGGAGGGCATGAAAAAATCTTACCTTAACATTCCCTTTAAAACCTCAAACAAGGGTTGGCACCAAGAGTGGTTTTATTGCGCCAATCTCGACCCTCCATTGCTCGCTTTTATCGACACCACCTAAGCCTTCTCCGACCGACATCATTTCCCAAAGACGACGGAATGGACCAAGTGGTCAATTCATGGGGCCGATTGTCGAATTGAAGGAGAATGGGCTTATCGGCATGGCCGTTGTTGCCAACTTCGACCCGCCGAATTCAACCTCTCAAGGACCGAAGTTCATCCCGGATATGAGTATGAAGGCCGCAATGATCCAACACGGAGGTTTCGATGAAATTTCTCACGGGCGTTTCTTCAACCGTGGCCGCTGATTTCTTCGCCCCAAATGAGAAGATCGCTGCTCCTCAAACCCGAGGCCTTTACAAAACTCCATCCGGCTCCTTCTAGAAGGGGTCTCCATGGTATTTCCATGCTGAATCTTTTTGATTTTACCAGACTTTGATCTGAATATGTGGCTCTCTTTTTCTCGAACTCGCAGAACGAGAAGCCTTTTTCTCCGGCGCGCCGCCTCCCCAATTCCCTATACATAAGAGCGATAAGCGGACCTTTTCTCGACTGCAGGCCCTCTCGCAGCCCCACCGCAAAGCGGAGCAAAGTAGATGACCTCATGGCGATGATCCCGCTGAGAAAGGGAAAACCAATTGTACGTAAGGCTAAAGGAAGCAAGGGCGAGCAATGTACGCCTCGATCGGTGGCCCAAGATTTGGGACACCACAGCCTATGCGGCCTCCTCCCCGACTTCTTCCTCTTCAAGCCGGTCCTCGATACATGAAGTATTCGAGCCCCAGCCCGCCCTACCACCGAGAGTATGCCTTCGCCGCACGCCCGATTGGTGCTCCTGATAGTCCTTCCGCCGGGGTTTAGTGTAAGATAACAAGGTCCAACAGTTGGATTCCTTGTCACCCTTTCCTTGCTCCCCGACCGAAGTTCGATCGCTTCTTCCCGCAGGGACCCTATCGACGAAGTCCTTCATGAACCGCCACCTCAGAGTCTCCTATGGTTGTCCATGAGGGCGCTCCAGCTGTGAGGGCCAAAACCTTGGTTGAGGCCACCCGCTACTCCCGATGTCGCCTGAAACCGGCCGGGCAGCTCTTTTCGCAGCCTCAAGCTCCAAGTAGTGACACCAATTTAGAGCCGATCGTTCCTGACCACCTTTTCTTCTTGGTCCCGATGATCGTGGCCGGTCGCTTATAGATGCAATGTGTCCTCCCGTGATACCGTAAGATTCTCCTACCGCTTGTCCATCGCCGCTGCAGGAAATCCCCGCCTCGTCCAAATCTCCGATACAAGCCATGTTCGTGGATGATGATGGTGACGTGGTTATCCCGGATGGCGGGATGAGGAAAAGGATCGAGACTTTCAACAGGTCGCTTCCACCGCTACCGCTTTGGCCATGTGAGTTTGTTCGTGTTGTACTTCCTTTTTAACAGCTTTTCTTATCTCGCCTTCGAGCCTTATCCTTGCTTTATTATCTTCAATACCGCCGCCCTTTGCCAAGGACCGAAACTTTCTTTTTGCAAACTATTTCCAAGGATGAAAATGCGAAAAGATTATGTCATTGAGGTTGAGCAGCTCAAGAACGAGCCGGAGGAAGCCCTCACGCTGCGTTTCGCAGAGAAAATCGCGAGGAACCGAAGGGTTTCGATGTCATATCCAATCTCGGAGGCCGAGAAACCGTGATCCACCAACTCTTCGATGGTGTTTTCTCGTCCGAAAGTGCCCCGAGTCCCGATTCTATTCTTTGTCTTCTTAAGCCCCGCTGTTTCTTCCAGATTCCGAAAGACTCGAGGCTTCTTTTCCGAAAATGAAGAGTCAAGAGGGCCAAGGAGAGGCCAAGAAAGAGGTAACCAGACCGACAAGGAACTGAAGGTGCGTTTTGATTTTTGCCTTCGCCTTTGTCGCCATCATTTTGTCGATCCGAACTCATCCGACCGTATAATGCAAGCATCAAGTCAACTCGCAGCTCAAGATCGAGTACTTAATGAAAAGATCCAATGTACCGGTTGCAGACCGATCGCTTCTAAGCGAGCGCGAGAAGGTGTTATGGGTCTTGAGTCCCGATGAAGCCAAGACCAAGAATGTCCCTCATGACGCCAAGATCACAATTCAAAGGTTAGAGGAAGCCTCCACAAAGATTGCCGCAAGACTTGGAGGATGTTGTAATTACGAAAAGCCACCAGTGTTGGCGACACTAAGTCTCAGATTCACGAGTGGAGCTCAAAGTCTGTCCAAGAGGGTTTTGCCCGCACTGCTGATGATAATCAAGCGCTTGCCCTTATGGACGAAGTCAAGGATACCGCCGTTGTCTTGGTAAAAACTTAGATCTCGAGTCCCGTAATCCTCTGCTTGTACCGAACTTGTTCGCTTGGACTTGGGTTTTTGTTCCAATGCTGAAAGAATTATCCCGGACTTGAATTTTCTTTTGCGTAAATGTTTAATCCTTGTTTTAGCGCCGTCCGCTGAGTTTGGGCCCATTTAAGCCGCTTTGTCATCCCGGGCCGCCCAGACGCTTTCCGCTTTAGTATGACACCGACCTCCTCGAGATATGTGTAACAAAGACGCCCGTATAGGACTGCCTTCCCGCCTGGACAAAGCGCTGCTTTTGAGCGGGTTGAGTCTCTCTCCTGAGGCAGGCGCTGTTCTCGTATAAGAGCGTAGTTCGCCTCGGTTTTTGCATTTTGCAACAAGACTACCATCTTCATCCGACTGCTCTCTTCCTTCAAATAGGGTTTCTTTTGAAGTGTTCGTCCGTCTCGCCTTCTTCCTTACTTTCTTCGCTTTTTTGAAAAATTGTATCCGACATTGATCACCCTCTTTACGTGTTCTCCTCTTCTTTTTCATGGACTCTTCTTCTTCTTCCGAGGATCTTTCCCCTTTGCCTCTTTCTCCCGAGTCGCCAGGCCCGCCGGTCGCGCCATGGATCGCAAACCTGATTTTCAATTTTGGGGACGACGCCCCCGTGGAGCCGGAGGATGAACATGCTGAGCTCTGGGCCGAGTTCGATCTCGCAATGGCGGAAGCGGCGGAGCGGGAGGCCGTCGCCTGGGACACCGCCGTCGTCAACGCTTTGATCGAGGTCGCCCCTAAGCTTGTTAGCTAAGGACGCCTCATTGGAGCTGCTGGACGGGCACGCCGCGAGAGGGCTTTTTTTTTTATTTTTTTCTTTTGCCCAAGAACTTTGCAAGAGTACTTTTGCTCGTGTATATTTGTTGAAGGATGTCAAGTCGTGAACAATGGTGGTCCTTTGTAATATTATTTTAACTGCATTGTCTTCGCTTTTGTTTTTCTTATTTAGACCTTTGTCGACTTTTCCGAGTGGTCTTTTATTTTTTCCTTTTGAGCACCATGTTCATAGCGTAGCCCCGAGCAACGCGAGTTGGCACCGCCTTTTTTCCTTAGGTGTGCTTTTTTAGGCGACTAGACTCATTCATCCATGGTTTCATAATCGAAGCTTTTGAGCGCCGGATTTTAGCCATGATCGCTAAAATAGGAACTGGTTTGCATGCGGGTTGCACATGTGCAACACCATTAGTGTAGCCCCGACTTCATCGCTAATTGAGAAACAATTGAGTAGCAAGTCAATTGAATAGGAAATTTCGATACATGATACTGCTTTGAACAAACATCCCCTTGATTAGAGTTGCGCATGCGCAACACTATTAGGTGTAGCCCCCGACTTACTACTTAATTGAGGAACAATTGAGTAGCAAGTCAATTTTGGACATCCTATTGAACTTCTTCGAGAATAAAACGACGAGTCGCTTCTATATTCCATGAGTTATTGATGATGGCGCCGCCTTCTCGCTTATTCAGAGGCCCTCGGACGCTAGCATTTCGCCAACGATGTAGGGCCTTCCCAAATTGGAGATAACTTGTGCTCAGATTTTGACTCTTTATCGTAACCAAATCGCCTTTGGAGAACGCTTTGCTTTGACGCTTTGCTGTCGGATACTGCCATAGGCTCAAGGTATCTCGCCGATCGACCACGGCGATCTCTTGCCTCTTCCAACTCGTCGATATCTTCCATTCTTCTTTCTCCGACTTGTCCTCCTTGAAGCTCCGGACCAGGGGATCCGAAGGTCAATTCGTAGGTAGGACCGCCCGAGCCAGAGACCGTAAAGAAGGGTGATCGCCCAAGAGATCTGGCTGGGTGGTTCTCACCCAGAGTATCGATGGCGCTTTTTCACCCATCGGGTGGCGACGGTTTGAGACGGTCAAAGATCCGTGGTTTTAAGCTTTGCAAGACCATGCCGCTTGTTTTTTCCACCGACCATTGCTCTTCTGATGAGCCATGGAGGCAAAGCAAATTTTGATGCCGAGCTTATCGCACCAGTCTTGAAAGTCTTCTCCTCGGAATTGGGTTCCATTGTCCGTGATAATCCTGTTTGGTACGCCGAATCTTACCACAATTTCTTGAAAGAATTCCTTGGCTTTGGCCGCCGTGATGGTAGCCACTGGTTTTGCTTCTATCCACTTAGTGAATTTATCAACGGCGACAAAGAGGTGAGTGAAACCGCTTTGAGCTTTTTTAATGGGTCGACCATGTCAAGCCCCTGATCGCGAACGCCAAGTGATCGGAATTGTTTGCAGCTTCTGAAAGGTGTACGTATTTGGCGAGCGAAGAACCGCAGCCTTCACAAGTTCGAACGATGTCTTCAGCCGGATACGGCAATGGCCGTAAGAAGCCTTGTCGATATGCCTTGCCTACCAAAGGTGCTTGATGCCGCGGATGCCCACAAATTCCCGAGTGGATTTCCCTGAGTAGTTTCTTTCCTTCTTCTGCTGATATGCATCGCCTTAGAACTCCAGAGGCACTTTTCCGAAATAACTCTTCTCCTACCACCACGTAGCTCTTGCTGCGCCGCGAGATGCGCTTTGCTTCGCTCGCCTTCCGAAGTTCGCTTTTCAATAGGTAATTGAGAAAAGGGTCGCCCAACAGGCCGATGACTAGGACCTCCTCTTCGTTAGATTTCTTCCGACTTGTTCGCTTCCGCTTTTGGCTTATCGAGGGTTTGTAGATTTCTTCAACAAAACCCCTGCTGGTGCGATGGCCCGAGTGGAACCCGCTTTGCTAATTGCTCGCTTTTCGTTGTCGCGCGCGAGCACATGAATGAGCTCTAGCCCGCCAAACTTGTCTTCAAGCTTCCGCACTTCCCGGCAAGATGTCATCATGATGTCCTCGACACATGACCAATCTTTTGGACTTGATTGATCACCAAAGATGGAGTCGCCAATTGTTAGTCACGGATACCCAGAGATATCGCGATGCGAAGTCCGTGGATCGCTGCTTCAGACTCGGCGGCGTTGTTTGATGTCGAAGTAGATTTGCAAGACGATTTCAGCGCCACCGTTGGAGAGATGAGGACCACGCCGCTTCCTCGCGCCATCGAGCATGAGAGATCCGTCAAGCACATTGACCAATATTCCAAATCTTCAATGTTTGTTGGGATTGTAGCTCTATCCATTCGGCGTGAAATCAGCAAGTATCTCGGGATTTTATTGCCGTCCGTGGTCCGAAAGAGACTTCAAAGGCTCCGAGTTCGACCGCCCATTTTGCGATCCTCCCAAAGGGCTTTGCCAGGAGTATGTCCCTGCGAAAGGTGATGACCACCGTGATTGAATGCTCTTGGAAGTAGTGCTTGAGTTTATGGAGGCAAGCAACACGGCGATAGTAGTTTTTGTACTTGTGGATAGCGCATTTTGGACTCTCCTAATACTCTCGCCGATTTAAGTAGATGTGTCTCGACTTTCTCGAGGTTCCTTCTTCCTTCCGCTTACCACAATTGCCGCTACCGACTACATGAGTTGTTGCGCGATATAAAGCAAGAGGGTTCTTCCGCATTGGGGAACCAAAGATGTGGAGATGACAAGAACGCTTTCAATTCTTCGAAGCTCACAGGCTTCAAAGGGTCCATTGAAAATTACCTTGCTTTTTAGAAGTTTGAAAAAGGCATTCCTCGCGACCCCTCGGAAATGAATCGCCGAGTGCCACCATGCATCCAAAGTGAGCTCGGACGCCTTTCGATTGGCCGGAGGCTTCATCTTTAGAATTGTATTGATTTTTTCTGGGTTTGCCTCGATGCCTCGTTGCGAAACAATGAATCCGAGTAATTTCCCAGACGGTACTCCAAAGACGCATTTTTCGGGGTTGAGCTTCATCTTGTAGGCTCTTAGGCTTTCAAAGGTTTTGCCTCAGTCAGATATGAGGTCTTACTTCGCCCGAGATTTGACGACAACGTCATCAACGTATGCCTCCACATTGCGCCCGACCGAATGAAAACACCGCCAGATTAGCGCTGGTAGGTCGCGCCAGCCGTTCTTCGTCAATGGCATTGTGACGTAGCAAAATGCTCCAAACGGAGTGATGAATGAAGTCCTCGATGCGCTTTTCCTCCTTAGCCTAATCTGTGATATCCCGAGTAGGCATCCGTAAAGCTAAGGAGTTCGCAGTACCGCCGTGAATCTACCACTTGGTCAATACGAGGCAACCCGAAAGGATCTTTCGGGCAGGCCTTGTTGAGATCGGTATAATCAACGCACATGCGCCATCTTTTATTCTTTTTGCGAACAAGCACTGGGTTCGCCAGCCATTCAGGATGGTACACTTCTTTTATAAAGCCTGCTGCTAACAGCTTCGTAATTTCTTCCTTGATGGCCTCCTTCCTGTCTTGAGCGAACCTTCGGAGCCGCTGCTTGATGGGTTTGGCCTTTTCGTCAACGTTCAAAGAGTGCTCGATCACCTCCCTGGGAACGCCGCATGTCGGATGGTTTCCACGCTGAAGATGTCCCTGCTGGTCTTGAGGAAGGTGACGAGCGCTGCCTTCCTATTTGGTGGTGAGGCCTCGTCCCAATCAAAGCCGTCGGTTGGAGCTAGACGGGTCGAGGATTACCTTCTTGGTCCCTTCATCAGGCTTCAAGCTTGTCTTAGCCTGCTTTTTGGTCGGCACTTCTCCTTCATCTTCTTGATATGCGCCACCGCGGATCTTCTTTCGCTCGCCGCTATCTCTTGAGCTTCACCATTTTGCGCCTTTTTTGTCGCAGATGAACGACCGCTGACATCGCCATGTACGGAGATTACACCCTCGCCCTAGCATTTTCGTGACGAGGTAGGTATAATGTGGCACGCCATGAATCGCCAGCCGCCTTCCTGCATCGGCGGATATGCCGCCCGAAGTCACCACCTCGGTTAAGGTACTCGTCCGAAAATTCTCCTTGGTTCCAAACGTGATCGGTAAAGTGATTTGACCGAGGGACGGAAGAAGTTCCGGAATTACCCCGTGGAAGGGTGATGAACCCCGCTCAACTCGAGCGAGGAATCTTCATTTCGCCGAAAGTCTTGGAGAAGAGTACATTGAGTCCGCTTCCTCCGCTCGACCAAAGACCTTCTTGAGCTTGACGCTATAACCACCGGTCCAATACCAAATAAAATCTTCCGGTACGGATGTGATCCGGATGGTCTCGAGCGCTAAAGGTTATGGGAACCTCGACCATTTGAGGTAATCGGGTATCGCCGGTATGATGGCGCTGACTTCCCTTTCCGTGAGCTTGCTGCTTTGACTCATAGGCCATTGAACCCCGTAGATGTAATTGAGTTCCTGCTCCATCTTTTGATATTCTCCTTCGCCATCTTCAGGAGATCTTGTCTTTCTTCTTCTTCTTCCTTTGCTTCGCTTTTGGCGGTCGCTCGACTCTTCCGCGAACCTCCTCGAGTGAAACAATCCTTCGCAAAGATGTTTACTATTTGGGTGAAAGGGCGATTGCCTCCATCACTTGTCGAAGTTGTCGGTTCGTGGCGCCGCGTTGTCGGCCTTGCTCGGCCACCGCCACTATCTCTTCAGCTTCCGCTTCACACGTTGTCTTGATGACTCAACGTAGTCCTTCTTGTCCTTCCGTCATGGGCGATCATCCCGCCGCTTGGCCAAAGCATCCGAGGTCATTGATAACGATCCGCCAAATTAACATCTCTTTTACTGTGGAGGGTGGTTTTCGACATCTTCTTGATTAGGTCGATCATTGACGCCTTTTGGAATGCCGCAATAACCGCCGCGAGATATCCCCGATTGTGTTCTTCTTCGCATGAAGCGCCGGATGAATTCTGAGCGCCTCGCTCTTCTTCGCGGCCGGTATAGGTCCCACCGTTCTCGGTCGCCAGAAGTGCCTTGAAAATTTGTGATGAATGCTCATAGAGTTCCTCCCAGAATCTATGGAATTCACCGAGTCCCGTGAGCCATGCTTGAGCCAAGAGGTGAGCATGACCGGAGATAATTAGCCATCACATTGTGATTCCCCAGCCATGATCGCAAGGGAGTAAACTTGGAGCCAAGCTTCCGGATCTCTTTCTCCATCAAATTTGGTGATGCTTTTGGGTTGAATCCTTCGGCCAAACCACTGGCGGCGGCGAGGAGTGAAAGCCCGGATGCCCTCAATAGGGCCGCTGCCTCGCTCTTTGCGGAGAACGCCGGTGAGGCGACCTAGCTCGGTGACCTCACTTTCCCTCCGCTGTGGTGGCGGAGGTTTCGCGGTCTTCTCGGCCATCGTGGCCAATGCCAAAGCTGTTCATAGTCATCTCTGCCGCGGGCGCTTTCATCTTCGCGTCACGCTCGAGTTCAAATATGCACGGGGTCCCGGCCGATGTTGTGCCGAAGCGCCCTCTCTCGTCAAGCTCCTGCGGGCATCAAGGGTCAGATATCGCTTTCGCCCGCGAGTAGACAAGGCGAGTCCGAGATGGCTCTTTTCTCTGGCGCTTCTTGGTGCCGCCAATTGCCGCCGCCGCAACCATAGCCTCGAACTTGGGCTACGATCGAGCGGCCGTACTATCCGGTCCGAGCAATGGTCCCAAGGTGTCGAGAAGCATTTTTGAAGCGACGATGTTCTCATTGAGGAGTATGGAAACCGACCGTTCCCCACCTTCGCTCGCAAGATTTCTTCATTCACGCCGCGGCCTCTGCTTCGAGGAGTCTCGCATGGTTTTCTTGATGGTGATGGTTTTCCTCCGTAGCATTTGCCGCCCCCTTTTGCGAGGGTCCGCTTTCGATCACAAAACGCCAGGAAAGCTTGGGAATTTCCTACCTCATCCTCTCAATCGGAGGTGCGTGAAGATGAAGCGTGATCGACCGTGAATCCGAGTGGTTTTCTTGCATATTCGACCACTCGGCTCGCTATTAGCTAGTCCCGACTCGAGACGAGGATCGCCCTTGGCTTATCGCCTCATGACGATGGCCATACCGCCCCGATCCGAGTGGTTGGCCGCTAAGAGAACCTCAGACTGGTCGCAGATCGAACCGATCCGAATCCGAGAAGGAGAGATGACCAAAGTTGTCGGCGACGAAATCCAAAGCTTCAAACGAAATACCGAGCCGCTAATGTGGCCATGCTTCAAGATTGCCATCGAGCTTGTCATGATTGATCCTAGCGCAGCCCCTACCGCGCGCTAACCGCCGACGCTTGTTACCGGCTAATAATGAAAAGGGGCTACGCTACTGACCCAAACTCGATGGTAACACAAGAACACCCGATGTATACAGTGTTCAGTGCTCGCGATGGAGATAATACCCTAGTCCCGTGGCTCGAATTATATGTGGCTAGCTAATAGTCGATGAGATATTGTCTTGTCCTCTTGAGGTGCCCCGCCTCCCTTTATATAGTAGAGAAGGGCGCTTATAATTTTGAGTCCTACTCAGATACTTAAATAGCGTTTCTATCCCGAACCCGTATTGGTTTGGATTACAATCATTCCCTACCTAATACGACTTTTGCTTCCTTAACTAAGGTCTATTCTAATTCTTCACGCTTTGCTCAAATTTCAGACAAATTGTAGCCTCATCCAATGGCATGGCCCAATTTCTCCGGTCGGGCTTTATTAGATCGCTCTGTGGACCCCGGCATATATATCCCACAAAGCAGTAATCATTTTGTTTAAAGTTTGAGCAGTCAATATAGAAAATACAAAAAGGCGTGAGTCGCCGCAAAATGTTCTCGTATGTGTTTACGTGATAAATTGTTTGTGTTAATCCTTGGCTGTTCCAACAATTGGTATCAGAGCCGTGTATGCCTATAAGATCCTACGCTACTACCTTGACTCCATGGCGTTGGTTTCGCAAGCTACCGGGGGAAGCACCGGCGTCTCGCCACGCATCTACCGCTATCCTCGACGAACTACACCACGTGGGCTATCAAGGTGGAGGCCATTCTGATGCCCAGGGCCTTTGGGAGGCAAAGTGAACCCGCGGAAGGCACGGCGCGGATGCGCGAAGGACAAGACGGCGAGGGCGAAACTTCTCCGTGCATTGCCGAGGACATCCTTTGCGTGTTTCACGAAGAAGACGGTGAAAGAGTCGTGGATCGCCTCAAGGCGAGGTTCATCGGGCCGACCGCTAAGGCCGCACGCCTATCAACATTGAAAGGCGAGTTCGACTTGCTGCGCATGAAGGAGGGCGAGCTGTTGGACGACTACGCCGGCAAAATCAGTGGCATGGCGGCGAGGTATGCCAACCTCGGCGCGACACTCGACGATGCCGCCATGGTCAAGAAGCTCCTCGGCCTTCGCCCTGGATCGGCTCTACCCTCAGTAGTTGCGGGGATCGAGCGCCTGCGGATGTTGAGAAGATGCCGCTTGAGGAGGCGCTTGAGGCTAAAGGCCTTCGACGAGCGTTTTGCGGCGCCGACTCAAAGAAGCGAGACTGGTGATAGCCAACTCCTACTCACCGCGGCCGAGTGGGAGGCTCACGGAAGGACAAGTCTACGGAAAGAAAGGTAAATGCTACAATCATGTGTTTGTGGGCATTTTGCTAGGGAATGTTCCAAGTCGAGGAAGGAAGAAGCGCTCCTTGCTACAGCGGATGATGAACTTGCACTGCTCTAAAGTTTGTCTAGGAGTTGAAATAATCTAAGTCAAGATTAGGGGGAAATTTGTTAGCAGTAATCTTGACTAAGTTTGTTTAGCACGTGTGTGCATGAGACTGCATGTGTGTCTGCAGTCTGCACGTTGTGTGCGTGTGTGTTAGCTAGCTAGTCAATTAGTAATACATGTGAGTAGCATGCATGCAGGAGTCAATTAGCCGTGATTAGCGGAGTCAACTAGCAGTGCATGTGAGTAGCATGCATGCAGGATTGATTAGCCGTGATTAGCGGAGTCAATTGTGGATTAGCAGTGCATGTGAGTAGCATGCATGCAGGATTGATTAGCCGTGATTAGCGGAGTCAATTGTGGATTGACTGTGTGCGTGTGAGCGCATGACTCAGGGCAGTTTGTTGCTGCGGTGCATGTAAGAGCATCTCCAGCAGAGCCCCTAAACCAGCCCCTAAACCTTAAAATAGAGACTTTAGTAAAAAATACAGATCCAGCAGGGCCCCTAATCCAGCCCCTAAAATTAGGAGGCCCTAAATTTGCCTCCTCACCCCAATTCCTAAGGAGCCCCTAAACCAAATTTCTAAACCTTAAAATAGGGAGTTAAGTGAAGGATGGCTTGCCTTAGTTCGCTGCAATTGAGCGTGTCTTTGCCGGATGAGTTGCAATCACAGCATCTCGTGATCTCATTGAAAATTTTGAAAATTTTAAATTTAAATTTTAAATATCATGTTTTGAAAATTTCAAATTTAAATTTTAAATATCATGTTTTTAAATTGTAAATGTTAATATGCTTATGTTTTATGTATTAGAAATATTTTTGATTGAATTTTAGTGGTGTCAAATGAAGATTATACATAGCGGATATGTCAAAATAGGAGAAAAGTAAAATAGGGCTAAGATTTAGGAATGTTGTCGACTTGTGCTCAAAACAGGCCCCAAAAAATAGGAGGAGTTCTTAAATCCAAAATAGGGCCCTGCTTTTAGGGCTCTTCTTTGGAGATGCTCTAAGCGGCTACTTAAGGCGTGTAATCGTTTTGTTTAAAGTTTGAGCAATCAATAGAGAAAATATAAAAAGGCGTGAGTCGCCGCAAAATGTTCTCGTATGTGTTTACGTGATAAATTGTTTGTGTTAATCCTTGGCTGTTCCAACACTGAGTTTGCTTGTGAACATGTGTATGAGTATGCATATGTAATATATGTTTAATTGCGCAAAAAAACTCCTCCACTCATATTTAATTTTATGGTCAAAAACGATATACAAAAACACCGTAAGAACATATTCTATAATACATATAATCGAAAACTCTCCAAAAGCGGTTGGTGACTCCAATCGCTTCGAGTGTTGCTTTCCACAAGCGTTGGTAAGTCTAACCGCTTCGATCTCTTTCTCCACAAGCGTTTGTAACACGAACCGCCAGGAGTCCCCACGGCAGCTCCATCGCCTTCCCGACACCTTCCCAACCGCTTCGTGCCATAGCACAGCGGTTCGAAAGCAACCGCCAGATACGATGGGTATCACACGCGATTGCTTAAAAGCGGTTATAAAACCGCTTCTAAAGGGGTTACGAGCCGCTTGTGATAGGTTCTGTAGTAGTGTACTTTTGGCACAGGCCAGCCAAACAGTAACATTTGTTTATCAGCATGCAGCACTATTGGCCAAAGTTGATTAGCTTGGCTCTAACGCAGGCATTATATTCGTCCGGTCGGCCATCTTCTCTAACATTTGTTTATCAGCAGCATTATTGACTAACGTTGACGGAAGATTTATTACTTTCGCACAGTATAGTCGCTGGAGTTCGCTTCGGAACACCTCGATCTTTTAGAAATATTTGTGAATCTCAAAACAAAGTAGTTAATATTGTGGGGGCGGAGGGATATGTATTATCCCAAAAATAAATCAAAATAAAAGACTTGCCACAACTATATATATATCACCATAATGCCTACCATGATTTAAAAGAAGCATTTTTTAATTGTGCCAATTGGGACTAGAACTCGAGATCTCTTGACTTTGATATTGAGTTGTATGTACCAATCAGTTCACTGAAAAATTTAAGTTGATGAGGAAAGATGAACAATTAATTCACTTATACTTTAACAGTTTCCACTTTTAGGCTGGCTTTTACTTGATTCGTTTTTGCACTCGAGTCCGTACGTGTTATGTTCCAAGCTTATCGCGTGCTTAGTCGAATCCTCTTTCTTTTTTGAAAGCCTGGTTAGTCAAGTCTTGATTCCACACCAGCGTAACATTTGTTTATCAGCAGCATTATTAGCCAAAGTTAATTAGCTTGGCTCTAATGCAAGCATTATATTCGTCCGGTCGGCCATCTTCTCGTTGGCACAAGCCCCAGCGATTACTAAGGGCATGTACAAGGGTTGAGCCCAGCTCAATCTCCTAGGCAATCCACGTCAGCAAGAGTCAGTTTGTATACAAAGGATTGTTTCTAAAGCTGTCTCTTCATTAAATGTATGATAATTAATTTTCTACATATGTCTCTTTTATGGTAGGATCAATTGTATATTGTTGCTATGTGTCTATTGTGTTGCCTTCTTGATGAAATTTGATGGTAACAACTATATAAAATGAACAATCAAAACCATTCACACGGAATGCAACCATTCACATAGACACATCAGTCACTAAAATTCAGATTTGGTGAACTACCCAGCCGCTCAAGCGCCAGAATACTCCACTGACTCCACTGACCCCATGGTTAATTCACAAGATGAGGGCTGGCACTCTTGGAATCTTTTGAGTAGCATTAACACTTAGTTCACAATTGGAGAAGCAGGTATAATGCCACCAGAATTGGTAGAAGCAGTACCTCGCTGCACATTCCAGAATTTAATATAGGCCCTGAAAATTGTTACAGAAGAATAACAGAGTAAGAGACTATGTATGTTACTTGAGGAGTATCAATCAGAGAGTTGAGTTTCTATAAGAGATGCCGATCAACAAAAAACAAGAATATCTACCTTAGTATTTCACTGAACAGCATAAAATGAACACAAAGTTCACACTTGTTAATCTACAAGCTAGTGAGCATTTAACAGAGTTTTATTTTACCAAGAAAAGCAACAGCTGCAATGGAATCTTTAGCTAATGAAGACAAAACTCCAATTCTGAAAGATGCAGTAACTTTGCTCACAAGTTTATAGTATGCTTAAAGCAACACATCATGATTCTAAGATTTGCTAGCATAGGCTGTAAATGTAGTTTGTACAGGCAACAATGTAGGTCACCCTATCCAACTATCCAAGCTGAATTCCTCTTTTGTTTTTGCATAGAACCAGGAGAACTACCAATTCCTCTGTGCAAGATTGTGCTATTTACATGACCACAGAAGTATTAATAAAATTAAGGATTAACAACATTAAGTCTCTTCAAAATTCATAAACATTGCGTTGTCACTCCTCCCTGTCATTCCAAAACTGTGATTGAACCCTGGAACGAAAGCACCAAAGACAAGCACAACAAACAGCACACCAAGAAGGCTAACACTTGCCACCTTCTTGGTCTTGGTCTTGCTCTTGCTCTTGTTCTCCAGAGACTTCTTGCTCTCTGGTTTCTTTACCACCTTGGATGCAGGCACGGGCTGCTGTGGCTTCAACCGACGGATTGGCACAAGAGGGACATGGGAACCATGAGGCCGCAGTGCATACCCAGGCACCCACGGGAAGGGCAGCGGCGCCGGTGGATACACCCCACCAGGTGGCGGGCAATTCCAACCGCCACTACCGAGTTGCTGCCGCAGTGTGGCGTTCTCGGCCATGACGAAGGAGATCTTCGAATTGAGGTCATTTATCATCGAGTGCATCGACTTCACCTTCTCCACCAGCTCTTCCACGTACCGCTTCTTCCTCTGCGCGGCAATTGCAAGACTCTCACGATTTTGCATCAGCCACGCGCGCTTGTCCTCTTCTCACGACCGCGCCTCCCTCGTCGGAATCCACGGCAGCCATCGACGCCAACGCCGACGGAGAAACCTCGCCATCCCCAGATCGGCGGCACTTGGTCAAGCTCAACACGAGCCGTGGCTCGCCGGTTCCGCCAGCCCTAATTGGGGTTCCGATCTCTCCTCGTCCGACTCCTCATGCTTCACCTCGCAGGCGCCGTTGGCGACGGCGGAGTTGGCGGCGGAGGTGGACGGTGAGGAAGCGGACGCGGTGGGTCCGGATCCGCGGCGGAGCCCTCGCTGGAGTCGTCGCGGTCGGGTACCGGAGGAGGAAGTTGTCGATGGAGAAATCGGAGGAAGAAAAAAGACACAGCGGATCGCGCAGGGAGGAGCTAGGGCCGGCTGGCACTCCAAAGGCCGACTCTAGCGCCAAAGGTTTTTTTGATCCTCACGCAAGAGTCGATGTTTCGTGAAACATCGATGTTTCTCTCTCTTAACCATCTCTCTCCTCCACATCAGTTTTTCTATCTACATAGCAATTTTTAGGGCCAACAATCAATGCCCATTGTACATGCCCTAACGTTGACGGAAGAATTTATTACTTTCAAGACAAGATAATCATTGGAGTGCGCTCAGACACCTCTTTTAGAAATATTTGTGAATCTTAGAACAAAGTAGTTAATATTCGAGGGAAAATATGTATTAACCTAAAAATAAATTAAAATAATAGACTTGGCATAATTATATATATATATATATATATATATATATATATATATATATATATATATATATATATATGAAGCCTCTTTTCTACTCCTGTGAGTAATTACTCTCTATGCCGTATCTCGTAACGTATGGGGTATCTTGTACGACGGAGGGTATGTACACGTAGTATACGAGTATATAAGATCATCTAGGTGGTATGTATATTTTTTGGACATACTCCTTTTTATGTGTGTATATGAAGGTATTTGCAAAATACGCTAAAAATCATGGACTCTCTTGCAATTTTTTCATGTGGCTCACATTGGAGTATCTTATAATTAGTGTATGAATGTACCCAATGTGATAAAAGGAGTATTTCAAGTTCGTTTAGGTAGTATTTCAGTGGTGGGAGTAAAAAAGATATTTTTCCTATATACATATATCTATATATATATGGGCAAATATTTGGTGCAAACCACCCATTCTGTGAAAACTCTGTGAAAATCACCCGAAAAAGTTTTAAAAAATTTTCAAAAAATTACCATATGTAGGGGAGGTGAACTTCACAATCTTGCAAAATTTAAAGATGAAACTCAATCGCATTTGAAAGATATGAAAAGACAAATTCAGCATTGCCCAACAAACACACACACACACACACACACACACACACACACATATATATATATATATATATATATATTATATATATATATATATATATATAATATTGATTACCTAGGGCACCATGATGGTTACCATGATTCAAAAGAAGCATTTTTCTTATTTATTTGCATGCAAAAATTTTTGAATTCTTTAGGACGTTGAGTTTAACCGGTTTACTAACTAGTTCAGATAACTTTGACCTAAAATTCAAACTAGAGTTTTTTATGATAGTTTGATTGTAGGAATGTGCTGATATTATATATAAATCAGCAAAATATATGATCTAAATTAGTTCAAATCTTTGAATTCGAGTATATTTTTTCAAAGGTATGTATTTCAATTAATTGTTATAGATGGATATATACTCTAAAACTGAAATTTTTTTAAAAAATATGCCCGAATTTAGATTGAAATCGTGTATTTAAAATCATGTACCCATTTCTACGTCCTTGTATATCAAATTCACTATGGCGTTTGATCTGCATCTCGACCCAAGCGTTTTTTGTTGTCGTCCCTCGACCGGTGATCTCGCTTCACCAGAATCGGTAACACTGTTTCCACGTATTTGATGACACATGCCTGATGTATCTCCTTTTAAGATTTCTTTTTTAAGACTCAACCCGATGTATGATGAAGTTGGTTGATCTTTGTATTGAAATTAGAATGCACAAAATTTGTAAAACTCAGGTGTTATATTCATGGAAAACAAATACCAAAATCAAACAGATAGTATTCTTTTTTATGAGAAAATGCAAATTGATATTATAAAGTATCTAATTAAGCTATATCATTCGTGCTAAGAAATTTGTAACATGTCTGACCTGCAAATGCGCAGATCACCTTACCAGTGACTCAATGATGTCCATGTACAATATCTTCCAGCAGCTCCCATCGACAGACCTGTGGCATAACACATATCTAGACACACAGAGAGCGCCATCACTTTTCAATGATGTACATGGAAGGATGCCTATATTTAGATGCCAGACCATAAGCAGTTTAACATCAGCACAACAAGTTCCTCCTTACACAGAAGCCTCCCATGTCACCGCTACTTGTTCTAATCTTCTTCCACTCCCTGATCCTGTGCCCCTATGTATATTCCATGGCGGCATCAACTCCAGTTCATAACAAATCCGCCGACAATGATCGGCCGGCCCTCCTCTGCCTCAGGTCTCAACTCCATGACGCCTCAGGAGCCTTAGCCTCATGGAGAAATGAGTCTTCCACGTTCTGCAATTGGCACGGGGTGACATGCAGCACACGGCATGCATCTCGTGTTATTGCGTTGGACCTTGAATCACTGAACCTTACTGGGCAAATATTTCCTTGTGTTGCCGATCTCAGTTTCCTCACCAGAATTCACATGCCCAATAACCAACTCCGTGGCCAGATTTACCCTGAGATTGGTCGCTTAACCCGGCTTAGATACCTCAACCTCAGCATGAATTCCCTCACCGATGAGATACCAGAGACGATATCATCATGTTCCCAGCTGGAGATCATCGACCTGGATACCAACTCCCTCGAAGGTGAGATCCCTCCAAGTCTTGCGTCCTGTTCATCTCTTCAGAAAATTATCATCTGGAATAACAATCTTCAAGGAAGCATCCCTTCACAGATTGGTATGCTCCCCAGTCTTTCAACACTCGACCTCCGTAGCAACAAGCTGACTGGCGCCATTCCTCAATTTCTGGGGAGAGGCAAGTATCTCATACATGTGGATCTACAAAATAATAGCCTCAGTGGAGGAATACCCCTTGCTCTGTTCAACAGCACATCCCTTTCTTACATAGATATCTCATATAATCACTTTTCTGGGTCTATCCCTCCTTTCTCACAAACATCCTCACCACTGCGATTCCTTAGCCTAACTTATAATAACCTCTCAGGGGAGATCCCTCCCTCAATTGGTAACCTCTCTTCCCTATCTTCGCTGCTGATTGCTAAAAACTACTTACAAGGAAGCATTCCAGAGAGCTTAAGTGAAATTAAAAGTTTGCAAGTATTAGACCTGCCTTACAACAATTTGTCAGGCATCGTTCCACCAGCTCTTTACAATATCTCGTCTCTTACTTATCTTGGCCTTGGTGCCAACCAACTTGCTGGGAGAATCCCCACCAACATTGGCTACACCCTTCCAAATATCACAGACTTGATACTAGAAGGAAACCAATTCGAAGGACCAATTCCTGCTTCTCTGGGCAATGCATCAAACCTCCAAAATTTACTTCTTCGGAAAAACGCATTCACAGGTGTTATTCCTTCGTTGGGATGCTTGTCCAGGTTAACACAACTAGATGTAGGTGTAAATACACTTGAAGCCGGAGATTGGACTTTTTTGTCCTCTCTAACAAACTGTACTCAATTACAGAAGTTATTATTAGATACAAATAGCCTCCAGGGAACAATACCTAGTTCTATTACCAACCTTTCTAAAAGCTTGCAGGTACTTCTCCTAACAGAAAACCAGTTGACTGGTTCTGTACCTTTAGAGATAGGAAGGCTCACCGGCCTCACTGTCCTTCTAATGGATAAAAATTTACTTTCAGGCAATATTCCTAACACAGTTGGAAACCTTCGAAACTTGACTTTCCTAGGCTTATCCCATAACAAAATTTCTGGAGAAATACCACAATCGATTGGGAAACTAGAACAGCTCACTGACCTTTATTTCGAGGAAAATGATTTGACTGGGCACATACCAGCAAGTTTAGCAGGTTGCAAAATTTGCTAAAACTGAACCTTTCTTGCAATAGATTCTATGGAAGCATTCCACCGGAGCTCTTTTCCATTTCCTCTCTTTCTAAAGGCTTAGACTTGTCCCACAATCAACTCACTGGACACATACCATTGGAGATTGGTAAATTGATTAATCTGAATTCAATTAGCATTTCTAACAACCAATTATCAGGTGAGATTCCTCCACACTTGGTCAGTGCCTTCTTTTGGAATCTCTCCACCTGGAGGTAAATTTTTACAAGGAAGCATCCCAATATCTTTCAGCAGCTTAAGAGGCATCGTTGAGGTGGATCTTTCCCAAAACAACTTCTCTGGTCAAATTCCAGAATTTTTCGAGTCTTTTAGCTCTTTACAGATCCTCAATCTATCCTTCAATGACTTCGAGGGATCAGTCCCTAAAGGTGGCGTGTTTGCCAATTCAAGTGCCGTGTTCATCCAAGGAAACAGAAAGCTGTGCGCAAGTTCTACAATGCTACAAGTACCACTTTGCACGGAATCACCATCCAAAAGGAACAAGACATCCTATATTGCAGCTATATTGGTTCCGCTTACTACAGTTGTTCTAGTCACCTTGGCATGTGTTGCTGTCATTTTTCTGAAGAAGAGAAGTGAAGCTAAACTACTCATCAACCAATCATTCAGGCAGTTCAAGAATTTCTCATATGGTGATTTATTTAAAGCAACAGACGGTTTCTCCTCATCCAGTCTTGTTGGTTCAGGAAGATTTGGATTGGTATATAGAGGTCAATTCAAGTTTCAAGAACGCATAGCTGCGATTAAGGTATTCAGATTTGACCAACTTGGAGCACCAAATAGCTTCCTTGCAGAATGCGAGGCACTGAGAAACATTCGCCATCGGAATCTTATAAGAGTGCTTAGTCTATGTTCAACCTTTGATCCAACAGGAAATGAATTCAAAGCACTTATTCTTGAGTACATGGCTAATGGTAACCTAGAAAGCTGGCTACATCCAAAAGCGGACAAACAAACCCCAAAAAGACCATTGGGTTTAGGCTCAATAATTACAATTGCTGTTGACATAGCTGCTGCACTAGACTATCTTCATAATCGATGCACTCCTCCTTTGGTTCATTGTGATCTAAAACCAAGCAACATCCTTTTGGACGATGAAATGGTTGCATGTCTTAGTGACTTCGGGCTTGCAAAGTTTCTTTACAGCGACTCTTCTATAGGGCTTAATAATTCATCAAGCATTGCTGGACCTAGAGGATCAGTTGGATACATTGCACCAGGTGAGAATGTGTCTCATTCTTATTTGTTCTTATATAATGTTTCAATATTATTTGTCCCATAAATGATCTGCAGCCATATTCACTAGAATTTTATCATCTTTCAACCAAGTCAAGTGAAGATTTCTTAAGCAATTTTGCATATAATAATGCAGAGTATGGCATGGGGTGTAAAATCTCAATTGAGGGTGATGTCTACAGCTATGGAATTATTCTTCTAGAGATGATGACAGGAAAGCGTCCAACAGATGATATGTTTAAAGATGGTATAGACCTTCACACCTTCGTGGAAGCAGCACTTCCAGAGAAAATTGTTGACATTTTAGAACCCAGTCTCACCGGATACCATGAAGGTGAAGACGCAAATCTTCCAATAGTTGAAATGCAAAGATGTGCCATGCAACTGACTAAAGTTGGCCTAAAATGCTCTGAGACATCACCCAAGGATCGACCCATTAATGGAGAATGTTTATGCTGAAATCATCACCATCAAAGAAAAGTTTTCAGCATTGCACAATTGAGGAAATTGATCGTCATTACTGTGATTCACCTGCTGCTACAGCAGCAATTGCATGATGCACCATGCATTATATTTCCTTATTTTTAGAAGTTAAGGTCACACTATTTCAGTTCCAATTAAAGCATGAGGATTTTGTAACTGTACTTTTGCATGGTGATAAGTAATAATGTAATATGTATTATTCAATTGTCCATAGAAAGAGGGGCTAGTGGTATTATAGGTGACCATGTACTGTTAATGGGTTATGAAATGGCCGGGAACTGAAATTTGTCTGGTTGTGTCTGTCAAACCGTAGTTGAAAGCAGTTGATTACTTGATTTCAAAATATGTAAGTCCCAGGAATAATAAAAATTATATAGGAGAAAATTTTCCCAGTAGAAGACACTAAAATAGTACATGGCTATTTAATGTTTCCACAGGAGAAAATATGGTAAAGCAATTGGAATAAGAAATCTATAAATACAAAGTGCATGCATGTAACATTACTTTTGGACTAGTAATTCCCAAATTTAGTCTCCTATGCTGCACTAGAATGTAAGGACCTTGAATTTAGAAGAAGCACTTTTTTTCTTTTTGTCAAAATAGGTTACAGCAAGTTCAACCAAAAGCACAGTTACAAAAGGAACTCCCAAGGAGGCACATAGAAGAACTATGAGAACAACATGCCCTGTTAAAGCGGCTGCTGGCTAATATATGATTAACTAATTTCAGCTAAATTGCCATCACCATCATGATCTATACCAAAATTTGTAAAGCGAAACTGGTTTATACCAACACTCCAGTAGATCACTTATGACTGGCTAATATATATAAATAAAATAAACAGGTGATATTCAAGAAAATATCACAATAATCAAAAAAAGAAAAATCCTAGAAATTTTCACATTAATTGAAAGCAAAAGAAAAGGATCTCCATCACTTATTTAGGTAGAACTAGATTATAAAGATGCAGATTAAACATATATAGATATTCGATTTCAATTATAGGGAGTAGAGTTGTATATCAAACATAACTGTATTGTAATATCTAGCAGCGTAGTTGCATGAATAAATATGCTAATTTGAAAAACTACGGAGTGAATATCCACAGCAATTAGGTAATTATCTTCTTGGCATCAAATTTCAGCAAATGACCGTAGGATGTTCAGGTAGAATGCACTAGGTGCTGTATCTGTAGGCCTACGTGGTGTTTCAAGTGCCCCCAAATTAGCCACCTACAACCATATGCATGTCATCCATAGATCAAAGCCCCCTCCACCCACACACACACACACACTTTTTTAGCTCTCCAGATCAATTCGGTTCACTGTACCGACAAAACTGCTTACTAAGCACTTGCTCTGCAATGTTCCCCTGCTGCAGGTAGGAGCCCCTACCAATCAATTGCATTGGCGCATCGGGGCCGCTGCGTAGCTTCACCGTTCTCCGGCGACTCCTGCTTAGTTTCGTTTCACGTGAGGGTTGCCCTGGAGCCCGATACGATCTTCGGCTCTCTCGGTTGATCGGGTTCTCAGAAGGGCAAGGGGCAGCCATGGGAGCTGCCAGAGGCGAGCAGGTGAGGGCTGTTAGAGAGCTGAGGAGAAATGGTCGACACGAGGAGGCAATGTTGTGCCGAGAGGCGGAGAGCGGCGAGCCATCACCAGCGTCGGCGGCGGCCGGCGATAGAGGGGGCGAGGGGGTTTTGACCGGTGGCTGTGAAGAGGCAGCTAAGCAGTGTTTTCTTTACTACTTGAACACTCGTACTATACCACATAAAAAATCGGATTTGCTAGGTTAGGGTCACTCTCCGCGATCTTATTATGCGGTCACATTCTAAGCACGACACATGTTTCATTCTCTCTCGTCATGACACGTGTTCCAAGAATGTGTTTTACTTCTGCATACTGCATATGAGCAAGAGAAGCATACGAGGCGTCCCTGCTCAGAGTAATCCAAAGGAGCAAAGGCATGCAAGACCACTCGTCTGGATTCTCTCTGGCTATCTTGTTTTTTCCATGTTCTTACTTTAACTTTTAAAATTTTAAATAGGAAGTTTCAACTCGAAAAACCTTACATCGAAAAAATTGCAATCAGAAAATTTCAACTTAGAATATTTCAAATTAGAAAGTTTCACGAGAAAAAAAATCAAAATTAGAAAGTTTAAAGATGAAAAAAATTAAATAAAAATTTTTGAAATTAGAAAGTTTCAAATCAGAAAGTTTCAACTCCAAATGTTTTAAAAAATCAAATTATAAAGTTTCAACAAAAAAATTCAAATAAAAAATTTTCAACTCCGAAAAGTTTTAATTCCAAACTTCTGATTCAAAAAACTTTTGGTTCAAAAGTTTTGATTCAAAATTCAACCCAAAAAAGTTTCAGCTCAAAAAAAATTCAAATAAAAAAGTTTCAGAATTTTTCCGAGTTGAAAATTTTGAGTGAAAATTCCTCCAAGTGAATTTTCTTTGAATTGAAATTTTTTGAGATGAAATTTCTTATGAAGTTTTTAAAATCAATTAAAAATTTTCAAACTGAGTTGAAATTTTTTAAAGTAAAATTTTCTTGCATTGAAATTTCTTGAGCGATTTTTTTAGCTAAGTTGAATTTGTTCAAAATGGAGCTGAATTTTTCAGGTTTTGAAGTTGAAAAGAGGAAATGAGTGGACACACACCTCAACGAATCATGCACCTGAACGAGGTATACAGTTAGGGATAAAAACAAAAACAAAATTTCGGACCATTTTGGAGAAAAACGAAAACATAATCCTTTTTTTGAAACAAAAATGCAAAATGTCGGAATAGAAATGGAAACGAAAATTTTTTATTGAAAATGGAAACAAAGATGTGAAAACAAAAATGAAATGACCATTTACCGACCGTTCTCATTCCGTTTTCATCTCTACATTCAGTGTAGCACTTGAAAGTTGAAAGTGACATTTTGAATGGCTATCCTTTATGATATGTGGACCCCATGAGGTGGATGCCTAGAAGCTCCTTCTTATTGGCCTACGCAATTGTTTGCATGGCTGTGTGGCAAATAGGATGTATGGGAATAAGAAATCGTCAGTCGCATTGCCGCATAGGGAGTGCAACACGTGTCGTGCGAACAGGGAGTTAGCGTACAACCATAGCTTTGTATTTTTAAGGCCAACCGTATAGCAGTCACACCCATAAAAATTTAGGAAAATTTGAAATACAGTACAAATGTAAGTCTGTAATTACAAATCGATACAACATGTTTGCGTATTTACAAAAACCCGGCGTTATTCAAATCTAAAATCTGCTTAACCATACCTGTAACCTCAAAATCCGGCTAAACCTTAACCGAAATTCAAATTCGAGTATGGGGGCTATACCCGAATTTCAAAATCCGGATGTTTTAACCGAATTTGAAATTCGGTATGGCTCAGACATTTTTCCATCTTCTTTGGTTGCAATTATTTAATCAAGAGCACACGATGTGTACCAATTTGTCTCTGTGACTCGCTTAATTGAAATGTCGACTAGTTTTCTTTCTGTCCCATCGCACCGAAAGGAAGTTTGTTGCTAGTTAATTCCCTCGTTATAAGAGCTGCGGAGAGCATTAGAGCGAGGTCATTCGGCAGCCACGAAGAGAGCTGAGAAAACATAGAGCTCGAAGAGGAGAGACGCGAGGAAACCAGGGAGGCGGAATTCCGATTGGAAATAGATGTTCAAATTAGAATTGCAGAGAAATAGACGCAAGGAAACCAGGGAAGCGGTATTCTTCAGGAAGGTTTAAGACCCCTCCCGGGATATCAAAATCAGCGACCATGTATAAAAAATAAAATAGGACTCTAACGACATCAAAAAAATTTGAACTTTTTTATGGAGGTTCCTGATAAATCATTTATATTACCATAAAATTTTCAAATGATTTTAAGATCTGAGGAATTTTTTAAAATTCAAACAATACAACTGTCCTGATAAAACGCCGGCCGACAAGTTTGAACCGAACAAAAAATGAAACAAACCACGTTAGAAAATTTTAAATTTTTTTGTCCAAGGTTATGATGCATCACTAATATTCCCATAAAATTTTCATATAATGATCAAGCTCTATGAATTTTTAAAAATTCAGATAGTGTTATTGTCCGATGTGGCAAAATTGCATAAAAAGACTGTTCAATTTTTAAAATTTATAAAGCTTGATAAAAATTTTATGGGAACATTAGTGATGCATCATAACCATGGAGAAAAAATTTCAAAATTTTATAGTCGACAACAACTCATGTTATGAACACTTAAATTATTTATTGAACATATAAGGGCACGTACACCGAAAGTTCAGATGATAAAATAAGCAATAGATTATATTACATTACAAGAGCATTACAACAATGACGAAATTGCTTGACGAACTAACTAACGAAAACCACGGTCGTCATGGTGGAACAAATGATCGTTCCGCCTATCTGGGTACAAATGTAATGATGTAAGACATTTTCGATATTACCCCGACCTGTAAATATTATGACTAGTCCTCGGACACCGCTTAATCCCTACTCAAAGAACTCCATGGGGATCCGCAGTGCTCCAAGTCGTCGCCGATTGGGTGGCCTATGCCGACGCTCCGGTGTATAAGACTTAAATTTTGGTCTTTTTATGTGGATTTCGCCTCCCATATGGGCATGTCATCTCGATTCGGCGCCCCTATGTTAATACCACTCGGGTTCCGGATGGTCTGCGCAACGCGTGAAGGATTTGTTGCGTGTTGCGGACCTCACTACGGCCTTCCCTTGTCCTTCTTCTTCGAGAGGAGGAACCCTCTTGCACCTCGGTGTGTTGTCCGCTATGAGACATGCAGAGACGCCGCCTGCTTTCGCTCGACTCCACTATATGGTGCAGGAGGTGTGTGTTGGGCTTATCCTGGACAATCGGAAGCGTGCCTGCAGATCAATGCAAGATGCCCGCTTTGGTCGTTGAACAACACCGTAGGCGTACTCGGGTTTGGCTTTTCGGGTGGTAGTGGCACCACGGAGAGGGTTGCTCCCGGTTATCCCATGCAGAAGCATGAGATGTGGGTGGTACGTCTCCGGGTCCACCCGCTTGAAGTAGCCGCAGATTCAACCTCGGCCAAGGGCACCGTAGAATCTCCGTCCGCTAGATCATCGTGGCGGTGTCAACCATCGCCTGTGCCATGTTCGCACAAGTCGGGCTTTGGGTGGCCCCGAGGAGGTTTCTCCTTTGACTTGAGCACATTCGCAAGTTTCCTTTTGAACTCCCTGTGCGATGAACGGTTTAGAACTACTAATTTGTGAGTTTAACATGAGTATGACGCATGAAACTCACCGATTGGTTGGCCCTTGCCCACCGCCCTAAGCTCAGTCGATCTAGAAAAGGACATATCTGGCGGCCTCTCCCACGGTGAAGTTCTCGGGTGAAGCGGGTAGGCGTCGTGGCGCTTGTTGAGAAATTAAATGAGTCACGTCGTTCCGCCCGTCGATCCATTGGAAGAAGCAACACCGGTCCTTGTCCGAGAAAAGAAAGAACGATGCATGAGATGGTAGTGTTACTCATTGTGTGGACACCGAGAGGTTTACCTCGTAGGTGCGGCCACAACATGAGTGAGCGCTGGCCGCTCTCCATGGGTAGATTGCATCATCTTTGCGGTAGGTTGCGATGATTTGGGTTAGGGCAACTCCAGAGAATCGGGCGCCGACGCTACTCTCATCAGGATATTCGGGGCGGGATGACTTCTGCTTGCTGAAGAGGCGACGCTAGAACGACATTGTGCCCTAATTTGTGTAGATTCAGGTGACGTTTATTGCTGGTTTGGCTGTGTTAGATGTCTACCCCTCGGACCTGTTTTATAGTGGTGGTGAGGGGTTACTCCACACAATTACAGCACTTGTCCATTTTGATGGCCTGGCATCCTCTGTGGTGGTGAGGGGTTACTCCACACAATGACAGGTCATGCAGCTTTGATGATGTGTAGTGGCACGTCCCCCCTCCAGACGAGGACGTCCCCAGGCCCCCCGCCGATCCACCTCGACGGGCACGGTCCCCTTTACACGGACGTGGCAGCCCCCGCAGACTAAACGAGGACGCCCCGGGCCCCCGCCCGATCCACCTCTGACGGGCACGTGTCGCCCTTTACACGAGGACGTGGCCAGGCCCCCCGCAGCACGAACGAGGACGTCCCCAGGCCCCCCGCCCGATCCACCTTTGACGGGCACGTGTCGCCCTTTACACGGGGACCTGTCACTTTCTAAGAAAAGCTGCATGACTTGTCACCCATCATCAAAGCTACACGACCTGTCACCCACTGTCGGCCTGAGATGGGTAGTGCTGTGTCGCTTGGTGGTCTGCAGAGTTTTGTCGAATCATTTTGAGAAAGCTGAAAGTAGCCTGCTGTCACATCGCATTGCGAAGGCTGTGGTATGCGTCGTCTATTCGTCCACTCTGAGAAATTAAGCGTGCAGACGAACAAGACATGGGTGATTTGACATTACTGCGAGCTACAATTAAAAATGTCGGCGTACCGCCTCGTGAGTTACGGCGAGGTCCATGGGAGCATCTTCGTCGCTGCGGCGGAAGACGTGAAGATCCTCCAAGACGACGGATCGCCGAGAAGAATCGGGACCCCTAGACGCGAGGTACCGTCTCATCTCGACGGTTGGTGACGAGGAGTTAGAGGTGCTGCAGTTTGGGCCGCAAGTTGATCCACTTGGGAATATAACTCCGATGCCTCCTCGCGTCGCATGGCAAGATGGGGGTATTATAACTTGGGTAGAGAAATTTACTAAGGCATTAGTACGATATTGGGAGTACCAAAATATGGACTTGTCGAGATCGGTCCTCTGGATAGGCCATGGCTCGTTCCTCGACCTCCTCGCCAAGAAAGTGGGGACGCGTGCGAGCATGGTACCATGTAAGGTAGTTGTCATATCCCTCGGGGTCATACGGCCCAGAGGGATGGACAACCTCCTCAAACGCTGTCTCCATCCATCGTGTAATATGCAGAGCGTGGACAACGATGCATTCATTGCGGCGCACTTCCTTCAAGGCTTCTCCTATAATCGCAAGGATGTAAGATTTTGAAATTTGCATATAGGGGGCAAATATTAAAAATAATTAAATGCATACCCATGAGATCTCCCGGCGTCCCGCGGTGCTGGAACAGGGACTAGTTGCCGCCACCCAAACTACCTTTGGATCCGTTCGGGCGAGTAGACCTCGACCACGTTCATGTACAAAAGGAAGCACGTAGTCATCCACAGGCCGTGGTCGACCGTGCAACAAGAAGAGATACGGCCGTCAGTTACAAGCTCTCCGGCTCGTTCCATGGTCCATGGATCCCAGGTGACATGTTCTGCGGTCAGCAAGTCCAAGTCGGCGATAACACGCATGTAGCTCGCGTGGTCACCAGCCGACAACCATCGTAGCTGGGCGTGCATCCAACGGTGCCCCATTGTAGGGCGAGTGGCCTCCGGCATGTCATCTTCTACGACAACAGGGTAGTACCTCCTACGTACCTCCGGTCGAGAGATCGGAAGGTACTCCCAACTCCACATCTGAAGGAGTTGCAGGCATCCAGTAATAGTGCCCCTGTAAGTCTGCCGATGGCATGCATCGCACAAACCACGGTAGGTGTCCGCTAGGACCGCAGATCCCCAGCTGTAGGCTGGGATGTCATCAAGGTTGGCGGCCAACTGACGAGCAATCCACACGATGTGCGGGAAGATGATGTCTCCGGCGGTCGTCGTGAACATGACACCACCCAGCAAGTAGTACAGGTACACTTCGTAGTGGCGCCCCACGGTAGCTTCGGCATCGGTGGGCATAGATTGTATTCCCCAGAATCCTGTAGCCAAGTCATGGAGACACCATTTTCCTTCTGTTCGTATGGGACACCGAACCTGCATGAACTCCGGATTAAGAGAGTCGATAATATCGTGCACATTACAAACATAAAATAACGTTATGTCATGTAATACCTCTCCGCGATGTAGTGCTGCCAGTGCTGTCTGTTGGGTCGAGGAAGAACCAACGGCTGTCCCCTGATGGGCAGGCTGGTTAGCATGGCCACATCCTTCAAAGTGATAGACATCTCACCGAACGGTAAGTGAAAGGTGTGTGTCTCTCGGCATCATCGGTCGACGAGACCGTGAAAGTGCACAATCGATGGCAGGCATGGGTGTGGTCAAGCCTCCTCCGAGCTGAGCCCCATCCATGAGGAGCGCAAATGGTAGTAGACCTGCACGAGCTAGTGGAATGTGGAATTGATAGTCTAGCTTTTTTTATCTTGTGCAGTGATCGGCTTGCGAGAGGGGGCAACTGAAACATTAACGACAAAGTGGTTATGCATCTTCAAAAAAGTGATGGCGGTAATATAGTAATGCGTCGGACCGTAGTTCTGCGAAATTGCCCTCGCCGATGTGGGGCATCGACTGACTCACGGAGTAGCTCTGGGACTGCAATGGCCGCCATCACGTGCTGCTAAAACGAAACGGCTCAGAACATACTGTGCAAAACAACTACAATAAAAAAATAAATTAATGTGGCTATTACACCTAAAAAACTACCTGTGTGAAGCTGTGATGAAGACCAGAAATTTCTTCAGTCTCTTCTCTATGAACTCTCTCTTTTCTCAACGCTCTCAGCAGTTGCCGAATGCAAGAGTTCTGTGTCTGGTTGATCTCGCTCTGCGTCGTCATTTATGGAGAGGAAATGAGTCTGCTGTGTGACCTGCTTCAGCCCGGGGCCAGATTTACGACGCCGCGGTTGCCAACGTGTGTGAAGATTCTCGACAACGCAAGACAGCACTGGACCCAGGCGCTGGAATGGAACGAAAGCATGAGAATGCATAGAGAAAGCTTTAGCCGGATTTTGGTGCGATGGGACAGAAAGAAAACTAGTTGACGCATGCATGGGAAAAGTAATCAGCATGCATGTCAGGTCACAGAGACAAATTGCAAGCCGGAAAATGTGCAGGCCATACCCGGAATTTCAAATTCCGGGTAAGGCATACCCGGATTTCCGGTTAAGGTTTAGCCGGATTTTGAGGTTCCGGGTATGGTTAAACAGATTTTCACGTTTCGGGTAACGTTGGGTTTTTTGTAAATACGCAAATATGTTGTATCGATTTGTAATTACGGACTTACATTTGTACTGTATTCCAAATTTTCCTAAAAATTTATATTACCTTCGGCCCATCGTGTCGGTGTCGTGCCTGTCTAGCTTAGGCCATTCACAGTAGAGAGTTTCGTTACACGGTTTTCGATAGTGCCACGTCATATTTAAATGTTTGGGTTGATGAATGAAACAACCTCTCTCAATGCATAGTTTCATTTTGCAATTTCATAGGCATGACATAACATTTAATTGTTGCATGGTGTTGTGATCAACTATGCCATATAAATTGTGTAGCCACTTGTAATTATATCTAGCACACTACAATATGGCCACACGGGATCCAGAAAAGGTGTGGAGATGAAACAAATCACTCTCAGTGGGGTTTCATCTCAGTTTCAAAGCACTTAGTAACCGTGTAGACCAGGTTTCATCCCCATGAAACTCAACTCTCCTCTCTCCTCATAAATTTGTTGCCATGTCACCACTTTTGCCTATGTGGCATCTCATTTAATGAGAATGAAACTCCTATAAAATTTGCACTGTGAATGGCCTTATGCTCTGGGCTCTGACGCCGCCTCGGTTTCATTGCACCTGCGTGTTGTTGGCTACGCCACATGTCCTAAACTACTTTACTACTTTTTATATTTTAAGTGTTAGAGTATATTGTTTGTTAGTATATTATTTTTTCTGTTTTTGTTACAGATTTTTTAGAGGAGCTGAAAAAAGAAGATGGAAAAAGATAAGATGAAAGAGAGAAAGAAGTCACTGTTAGTTTTTTTTTTCTTTTAAGTAGCAAAGATACGGAGTGTGTGCTGAGGTAATCAAATTAGTGGCAACCAAGGCACCGTTGTGCAACACATAAATGCTGAACGATAGTGTTTGTTGGTGCAATCGCATTAGTTACTTCAGCGCGAACCAAGCTCTGATACGGAACTGACCAAGAATCATATGTCGCGCTGGAAGAGTCTCATGCGCTGATATATCGCAGCTGCAGCCATGAAAAACGTGGTTGGTTTCTGCATTTGCACCACAAAAGGCCTCTATAAGCTAGAGAGAACTCCACAGCTTAGAACTCTCGAGCGACCATCCAGTGGGATGCCTAGGTGCCGGCATGCGTGCTTGTTCTCGGGCGTAACATGTAGTAACTTTATAGTTTTCTAAAATAATTCTATAACATTATAAATCTAACACATATATTTAGAATGTACTAAAAGTACAATATAAATAGTTTTAAGGTCTTAAAAATTCTAAATCACAAAAATTAAAATTAATTTAATCAATAAATTTGATCTATCGAAGAGTTGACCTCGTAACCTTTCCTAAATCTTTGGATCCGCTCTGTCCGAGAGAAAAGGCTATTCTATGTGTCCATTTTTAGGTGTGACTAATTAATACTACTTAATTACGATCTTTGAAAAATTAATACTACTTGTAAGTGAGGTACGTAATCTAGTTGGAGAAAGTATCTGCACTTGTGTAGTGCTTGCTTGGTGGTACACTACTCACCAAGGTGAGCTGTATGACGACGGACGAAGGTTTCACGCGCGTGTTTGCTGGTGATCACGCATCTATGTGCGATGAGCGAGAGAAAGGAAGGAAATGTGGTAGATGTTCAAACTTGACGCCCAGGCTTTTATCGTTCTGCTGTCTGCGTGCCCTTGAAGCGTTTGTCTGTTTGTATCGGCAGCCCTGAACCAGTTGATGCTTGCTGCAAAACACACCTGAAGATACGAAGTGAAACTAACAGAGCAAACTCTGTTACAGGCCTTCTAATCCTCTTGTCGGCAAAACTCAACAGCACAGGAAAGAACTACTCGGGCAAAACAAAACAATCGCACAGATTGTATTTTTGGTATAGAATTCACTGCTTTTCTTATTGCACTGGATAATATTTATACCCAAGGGCTTTACATACACCAAACCGACTCTCATTACAATCTAGATTGCATTCTGAAACTTTGCCAACCCGACTCCAAAACAGATACACAAACTTCCGAGTACTATTACTAGTCCGGCATAGACGCGGATACTAAACTGAAGACAAGCAGACTTTGAACACTCTGACTCGGAAACATACTGAGGGCATGTGCAATGGTGCCACTTCAGCTAGCTATAAGGATGCCATCTTAGCATTTTGCTTAAGTGGAAGAGAGAAAATGAGGAGAGAGATATAGACCAGCTACTAATGTATAGTCAGGCTATAACTGATTCCAAGGCACTTATTATCTATTACATGTGGGCCAATATTTAATTTTATAGACAATGTTATAACTAATCTATTAAAGAGGTTGTCTATATGCTATCTATAGATGATATGGACATTTTTTATAGTTAGTACCATTGCACATGCCCTGAACGTCTGACTCAAAACAAAACTGATGTAGACCTGACTTTTTGAACAACAAGATTAACTCAACAGTAGATGCAATGGGTTCATGGCATGTTGCGTGCGGACATGCATGTAGTGATATTGTTTTATTTAGGCGGCTTAGGGTATATATAATGCAAGATGCTTATACATGAGTATATAAATAGAGAATACATCCACATAATCAAACACACATGTAAAAGTTATTTTGTCTAATACAAACATCTCTTTTATGGGTGCTTAAATATTGTATTAACTACTAATTAGATATAGTTATACACAAAAGCACATGCTAAATACCGATTGTTAATTAAACATCGATGCTACAAAATAAGCACCTTTCATCTATCTTATATTAAAAGAAAAAAATAGTTTTTCATTGCTAAACAACTCTCTGAACATCTGCCTGCAGAGCAACGGAGAGGAAGTGTAAGCGTAAGCACGGCGTTCAGAAATGAAAAGTTGGGCGCCTAAAGGAATTGAACGCAAACTCGTGATTAGAACCTTCCAATCATGTCAACGATCATGTGAAGGCGTGAAGCTAACGCTCATAATACGCAAGGCTCCACTGTCCAAACACATTAATACACCTGCGATTTCACGCGTGCTGAACGATCGTGTGGCACAGAATTGGTACGTAGTAGTTGTACAATCACATCTCTTTGGCAAATCAAGCTTTGATATAAAAAAAATAGAGAATGACCCGTAGACCGCACTAGTTTGATCATGCGTGGAACGGAGGAAGAATCATGTCGCACTGAAAGCTAATCTTACGACCTTGCAAGCTATTGGTTCCAGCGTATTGAAATTTGTTTTCGCTCGAGCTTTTCTACGGTGTACTAAATTTAATATAAAATGTTTATTCTTTTCGATTCAATAGATCATACTAGCTAGTATTTATTTATACTTTCTTTAGTAGTAGAATAGTAGAAATATACTCAACAAATCAATGGTTAGAATTGATTTCTAGCTACTTTCCTATGATATATTATCGATATAATGCATTGTAATTAAAAATTCTTAATTAAAAAGCTCAAGTAAAAAAAGTCAATATCGCCTATATAAGACGACCGCAGAGCACAAGACTCGAGTCATGCATGTATCACACAAGAGTTCCCGCACATATATATACTAGTTGCTATGCTAGCTAGTTGTGTGAAGATCCACTGCACTCTTGCACGATGCAAAAATTCCCTTTGAAAAGAGAGTTGTTTGCAATTTCCTTACACGTAGGCATGCGAGGCATCGGGAGTTTTTGACTATCCATGTTGATGCGAGGATGTCATGGTTATATTAGTTCAACGCAGAGAGAAGAGGTGGACTGGTCGAAGGAAATAACTTTCAGTTCACCACCAAATCAACTTTGCACCTTGTAATCGCTCTCCTTTCTGTTTTCTAATATAATTCACGGCGTTCACCGTTTTCAAAAAAAAAATTAACCACCAAAGCGTGTAACTGTCATACATATGTCTAACAAATTATGTTAATTAGAAGTTATATCCTGTAGTTCACAGAACAAATATTTTTAAAATCTAGAGTTATTCAAAATAAATATAAAAATATGTAATTTTTAATAGTTTCTAAAATGTAGAGTTCTTTGAAATAGACATGAAATTTACTCTATTTTCATGATGTGGATTCAGCAGTAAGAATGGAGCGTTGTGAATATGAGTGTATTTAGGGCTTCCTTCCTGCTATCTCCCTCTCTCTCTCGACGTTCTACCATTGCCGCCCCTATTCTCTCGGCCTGGCACACAACTGGTGGCGCCGGCGGACGGGCGGAGCTTCACGGTGAGGGCGCCGGCGGACGGGCGTGAGGCTGGGTTTCGTTGCCGGCGGAACTGCTGCTTCACACCTTGACCTTGGTCCTCGGGAGCTAAGTTAATTTGTTCATTATCGTGGCTGGGGCCTGGGCTAGCTGTAGGTAGACTCTGTTTTGACATTTGCATCTGAGATTCTTCATTCTTGTGGTTGCTCCATGTTGATGTAATATTTGATTGTGTTGAGAGGTGTTTCTATATATTTCTTTTTAAAAGTTGCATAAATATTAAAGTATAAATGAAGTGTGGATGATGATCAATTGCTTATCTTTTTATTTGCTTCAAGATTTATGCAACTTATCTAGGAGGAAAAGCATAGAAGCACGCACTACTCAGTTGTGTTTCATACTACTCACCTGTGTTTCATACTTGCAGCAATGCATTCTTCAGAAATACGCATGCGTAACAGCGTAAGTCCTCGTTTTCTTTGACTTTGGGGAGTTTGGACCGCATATTTTTTTCAAGCTAGACTGCATAATGAATAATAATAATAGAGCAGAACCTCTAAAAAATGATACTATTATGTAAAAAAGCCGGCGGTCCAACCGGTGAACCGGCAGCCACACCGGTTCTGTCACTGGTCCGACTTTTAAAACTATAGCAGTAGCGGCGCAAAGAGAGGATCACTCTCAAATACAGAAGCTTGCACTCTCCCGCCATAATCCACAAGCATAATACAATTTCGCGAACGTCCAGGTGCTGAGTACATACATGGCCAGTTTAACACCGCAAATGCGTAATAAAATTCCTTCAGCAAACCGAGTTGTCATATGAATTTTAAATAACATGTTTGTTTGATCTAGTATTTGATAGAAATTAATTGCAAAGGAAGAAATCTTACGCATTGTATGCACTTGAACTCTTGCAGGTTTTGGTCCCGATAAGTCATAAATGTACGATAGGCCTTTGTGGAGGGAGTTTTTTTGTTAGGTACACTAAATCTAATATGGACAACTCATTGTTTTCGATGAAATAGATCAGATTAGTTAATTAGTATTTATTTATACTTCTTTCGGTGGTAGAGTACGTAGTACATAGGAATAATCTTATCAAATTTATAGCTAGATCTGATTTATACTGCTCAATATATACTACCAATATAATATATTGTCTCTTGGGAAGAGGGTACATACATGTGCGTGCCTGTAAGAGCACTCTCGAGACAAATCATCCATGAATCTGTTAATTTTCTATAATATGCTAGTAAAATAATATGCTAATATGAGTCCTTTTGTAGTAGTGTAAAGGGTTGATATGTTTGTATTAATGCACAGAATTAATTGAACTGCATGACATAGCTTATGAACTCCATTGACGTGCATGCGTGTTCAATTAATGGAGGGTACTACACGATCTTATCTGGTATCCGTCACATTAAGCCTGCAAATTATTACCCTAATCTGAGTCTTGAGAGAAAATGAACTATCCCGTACTCCCTTCAGTCCGGTCAAAAATAGATGACCACTTAAAGGCAACATATCCTGTGCACACAGACTTCTCGTGCACACACCGTGTACACCAACTAACAAAAGTCACAAAAATTTTTGAAAAATTGTAGATGTACTTCATAGATTGCTCTACCTATGCATGAAGTTTCAAAATCAAATTCATTATATATCGAGAGTTACAAAAAAGAGAAAATTCTAACAAGTTTAAACTCTTTAAACTTGTCAGAATTTTCTTTTTATAACTCTTGATATATAATGAATTTGAACTCTAATTTTATACATAGATATAGTAATCTATGAAGTACATCTACAATTTTTTCAGAATTTTTGTGACTTTTGTTAGTTGGTGTGTGTGTGTACATTTAGAAGGCTGTGCATGTGATATAGTCCCACTTAAAATGCATGCAATTGAACTATTTTAACTTCGATCAACAGTATATTTATAACTATTTATATTGTCCACTCAAAACTAATATTAGTAGATTTTCTTAGAAAAATACTTTCATAAATATTATTTTTATATTTTTAAATATGTTACAATAGAAGCTGGCACTGAAAGTTATCTTCGGAGAAACAGATACCATCTAAAACGTCACTTATTTAGGACTGGAGGTGGTACTTAATTTAGAGGTGGATTATTCAATACTTAATATACTACTAAATAGATGTTGCTTCGGACATTAACGTGATCTTCAATGCACATTGTTTGACCAATTCTTTTCATCATTACTATATATCAGTAAACATTATATAAAATATAATTCTTAGGGGTAGATTATTTAATACACAATCTGCACGTAAATAAATGGTGCTTCCAACACTGACATGATCTCCAATGCACATCTTTAATGGTTACTTTTTCTAATTATATGTTAGTGAAAACTTATAGAAGATACAATGTTATGAAAGTATTTTTTTTATGACAAACATGCTAATATAATTTCCACGTGCCAAATATAACTAGCTTTTTTGTATGTTAGTGGTCAAACTCTTTTGAGTGCACACATCCTACCAATGGCATTTATTTAGAAACAAAGAAAGTAATATATAACTACTTTTCTATAGCAGAAGAGACTGCAAACCACACGCGTATAAACGTGTGCGTGTCCACTACAGGTACAAACACCCCTGTACCTCTGGGAAGTGCAAGTTAATTAACTCATGTGGAGAGTGGGTGCCTATAAGAGAACTGCAAAGCTCACAGCTTTATAGGCAGGCATCACACACGAGTCTCCCTTACCTATCTTCCGAGTTGTATGAGGTTATCTTTTGCTTCTGCGTACACCAAGCAAATTTTCCCCTTAAAAATATTTCTTGTTCAGTTTATCCACGTTGAATACATATAGGACTGTGAGGCATCGGGAGTGTTTGACATGCCAAGACGATCACATCACGTCTTGTTTAGATACTTTGTTGCATAATTCTGCGACAAATTTATTTAACCATGGGATGTAAATTCAGTACACACTGGATGGGTAGTGCGAAAAGATTGCTGCCACCCAACAATCATGCAAATCAATTGAGAACGAGCGAACCTGTTTGATCGTCCAGGTGCACGTGTTCTGCTTCATCCACTCATCGTGCGAGGCTATCCACGAAGACTACTTGATATTGGAGTAATTAAGTTACCAAGAACTAAGGATGGAGTCAGACCTTGGGTTACTCTGATCATGGCCTAAGGCCTAGCATGCAAAACTCATGTAAGATTATTTCTTGTTTGGGCCAAACAAATGTGTTTAAACTGTGCTTTCTCTTTAATTCTTGTAGTCTGTTTGATCTATGCTGGCTCGGCCCGAGGCCCAAGCCCAGGCTCTCCGCCCCTGCCAAGAAGTATCTGTATTTGCATATGTGCTTGCTTGCTGTTACAAGTATGGGCTACACGACAAAGGCTGTGCATACGTGTGTGCTGGTTATCATGTATCTCAATGTGGCTCTGTAGGAGAATATGGACACATATGGTAGTTGCCATTCATGCCATAGAGTGTGTGGATACTGGATGCTAGACATGTACTATGTTGAGAACTTGAAATCTTTGCTCTTTTTTTCAAGAGAAAAAAGCTAGTTTTTTCTTTGTAGAAAATGGAGATGGATGCAGGTCGAGCAATGGGGGCAAGTGTACGTGAGCTGATTGTCCTAGGCACTAGGCCACGTATCACGCATGTACCATCATTTTTTGCAGTTTAATGTTTTGGCTATGCTTTTTTTTTTTTACAGCTTTTGAATGGATTTGTCCATGCCACATTGTGCTATCGTTATGGTAAGCATATAATTAATGGCAACATAAACCTGTGACATGCAACAAAATGCACTTGAAACTTCGCATTTACTGAAGGATCGATGATCGCGTAGGATCGTCATAATCTTACCATTCCGTTCCTGAAGCTAACTTGTTCGATCGATCGTTCCTGAAGCTGTGACTGCGCTGGAACAAATCGTGACTGCGCTGGAACAAATCTTACGCACTGAATGCACCTGAACACTAGCTGCAGGTTGTTGGGCCGCTTTGGGGAAAGCCAAGTTAATTAGCTCGATCCTTCCAATAAAAAGAGCGTGCCTATAAGAGAACTCCCATACAAAAGCTCTGCGCAGTGTTTTGATGTTGAAGATCGTACTCTGTTCGACCTTGGAGCCTCTCCTCGAAAGGATTGAATCGCATACTAGTAGATGACTGACAAATCTTTGGGAATCAGCAGCTATAAGTAACCAACAACAAGAAAACCAACTTAATTAGCTCTCGTGGAAAAGGCGTGGCCGTAAGAGAACCGCGAAACTCAGAACCCTCGAGCCACACATCACACCCGCACTTGGATAAAAATGGAGGGGTGACAGTGCGAAGTTATCATCAAGGTGAGCATAGTAAAAATATATTTGAATATCATATGCAATCTAAATTGATACATAAATAGATAAATAACAAAGTTAGAGCAATAAATAATTAAAGATAATATCTTAATAACGGATGGTGCATTCTAAAAGCTCAAAAATATATACAAGTAGCAATCTTAAGAACAAAATTAACTAGAATAATAACGCACATGACGCTAAAGACGGTAGAAGGGTCCCAAAGGTACACAAGCGGAGCCCATGCTCCGGCCGTTCGCGTACCAACGGTAGATCCACCGCTGATCACACCGGCAATGCTGCGAAGAAAATATCAATTCAACGGCACGGCGAAAATTCACGTCGCCGGCCGGTTCGCACGAGCTAGCAACGGAACAAAACAGCAGAGCCTGTATATACCGTAGAATTCGCTGGTCAATGGCTCGGTGATACGTTTGTGCCTGTGTCTCACGCTGTTCCGCTGTGCATTTGTTTCAATTCATCGCAAAGCATTCGACAGATAGATCACTTCAAAACCATGCAACCAACTAGAAACAGCCTGCGAATTGGCGCGCCATCACAAGATTAATCCATCGCAATGCTCTTGACCTACTATTATTGGCCAGGCTTACAGGAGGAGGGGCACAGGGATCAGCAGCTAATTCCAGGGAGCTGCAGTGTAGATGCAGAGCAACCGTAGCAGCACAAAGCAGAGGAGCCGAAGAAATACCCGTCAACAGCTTCTTCTTCTTCTGCGCATCGTTTGATACTCTGCTCGACCGTGGAATCTCTGCTTGAAATGATACTGCTATATCTAACCATCAGATGGGGTAGTACGAGCATGGCTGCATGTTACTCAGCAATGCCATCAGAACAATAAATTTTATAGAGTGGAGAACAATATATCCCATTGTTTCTTGTTTCTGAAAAAGATTTTGTGTAGTCTACGTGTTCTTGTTTCTTAAGAGCGCTAAGCGATTTTGTGTAGTCTACGTGTTCCTTAATCAAGCAGTTGTCATGCAACATGCTTCAGCAAATCAAAGTGCTGATATGAAAATTAAATAACCTGTAGCGTTCAACCGCGCATGAAGCCGTGCCAGAATTAAGGCACATTGGATGAAATCCTACACACTGAACGCACTTACACCCTTACATTAGGGCGGTAAAAAAGCTCAAGGCTCACGAGCTCCTTAAGTTCGGCTCATTTTAGACTTAACTCGAGTTCAGCTCGAGTTCCAAACGAGCTAAGCTCGTGAGCTTCAATGAACTTTTCATTAGGATTCCGTAAATTTAATACATATTCTCAATCATTTTGTTGAATATTACTGCATATTAACTCAAACCAAGCTTACTCAAGCCGAGTTCGAGTTTAAGCTTTTCTTTTTATTAAAAATTGATGCATGTTGAATTGTTAATGGTTATCGAGCTTGAGGCTACTCGAGCTTAGGTCGAGCCGATCTAGAGTCTAGATCCAAACTCAGACCGTAACTCTAAGCTTGCTCGAGCTTAGCTTGAGCTTCTACTGAGCTCAAACTTGAGCTCAGCTCGTCTACAGCGCTACTTGCAGCGGTGGTTATTGCATTTAGCATATTACCCTACATCTCTGGTAAGATGGAGCCAACTTAATTAACTCCGGTAAAAAAAAGCCATGACTATATAAGAGACCCGCAAAACTCAAAATTCTCAAGCCACACGTCACACGAGAGATTCTCGCTCACCGACTCAAAGTTGCATCATGAAGTGATCCGCTGCACTCACAACAAGCAAAACCGCCCTTTTGAGAAGACAAATGTTCGCCGTTCCATTTCCCCTTGAAAAGACAGATGAGGTGCATAGGCCTGTGAGGCATCGGGAGCACTCGACACGCCATGAAAAGACAAATCCCCTCATGTCTTGTGCTAGTGCTTTGGCGCAGCCATCCCAGATACTCATGTGAAAGCATGCGGTGCGCGCTCGGCCTCACCGTTGAACTCCCAGGCGAAGCGCCGACCGTCATCTGTGCGGATGGCGACTGAACACAGCCAGGGTTGCAGGGGCGCGCTCAAGGATATCGCGAAGCAGCTGGGCGTCGTACCGCCGGAAGAAGGGGCTCTGGAGCTCGCCGGCGCCTGCAGCGCACTGGCGTTGCGGGCTTTTGAGGTGTTGAAGGAGAAGCTCAGCGGCAACACAGAGAACCATAGCGAGTTGTGTGGGCTTCAGGTCTGTTAGTGATTATAAGCAAGATAATACGATTGTTTTGAGCCCAGGGCTCATCGGGGTGGATCGCCCGGCAAAGATCAAACAATGTTGCCAGAGCCTATAGCAGAATCTGCACGCTAGCATAGGGTTAGCATTTTCCTTGCCTGTTCTGTTAGGAAAAGAGGTTGATTAGGATTTACTTGTGCTCGAGCGCATGTTTCACAGATGCTCGGATCAAGTATATTGACTCTCTCTGATCAATAATGTATAAGGTTTTGGACAAGATACGGTTTCCAATTTCCATTAAGTACTATGAACATCAGTTTTTATATTTAAAAAAAACTTTGAGACAATTTTTTCTTTATTACTTCTCGCTCTGTTCGCTTATAAAACTCAAGTCTACCCCTATATTTATATCCAAAACTACAATCCTAATTAATATAATAGGATTCTACTTCTTTGTCCTAATCGGACTCTCATCCTAAACTTTCTTAATACAAACTTTTCAAACTAAAACTTTTCTATTACAAAATTATTTCTATCAAAATAATTTCGTTACAAAAATTATAACCTAACTTATAGTTACATTTAAAAATCTAAAACTTACAGGCACTTAGATCTATCTTTGTAATTATTTTTTTCTTCTTGAGTCTACAATTAATGACCATATTTTTTTCTTCTCCAACAAAAAAAGCTCCACCTACACCTTCATCCAATTAAAGACCTACCTTTCTAATTATTTTTTTTATCACTTTCTACCTTTATAATTATTTTTTTATCCTTCTACATATTTTTCTATTTTATTTCATACACCAATAATTACTTCCTTGCAATGTACCTAGATCTCCCTAACTTATTGTGATATTTAAGATTCTAAAGTAACAAGCACATAGATCTAAAACTTCCAATCACCCTTACCTTATAATGTCATATTTTGAACTAGATCTCCACCCTACATCTTCATACAATAACAAAAACAAGCATACAAAACAAATTTTAGGGAAGTACAACTCCCTACAATTGATCATAGTCTTGCCTAAAAAATTCTAGAGTGAGCTAGTTAAGAAACACCTTTCAACAAGAACAAATCAAGATTTCTCCACATCCATTGAAAAAAATAGCAATATCTAGGTGAGAAGGATGTTGGCATGATGTTACTAACCTTGAAACACTTAATTTGGAGCTAATCACCCGCAATTAAAAATTTGGATAGCACCTCCCCCCAAGAACAGCGTTGGGCCGACCCTTCTCTGTTCGATCACCTCTGTTGGCTCGTGGAGAAAGAAGGGTTTAAATGCACTGGCGAGAGGGCTTCCAGAAGAGGTTTGAGACACGAACCGGTTCTGAATCTTACGTTCTAGAACCGGTTCTTGTCTTAAACCGCTTCTTGAATTCCAAGGCCAATTCCAACTTCCAAACAGGGTGTTAGAGAATCACAAGTATAATATGATATCATTTAATTAATTTGAGCTAGAAAATTGGAGATATCAAAACCAGGGATCAAGTTTTCGTTTGAGCAAAAAATTCGGACCAGGCCGAAATCCGAAATTTCGTCCAAATCCGGTTTGTTTGGTACCGAAATTTCCGAAATTTCGCCGAAATTCCACCAAAATTTGTCCAAATTGGACTGACTGAAAATTGGTTCAAACGATGTCAAAAACTTTTGAAAATTTTTTGTAGGTTCCTGACACATTATAGATGTTCTCATAAAAATTTCAGGTGATTCTCAGATATGTGGAATTTTTAAAAATTCAAACATTGATACTATGTAGATGAAACGTTGATCAGCAAGTTTGAACCGGATGAAACATAGTACAAACGATGTTAGAACATTCTGAAATTTTTTATGGAGATTCCTAACATATTTTTGATATTTTTTTTAAAATTTCAGATGATTATCAAATGTTAAGAATTTTTAAAAATTGAAACATTGGTACTGTCTTGGTAAAGCGTTGAGCGGCAAGTTTCATCCGAATGAAAATTACAACAAACGAGCTTGTAAAATTTTGAAAATTTTTCTGGATGGTCCTGACACATCCATAATATTCTCATAAAATTTTCATATGATTATCAACTGTAATGAAGTTTTAAAAATGCAAACAGTGGTACTATCCTATTAAGAGACCGATGATCAATACATAGATTTAATTTAGCAATAAAAAAGGTCTAGATTTTGTAAAAAATTTACATAAGGGTGGAAAGGAAATGGTTAATATCTCATAAAAATTTTGAATCATGATCATGCTCCAGAGAATTTATAAAATTCGTAGAAGGCACAGTGCCATTTATGTTCTTTCTCTGCTTGATTTTTTAAATATAATACAACAAATTAAGTTCAACGTCAGAATTAAATGAAAAAATTATTTCATAATTTCAATATGAAAATTTTATATTATCTTCCCCAACAGTAAATTCATCAAAATTAAAAATATCAGAAATTAATAAATTAATTTAATACATTTAAAAATTCAAAAACGGAGAGAATTGAAAACTAGTACTTTGAATGTCGAATTTTTATAAATTCCTGGAGAAATATTTTGAGTTGAAAATTTTACATAAGAATCATTAGCTCAAATAAATTTAAAAAACAAAATTTCAAAAGTTATAAAAATATTTGAATTGCCTGATAAATCCTTAGCTCAAATGAATTGATTTTTGAAATATAATACAACAAATTAAGTTTAGTGCTTACTGTATTCATAGATTTTATTGAGCAAACCAAGAAAGTTTAAATTTTTGAAAATTTTACAGAATGGTACTAAGGAAGTTATTAATATGTAATAAAAATTCTAGATGATGATCACACTCGAGAAAATTTATAAAAATCTAACAAGATTACTGTCCCAATTATGTCAATTCTGTTTTTGATTTTTCAAAGATAACAAACGATGTTAAATTATTTTGAAATTTTTTGGTATGATCCTAAACTACTAAGGATGGTACCATAAAATTTTAATATGATTATCAGGCTTGTAAAAGTTTTTAAAAATCTGAAAGTGTTTCTGCCCAAATTTTAAAAAATCTCAAAAAATTAGTTTTTCATCAAATTTTCATGGAACAAGACCTTCTTAAGGGTTATTGGACCCATTCCGTTCAAATCCGACCAAAAAATTTGAAAATCCGGACTCCAAACCCGAAATTTCGGCGAAATTCAACCGAATTTCGCCAAATTTCTGAAAATACTGTTCAGCACTGTAGCAAAATCAATTTTTTAAAAAAATTGAATTCGGCCGATATATAAATTCGGGGCGAAAATTCAATCCTGATCAAAACAACAAAAGGTAATGAGAAATAGTTGCACGGATTTTTTACCGAAGGTATAATCCTTATATTAGACTCGGAGGAGTTTGTGGCCGTGCGCTAGCCACATCGATTTCCGCCGACGCGTTTGCTCCGCGTGCGGCCACATCGCCTGATTTTGGCTCCCTTTAATACTGCTTCAATAAATTTTCCCTACTCGGCCATGAACACACGTTTGAGTCTTGCTCGCACGCGCATCACGCGGGCGGGTTTTTGCCTCCTACACGTGGTGCTGTGGCACCCTTTTTTGCGAAAAACTCTAAAAATCCTTGAAATTACATACATATCTTTTTTGCGGAAAGGCCCTCAAAAAATTCTGAAATTCATTTTTCTTCCACACTAGCCCTCCGAATATTCTGAAATTATGTCCCAGTCCACTTTTTTTTAACAAAGCCCTCAAAAATTGCGGAAAGGCCCATAAAATTTTGAATTTCATTTTTTCCCGCAAGCCCTCTAAAAATTCCGAAAATACGTCCAGTCACACTTTTTTTGAACAAACACCCTTGAAAATTTCTAAAATTACATTTAGGTCAGTTTTGGCGGCTGATTTTTCCCGAAAAGGGCGCCCCAAAATTCTCAAAATTACATCTACATCCTTTTTTGCGAGAAGGCCCTCTTAACTTTTTGAAATCCATGTCCTTTTTTCTAGGTAGGCCGTCAGAAATTTTGAAATTTGGGTTTTTTCATACAGGCCCTCAAAAAAATTTGAAATTACGTCTGGTGCCACTTTTTCCGAGCAGACCCTCTCAAAAAAAAACTGCATCTAGATCCCTTTTGGTGCCCAATTTTTAGTGTAGATGCCCTAGAAATTCCTGAAATATATCCTGGCCCTTTTTGGCAGAAAAGCCCCAAAAATACCTGAAATTCATTTTTCCCACATAGGCCCTCCAAAAAACCAACAATACGGCCATGTCCACTTTTCGGAAATTCTTCAAATTACATATAGGTCCTTTTTTGCAGAAAGACCCCCAAAAATCACTAATTTCATTTCTGTCACGCACAGGCCCTAAAAAAATCTAAAATTACATCCAGATCTACTTTTTAATCCCCAAATTACATGCATGTCCTTTTTTTGTGTAAAGACCACCCAAAAACTGTGAAATTCGTTTTTCCCCACAGGACCTTTGGAAATTCTTGAATTATGTTCGAGTCCACTTTTCTAAAATTTCATCTAGGTCTGATTTGGCAATCAACTTTTCGTGAAGAGGCTCCTGAAAATTTCTGAAATTATATCCATATCCTTTCCCTGAAAAGGCCCTAGAAATCCTGAAATTCGTTTTTCCCTACACAGGCTATCCGAAAATTCTGAAATCTGGGTCCTTTTTTGGAAAGACACAAAGAAAACTGAAGTATGTTTTTCCCGCATAGACCCTTCGAAAATTTTGAAATTACGCTCGAATCCACTTTTCCATAGCAGACCCTCTCAAAAATTTCTAAAATTACATCTAGATCCATTTTCCTAACATGAAGGCCTTCAAAAATTCTGAAATTCCATCCAAGTTCGCTTTTTTAAAAAAGTCCACCCCATTAAATTTAGGATTACAACCGATATTACATTCACAGTTTCGCACCCTTTTCTTCGAGAAAAACCTCCAAAAAAATCAGACAGTGGTTTTTTTTCAAGCCCTGTGATTTTTGCTTTCTGTGCGCCACGCCCGCACAAGTAGTAAAAAAATACAATGATGGATAGCTCTGTAATTAATTCAAGCGATCTATCCCGATATATCGACGCAGCTCTCCTGCTTGGCCCCTCAAAAAAGAGAAGTAGTACTGCTGGTGAGATTGAAGAACGTAGGTGCATGGTAATCGAGATGGACAAGCTTTACGCACTAGATGATCGAGCAGATATATATCATAACCATCCCTATAGGCGCAAGATTTCGAGAGCAACCGGCTGGGCCACATGTCACCGCGCCGATTTACGAAAAAGTTCTTCCGTTTCTTCAAAATTACGGATAGGTCCTTTGCGATTTTTTGTGAGATAAAAATATTTTTTTTCTTCGCATTTAGGTCCGTGGCACGGTATTTTACGGAAAACCTCCCGTTAAGTTCAAATCGCGAACAAGCCTTTTTCTAATTTTTCAGGATAGCGAGCAGGTCCAAAAAATAACAAACAAATCCTTGCTTCTTACGTTCAGGTCATTTCTCCGTTTTTTCCGGAAAAAATGTTTTCGTCACCAAAAAAAACCCGGAAAATTTTTTTCGGCACACAAAAAACCAAAAAGAATGTTTTCGTCACAAAAAAACACAGATTCGTCGAAAGTTTATAGCAACTTATGGATTTGCCAACGGGTCATAACCGCGGTTTTTTTAAAAAAAAATGTAGATATGGATTTGCCAACGGGTCATAACCACGGGTTTTTTTTTTAGAAAAATGTAGATTCGTCCGAAAATTTATAGAGACCCATAGATTCGCCGGCGCGTCCTAACGACGTATTTTTTTAACAAACACAACAAAAAAACCCGGAAAAAGTGTTTTCGTCACCCAAAAAACTCGGAAAAAATATTTTCGTCGCCAAAAAAACACAGATTCATCGAAGATTTTTCGCCCTTTTTCCTCTAGGCTATTTTTCACCGGTGGGTGGTTTCGCGAATATATATTATTACTCAGTGACCCGTAGAGTATTAGGCTCGACAAAAGAAGGTTGTCATCTCTAATAGTTTTTTTCCCTTTTTCCTCTAGACTATTTTTGACCGATAGGTGGTTTTGCCAAAATAAAAAATTATTATTTTTTCGAACGCATGCTATCGAAATTCAACCGACGCAGCGTAGCGCGCTTATCTACCTAATAGTTTCATACAGTGGCAGACCCACCCTCCCGATAGCACCGGCCCTTGTCCGAGTTGGCCAGGTATCACTGTTGAAAAATCCAGTTGAGTTTTGCTATCGTCAGAGTTGAAGAACAGACGTATTCTAGATCACAGCTAGGCTTGTCCGGATACCAAATTTTTGCTGTCTCCACCACTGGTTTCATATAGGATTAGAGATGTACGTCGTGTCGTGTTGGGTTGGCCCGGCACGAGTTCGACGTGACTCGTGTCTAAATTGTGTTGTGCCAAGCCCATTTGCACTTCGTGTCAACTTCGTGTCGTGCCAGCCGAGACTTAGTCTATGTGCACTATTATAATGAGAAGAAAAGAGTTAGAGACGTACAAAGCTGAAGCAATGGACACAAATGTTGGGGAAAAAGAAGTAAATTTTATTCATTCTTGAACATATATAGAGCTATTGCCACATTAAAAACCTTACACCTAGTGTGAGGTACCTAGTGCGGAGTGACTCGGTGCGCAAGCCCGATGTCAGTGAGCATGTCCTTTTCGGTTCCCATTCTCCACCTTTTAGTATCTCCATTGTCTTCTCTTTCTCCGCATGTGAGTACCGCAAAAGGCGCTGGTCGTAGGGCAAGTCACAACATGATGCAATGTCGTGACAGAGCGCTCTGTCACGTGTCGTGCCTGCTTCAGGCCATCGGGCTCCGATACGGTCCTGTCATTCGTACCATGTTGATTCGGCCCACGTATATATGGTACCATGTTTACCGTGCAACACACCTGTCTAAAAAAGTCCGCCCAATAGACAGGCCTACGTAGAATGAAGATGTTCCACGGACATCTTCCAAGATCAATACGTAGCTCCTGGCTAGCAAACAGTCTACCCAGTCATCTGCACATGGTGTTATTATAATTTTGGGAGATTTAGATATTTATCACTCTTCAATTTCAAACTTCGACATGTACAAATCATATCACTGAAGTGACATTTTTTATATATAGCGTCGAATTTTTACGTTGAAGGGTAACAAATATCCAATTAAACCTATAATTTTAGGCTCTTGTGTAGCTGTGCGTGTTGGTTCGCTGGTGCAAGTGAATGATGCTGCAGTGTAGTCCGTAACATGAATTACTGTACTGTTGCAGGAAATTGCTGCTGCTACAGGAGATCAACAAGGAAGAGATGCTTTGCAGAGCAGCAGCCTGCACCCGGTGGCGTTGTCGCTTTTCCTTTAGTCCTCTGATAATTTTTTTTAAAAAATATAGTTCACTTTCCAATAAATTTATAAAATGCCTTACAAAGGTACCATTGCTCGGCAGTAATGTGCCATTAATTATTCATTATAGGAGCTTGCTATAGAATCTGTTTGGGGAGCTGTAACTTTCCTAAAAAAAGCTATTTTTGGATTATTGAGCTGAAAAATGACTGTAGTTTTTTTATAAGAGATCGTTATAAATAACTAATTGTTCTCAGCAATAAGCTGCAAAAGCAGGTCCAGCCTAACTTTCATATTTTGGTTTTTATTAGTTATATATGATTTTTTATTTATATCAAAAGCGCTTAAAAGCTGAGCTATTTGGAGGGCTTATTGGTTTTTCAGAAACGAAGCTGGCTTTAAGCCCTCCCCCCACCCCAAACAAGGCCTATGTCACACGTGTCGCTGCCAACACTTCTACAATTAGAGAGAAGACTATTTTTGTAATTGCCTTCAGAAAAAGGTTAGATTTGCAAAAAAAAAAAAGAAAAATAAAAAAAAGAGTTTATCTGGAGGCTAGAAATGCTCCGGCGAAGATCTTTAAGAAGAGGATGCACTTCCGGTTTCGCTCCTGTTCTACGTTGCAGTTGCTCAAGCTCATTTCCCAGTTTATTTATAGATGACACACGGAGAGCCAGCAGAGCTTGGTAGCTAGAATATTTGTAGTGCCCAACTAACAGCATCTTTTGGCGTTAGCACCGTGAAGACATGTTAACAGGCAAACCATATATATGATAATATGAACCATACTGCTACTTGCTAGAGTGATGTTTAGTACTCGTAAATTAAACCTTGAGCAGTGCTTTCATGCACGTTAACAATATAAGCATTCTACATGCATACTAAAGCGGGGTTAATAAAACCGTACCGCGTAAACCGATTTGGTTTTCGCGGTACGGTTTTCGCAAAAACCGTTCGAAAAACCGTCAAAAACCAAAGGTTGAAAAATTAAAAAAATTAAAAAAACAAAAAAAACGCAGTTTTTCACGAAAAACCGCTCGGTTTTACGAAAAACCAACCCGATCAATTGAATGTTCTTCGAAAACGATTTTTGAGCGGTTTTCAACGAAAAACCGCACACATAATTTTTTTCAAAATTTTTAATTTTTTTTAAATAGAACGGTTTACCAAGCGGTTTTAGATGTCGAACCGGAACGATAAGGTCGAAAACCACGGTTTTTGAGCGATTTTGTTAACCCCAGATGCTCAGCAGCGTATGGCAGGTTGCATGTTGTCCTCTTCAAGAAAAGAAGGCCACATAAATTTTCCTGTCAACTGCTATGTGGTTGTCTGCCTATTCAGTAATTTCTGCACGAAATAAATTGAAGATACGAGAGTAACGTAATTTTTTAACAATAAAATCGGCACGAATTCAAAAGTTCGGTGCTGAGGAGCCCTGTAATTAACACCCGTTCCAACTATATATATTGAAGCGCGGCTCTCCCCTGCTTGCCCGGTGATATGTTTCAGTGTCGGGTAGAGAGCAGCGCATGAAATTGACGAACTTCAGATGCATAGGACTAGGAGGCATCAGGAAATGTACTGACAATGTGTTACCAAGTCCGTCAATCATGGTATGTAGATCCTTGCTAGCTGATAGTAGGATCATACAAGCAAAATTAACTCAGTAAAGGAACTGTCTAGCGTGCATGTCGTCTTCCAAGACTCTTAGAACAGTTTGCTTGTCTATTCCATAATCTCTGGGTGCAGGTGCGAGCTGCTACTCTACAACTACAAGCACACCAAGTAGAGATGCTTGCCTGCTGCAACCATCGCACCTAGTAGCAGCCCTTGGTTCATTTTCGACGAGGTGTCTTGGGGTAACTAGTTGAGGAAGACGTGAGCCCTTGGTTAATATAAAGATGTATAATATATATTAAGAGAGGAAGAGAGGAAAATTTAGTTGCCTTAATATTCTCTACTCATCAGATCATTTTCTACTCTCGGGAGTAATTACTCCCTATATTGTATCTCATAACGTAGGAAGTATCTCGTGCAAAAGAGGGTATGTACGTGTAGTATACAAGTATATAAGACTAGCTAGATGGTATGCATTTTTTTTAGACATAGTCCTTTTTATGTTCATATATAAGGTATTTACAAAATACGTAAATATTATGCACTCCCTTGCAATTTTTCCATGTGGTTCACATTAGAATATCTTATAATTAGCATATAAGTGTACCCAAAGTGATAAATAAGTATTTCAAATTTGTTTAGATAGTATTTTAAAGGTGGGAGTAACTACACCTAGAAGTAAAATGTATTTTTCCTATATATATATATATATATAGTCTTGCATATCACTAGTTGTTGTGTGTGCAACAACTAGTGATATGCAAAACATCTCATTTCTTTTAAAAGCAAGAAAATTCTGCAGTAATCTTTAAAAAGTAAAAACTTTAGGAATTCTCACATTAATAATAAGAAAGAGAGACTGAACCCATCACTTATTTTGGGGGGACAGAGCCGGATGCTAGAAAGAGCAGAGAGCGTCACGGCGAGGGTGATTTTAATGTTCTAAAAATATGTTTTGAAAATAAGAGATAGAACAGTGTGCGATATTTACTCATAAATATTGATGAGAGGAGAAGATAAATGAGGGTAAAAACTGAGAAAATATAATATTCCAAGCGTCTGATAAAGAAAGAACTGATGGTGTTTCTTCGTTATGTCATCATTACCTTTAATAACTTACGGAGGTCTGTATCCATCAGTTCAAAGACAACATAAATATCACTAAAGTCCCTCCTTGATGGAGGTAGCATCAGATGTTTGATGTCGAAAATATTAGGATGCCTTAGAAGCCGGAAAAGCTTGACCCCACGGAGGATCCTAGCAGCATGAGATATACTAGAATTGGTAGCGTGCTATTGCACGCCGTGCTGTGTGGACGTAAAAATAGGGACGGGATACAGATAAGATAGTAAAGATGTATATAAGTGCTAAGGCAAGTATACGTACGGCTAAAGCACAGGTCTCTTTTTTTGCAAATATAAGTGCAAAGGTGGAAGAATGCAAGGCATTTAATTGCGAAACTGTGAAAGGTATTTAATGAGTTTTTTAGAAATCGAATTTTCGGAACCACGGGTCTTTTTTTCAGAATAACCGACGGAAGGATCTATTTACGATTTTGTTTTGTTTAAATTTTCTGGGCCCAAAGTTTTTTTTGGTAAAATAATTGGCGAAACGATTCCCGTCGGCGAATGATCTATAGGACCGCTACACATCTCAGACGAATTCCATTCTTTTTTAGAGAACCGTGTGGAGGGAGCCAAACGTTGCTTTGTTTTTTTTCGGGTCTAGTCTAAAAAATCGACGAAAGAAATATAAACATGATTTTCGGATTTTTAGGGGGCTTTGGCGGGGATAAAGACAGGTATGGCATATAGGTGAAGGCGTCTATAAGTGTAAATATATATGTATCCGAATTTTATACGTTGGGATACGTTGTAGGACCTAGCGTAGTGTGTCTACGTTGTGTGGTTTTTGGTTTGCTGTATTCGTTTTTTATCCGGTGGATGTGTGCCTGGGAATAAGGTAGGTGGTTTGGATAGTATAAATGTTTAATATGGTTGAAGAGCCGCTGTGTCTAGAAGGTTGTTCAGTATGAGCAAACAAACGCAGCACAAGGCAATTAGGCCTGCAATGTACACATAATATAAACCAACAGGGTGAAGCCAGGAGGCCAAGCCAGTAGATTCAGCAAGACAGGCAAAGGCTAACGATGTGTTTGCAAGCATGTAATAATGTAATAAGTAGGTAAAACGAAAAACAAATAGCAGAATCGAAGGACGTGCTTGCCTTGGGTCTCAGAAGATGAAGAGCAGCAATCTAGCAGACGGGAAACCGCCCACAGGCGAACCAGAACTGAAGAATGATCTACAGAGAAACAAAACCGGTGGTTAAACCCTACGATGCAGATGGAGAAAACAAAATCTGATGCACCAATAAACACGGTAGACAGCGTAGATCACCCACGCGATTAAGCCGCAGCCGTCCGGAGGCGCGGCCCGATATACGCGGCACACGGCGAACCCCAACCTGTAACTGCATTAGGAAAGTAAGTGCGTTAGGGGGAAAAATCGGCAGCATTCAAGAAACCAAATGGATAAGCTGAGTGACTGCGCGCAGGAAACGGGAGAAGAACCACTGGAACCATCGGAAAAGCAAAGGCAGAAAATCAACAAGGGAAACACAGAGCGGCAAGACGGAGGGGAACACAATATAGGCAGGAACAGGGGCTATGCGCGGACGGAAGGGCCGCGCGCAACTAGCGGAGGACTCGGAGGCGTGGGAATCGACCCGGGCAAGACGAAGAGGTGCGGAGAAGCGGCGACGGGAAGAAGAGGTTGATCGGACGAAGCAACACAAGGACGTACGCCAAGCACGGGGGAACGAGGCGACAAACTGAATCCAGCCGCCGCCCAGGAATCCAGCCACCGCCCAGGCACGCGCAAGCAGACGCCAAGAAGGCCGAGCCGACGCGGAGTCTCAGGCCGGGCAACGACCGAGGGCTACGGATTCCAGCACCGGGCGAGGACGGAGATCGCGAGACGGAGCTAACGAGAAGGCGTGGTCGAGGCTTCTCGAAGAAGCAGGCCCAGGACACGCTATCAACCAATCGTGCGGCAACGGAGGTATCGCGCGCGGCAACGGAACGGTAGCCGAGCGGCGGAACGGAACGGCGAGACGCACTGGCGCGGGCTGTACGGATGCGGCCTGAGGCCTCCGAATCCAGGCGCTTTATATTAGACTGTAAAAATATTTTCTATTTTTAACTACAAAGCGTCAGCAAATACACATACTCCCTCCATTCCAAAATATAAGGCACGCACGTATTTCAAGATTTAAACTTTAAAATCTTTGACTAATGATTTGTCTAACTGTATAAAAATTTTGTGATATAAAAGTGATACCATTGAATTTATATTTAAAAGTACTTTGTAATGATAGTGATTTTGTTTGTATGAATGATATTGGATAAGAGAAATCAAAGATCAAAAGTATAATTTAGGAGACCATATCAAATCAAACCACGTCTTATATTTTGAAATGGAGGGAGTATTACCTATCACACGCCTACCACGCTCCTAGAGCTGGTAGTTTGTCAAACTAGAAAGATGCTTCCATGGTACGAAAGTATAGCAATTAACACGGTAATGACTGTGGTGTCAGTAAGTCCTCAATTACCGTGCAATCCAACTAACAAAAGTTTCGAAAAATTCTGAAAAAATCATGGATGTACATCTCATCTTACCCCATCTACATATAAAATTTCATGATCAAATTCGTCCTATGCTAGAAGTTACAAAAAGACAAATTTCTGACAAACTTAAAAAGTTCAAATGCACCTCAAATTTGTCTTTTTGTAACTTCTAGCATAGGACGAATTTGATCATGAAATTTTATATGTAGATGAGTTAAGATGAGATGTACATCCATGATTTTTTCAGAATTTTTCGAAACTTTGTTAATGGATTGCATCGCTGATCTGATTTTATACTGATTGCACTACACAGTCGTACCTAATTAACACATACCATCTGCGTACAGAAGTATTTTTGTATATGCGTTTGTAAGAGGGGCTGATTTTTTTTAAAAAAAAACAGGTTTGTCATACCCTAGAAAAGTGCTACTTCACCGAAGGATTCCTCTCCTCGGCATCCCGTCGCCGGCGGCCGGTCACGCCGCCGCTCTCGTTAGTTGGTGTCTCGGAGAAGGGCGCGCCTGGTGAGGCCCAGGATGGCTCCGTGGATGGCCCGGCCACCGTAGTTGGGGGCCGCAGTTGGGAGCAAGCCAGCGCCGCGGCGAGAGGCAGGGCCTTATCCCCTCTCCGTTCATCTTCTTCTTCTTGCGATCCCACCTCCAAGCGTAGCAGCGAGACAGGGAGGCACTGAGGTCTAGTTCTATGTTCTTTTTGGTAGTTAATAGTTTGCTTTTGATTTTTCATTGAATGCTACTTCATACTGGGCACTAGACTGGCCTGGATTAGATTTCATGTCTTAATCCAAATTAAGATGCAAGTGTTACGAAGTGGCAACTGAGTAAGAGATTATGGATTCATGGTGTCAGGACCCGAAATGGATCTGACATGGAATTGGAATAAAATTGAAAGGTTGGGGAGAAATCGGAAGCTAAATTGACTAGGGTTCTAGCTACTTTACTCTAGAACTAAAGAACACGAGAGAGCATGCTCCTTCTTTCTTCTTACCTCTCAATCAGAAAATTATCATGGGTTATATATTCCCCAGCCTGAAGTTTGTTACAGACCGAACTTACAGCAGTAAATGACGAGTAAAACGAAAATAAAAAAAAACCGACATTTTTTGTGACGTCAATAGTACTAAACAGTAAATTCTGAAATTCATTTCTACCCTCAGTTCTTCAGTAGTTTTTCATTATGACTTCTGAATCGTCAGATCATCTTTAAGAGAGCCCAGCAAACTATTTAATCCATTGCTGCCTTCTACTTTGTGCAACCAGCTTCGCGAGTATAAAGTTTTCTGAACCTGAACTCATTTCACTTGAAGTTGAAGATTGAGCCTGACACATGGTTCGGTAGGAATAGGGGACAAAACAAATAGCATTGTACTGCAGACAATTTAGTTAGTGCTTTCTTTTTTCACTGTTGTTATATTTCTCTGTAATTTAGTTAGTATATTTTTTTTATTGCAGAACTCAAATTATTGTTGAATGTTTGTAAGTGCTTCAACGTTCTTCCAAAAAAGTAGGGTGCACTGCTTTTATATCAAACTGAAGAAATAATTTACAGCCACCCACTACTCTACTACTACTAAACTTACTGTTCCAAGATTTCTGCAAATTAGTTTTTGCAAGACCATAGGAACAATGATGTTTATGTTACTTGAAAACTTAGATTCATGTTGTAATTCTTCAAGATGTTCTCTAGGGGACAATGCAGCATGCATTCTTGAACTAGATGCTTCACCAAAGTTTTATATACATGGTGATATTTTATCCAGGAAATGATAGTCCCATTATTCAATATCCATCTCACGATATTGCCAATAATCATTCAATTTCATCACAACATCACAAATGATTGCCATGAATGTCATTATTAGAATCTAGAAGAGAACCAAATAACTCTCATAGGCATTACAAGGATATAGACAATGTGCAAATGATTGATGAACTCGGCAAACGCTAAACTGCATCTACATCACATTTGTTAGACATGGATGGGCTTAATTTTGTTCTCACACCTATAGTTACAAAGTCATCATACGGTGGTAATGGAGATCTCCATGTGACCTCGAACTTCATTCTTGGAGGTATCGCTGTATAACCTGAACTTAATATGTCATGAGCAGTTAATTCTGGCAGCTTCCCATGGATAACATGTCTTTTGCTCTTCCTTGAAATGCTGCAATTCGGGCTTGAACAAAATATTATCACGCAAATGTTTCTAGCTATATTTTTCTTGGGTAAAGATGTTGGGTACTTGCAGAGGGTAATGTAGTTCCTTTTAGTAAGCCCCAAAGCACTTCTCAATGCATGAGACCAGAACTGAAAGTTCATATTAGCTCTAAGCTCATGACCAAATATATGAGCACCGATGAAAGATCCCTTGAACATCTTTGCTATCTCCATTGCTATGGTTACTAATTTAGGATGCTCTTCAGCATTTATGCTTCCAAAGGACAACACTTTAAAAAAGTACCAGTATGCCTCCCCAGAAATACGCTTAAGCCTCAAAGAATCTGCTGTTCCTAACTGTGCTACCTCCTCTATTGCACTAATCAATATGATCTTACTCCCTTCTGCCATACAGTTGCATGCATATAAATAGAACCTTCTCCATGTATCCTTATCGACATCAGAAGTAATTTCAATTACCACCAAAGATTTACATGAGCTAAAAATTTTCTTTCCCATCACCAAAGCGACTCCTGTGATTAACTCTCGACTTTCTAAATCATTACCATCTAAATTGACAATAACAGAGAAGTGATTCTTCACCCTCTCATCACTACAAACGTTCTCCACAAGAGTCCTCTTTCCTACCCAAGGTTCACCGATTATTGGTAGAATGTCCACTTTTGTAGTGCTGTACGTGGGTTTTATTTGGAGCAAGAAGTTGATGATTTGTTGTTTTTCTAAATGTCGACCAAACATACAGTTGTCTATATAAAGGTATGCACTAAAAGGTTGCCGAAACCTACGTGGGTATGTACATCCCCAGAAATGTGTCGAACTCATGCAAATCTGCAACAATGGCTTCTAAGTTTTCTAGGACAGCTATTAATCTATGTACATCACTGTCGCCAAATACTAGTACTTTGGTCTTATTTGCAATCATGCGTAGGCGTTTTGCTGGATTAACTAGGGAGTATGTGAAGGTTTGTTGCACCTCATCAGACATATCCTCCTTTATGCTCTGACACTGGAAGTTGTCGAGTTCATAGCAGCCTTGGTACATGCCATCGAGGAACTTCTCTAGTTGTAGTAGCATCTGCTGGTTTGTGATGTGGCGTACCTCGGCTTCTTCAATACTTGCATGGACCTTGAGCAGTACTTGTTGGAGCCTTGTTAGCTTCTGCTCAACACTTGTCTGCTTTTTGTTTGTGTCAACTAAGTGGAAGATCAATCTGGTTACAACGCAAGCTACAACTCTGGGCAGAAACTTGTCCATGTGTGGGAAAGTAATTTTGGTTCTGATTTCTGAAGGGAATAACATGTTAGATGCTTGTAGTTTGAAGATGCGCCATACTTCGAAGGTGTAGCACTTAGTTATAGTTTACTGAGCACAGAATTGATCGTAAATACTTGTCTCTTTCTATGGTTTCATTGGGCAAGTATCTGTCTACCAATGTGAGTTTGGACTAACAAAGTTAGCTGGCTGAGAAGGCAAGAAGGTATTAAACCAGAATTTGTAAACTACAATAACGTGTTTGGACTCTAATATTTGGACGGAGCTGAAGATGTCTAGCTAGGTGACAACGAAGAGAAACCACCTGACAAAGGCCGGCCGGTGAGCAGGAGGCCAACACATGCGCATCTCTAAAACAGTTGGATTTAGCTTAGGTTGGGTGTGGCAAATGCATTAGGCCGCAGGCCGCTTCATAGGAATCAACTAGCCAGTGTTTGTAGCAGTGTTTGTGTTATTTGGTCTGCATTTACTTGTTTTTTTTTAGTGTACCCTGCGCATGAAGACTTTTTTATTACTTCGTACCAGTTTAATACGTCAATAATACATTCAATATAAATCTTAGTGCCAACTTTAATATTTTGAAATATATTATCTGTTATCATCTCCACACGGTGACTGAATATATCAGATATAGTCAATTCAGGTAGCATCCTGTGGATGGTGTTCCGTCTTTTCCGTTTTCTCATAAAGTAGATATGTCGGGAGCCACAGCAACTAGGTGCTGAAACACTCACGAAAGATATTCTGGTGACTGAATTACCGTGATTTCTTTTTCGAAAGATTGGCACAAGCTCTGCTTTTTATTGAAGTTGAAGTGAAGAACAAAAACATAAATTCAACATGTTGAGCTAAGCTGTTAGGATAGCCCAACGAAAAAGGTAACAGGAGAGCACTAAAACCTTAGGAAACCTAGCTTAAGAGAGCGAAAACAACAGAGGCAACAATAATAGAAAAAAGCACTGATAGCATTTTGGGTAGTCCTGAAGCTGTAGATGGACCGGAGTAGGAGAATCCCATTATGCATTTGCCCATGCCACACGACCATTACGAACATCCTGAGCTATTGAGTTGAAAAAATCTTGTGCTGTTCGGTACAAGCTATTGAATATCCTGTTGTTCCTTTCCTTCCATAGATTCTAAGAGACGTATATTACGGCCTTGTCAACCTCCTTTTTCCTTTGCTTTGTAGTGTTATTCCTAACAGCATCCCACCATTGAGAAATGGTAGTTTGGTCGGTTCCATGCTGTGACTGTGGCAAGGGAACACCCATCAATCGGATCCCTCCTCCAAATCTGCTTTGCGAATAGGCAGAAAATGAGCAAATAGGTAGCATGCTCTGGTTCTGAACCGCATAGCAGGCAGAAGCTGCTATGTGGCCACCCTCTAATTACCATGATTTTCCATGGGAAAATTTGTTGGCTGATTTTGAAGGAAAATGAGGTGGCTCTTCTTTATTTCCAATACCCCGCAAGACATCAGACCAAAGTTGAACATTTTGATTAGCTCTTAACATTGAACCGAACACATTGGCACCAACGAATCCTCCCCTTGTCGAGCACCTTTGCTATCTCCATAGCTATTTGTAGCAATTTTGGATGCTCTTCTGGATTTACATCCCCAAAAGCGAGCATTTTAAAGAAGTACCAGTGCGCCTCATCGGTCATATGTTTAAGCCTAATGGAGTTTACTATTCCAAGACCTGTAACTTCCTCCAGCATACTTTTTTTTGAAAGAACAGCAAGAGCGTTGCTGTATATATTAATTAGAGGAAACGTAACTGGAGGGTGGGCCCTATTTTTTAAGGGAAAAACCGGACCCGTGAAAAAACCTTACAACCGACCACCACTTACAGCTATTACAGGAACACCACTCTTCACTTTAGGAAAGAAGGGAGACTCCGAGAGAAGAGAAAAGCAAAACCAAAGTCCCCAATCAGTCATTAATCCGTTGACTGAGATAACAATGCAAAACTACGGGTGAGCACCGCATCCTTGATCGCCGAGGCCACCTGATCTGGTGTTCTCGTTATCCTCTGGAAAATTCTTTGATTTCTCTCTATCCATAAGTTCCACCAGAAATAGATAACAAGACCATCCAGATCTCTTCTCCTATCTTTGTCAATTTGGGTTCTGAGCCTTCTCCACCAATTGTACACCGAGCCGCTGTTCGTGAAGTTTTGACATTGCCCCAGATTTCCCCATCGTACTAGGATACTCCAAACTTGAGTAGTGAACGGGCAGTCCTTGCAGAGATGAGTCGACGTCTCCTGTGTCATGTTACAAAGAGCACAATTCGCATTACAAGGCCAGCCCTTTTTCAGCATGTTATCTGCTGTTAGAATCTTATTGTGAAGCAGTGTCCATGCAAAGAAACGACATTTAGGTTCTGCTTTGGCCTTCCATATTGGGCAAATCTTCATCTTACAGTACACAGTGTGAAATTGTACGAGGTAGGCGCTCCTTGTGGAGTATTGCCCATCAGCCGTCCAACGCCATGTTACCTGATCGTCCCTCTCATCGTCCCTGTTGGTACGACGTATTGCTTGAAAAAGTGCCACAAACTCCCTGATCTGGATTTCAGAAGCCACCGGAATGCAAAAACGAATCCAGTAGTTATTATGCAAGGCCCGGTGGACTGAGATGTTCTTTCTTCGAGCTATTCGGAAAAGGTGTGGAGCAATGCTTTTTGGAGCTTGTCCTTCAACCCAGTTTGATCTCTAAAAGTCTGCAAGTTTACCATTTCCTACTGTGACCACCGTTGAGGCATTGAAGAGGGCGATGTCAATTTTATCACAAGGCTGGTCCATCCCTGTCCAGACCCTTTCATTGTTCTTCCATCTAAACCAGAGCCAGCGAAGTCTAAGAGCTCTGGCGAATTTTTCCAGGTCTTTGATACCTAGCCCCCCTTTGTTTTTTGGTCTGCATGTGACGGGCCATTTAATTAGGCAGTGTCCTCCACTACATCTCGCCGGCTCTTTCCCTCTCCATAGAAAGCCTCTTCTTAGCTTGTCGATGGTTGTAAAGAGCCACTTTTTGGCTGGAAATACCGTCAGATGATATATCGGTTGTGATGTTAACACCGAATTAACAAGGGTCAATCTTCCAGCTTTTGAAAGCAGTTTACCTTACCACCCCGCCAATCTATTGCTTATTTTATCGATCAAGGGTTGGATTTCGGTCCTTCTAAGTTGTCTGGTGTGTAGCGGTAGACCGAGGTACCTCCCTGGGAAGGTTGCGAGTTTCCCAGGGAAGACATTCAACAGCTCCTGCAAGAGGTTCTCTTGGCATCTGATGGGATAAATTTCCATTTTGGAGATATTGATTTTTAAGCCTGAGCATCTGCCAAAAATATCTAATATGCGGCTAAGGGCCATCAGCTTAGCCGCATCTGCATTTAAGAATATCCCCGCATCATCGGCGTAAAGCGAACATCTTAGTCTCGCCTTTGTCGGAAGAACCGGTTTGAGGATGCCACGAGTCGCTGCCAAGTCGAGCAATGATTATAGCGGATCAATTGCAAGGATGAATAGCAAGGGGAAATAACGGATCTCTCTGTCTCACCCCGCGCGCATGTCTTATATGCTCTGTCGGTTGACCATTAATTAAGATCCGCGAGGATGAGGTCCTGAGGATTGCCGCTACCCATTCACGCCATCTGTGGCCAAAGTGAAGGGCCTGGAGCACCTCAAGAAGGTATGACCAGTTTAGGGAATCAAACGCTTTTGAAATGTCTAGTTTGATGAAGAGAGCCGACTTTCTGTCTTTGTTGAGTTGACGGATAACTCTTTCGACATATAAAAAATTGTCATGGATGCATCTTTTCTTGATGAAAGCATTCTGCGATACTGAGACCAATTCATCTAGTCTGGGCACAAGCCTATTAGCCAGGATCTTAGTGATGATCTTCATGAAGCTGTTAATAAGACTAATTGGCCTGTAACATTCCAATCTATCTGCGTTTTCTGTTTTCGGGATCAGAATGATGTTCGCCACATTTAACTTGTCCAGGTTGTCGTGGTGTAGGTTGAAGAAGGCCTTGATTGCTTCCATTAGGTCAGCTTTAATGATGTGGAGGCAATCTTTGTAAAACTGACCAATAAATCCATCTGGTCCTGGCGATTTCTGTGTCGGCAGTTCCTGGATGATGCTAGTCACTTCGCTTTCAGTGATGAAGGTCTCTAGGTCGGTCAGGTCCCTTGTAGAGTAGCCCAAGGACCCCCACTGGAGAGCTTTGTCCCTTACTCCGTGGCCACCCAACACAGTTTTGAAGTATTCGTGAGCTTCTTTTAGTTTGTCCTGCTGCTCTAACATTATTCGGTCATCTCTCTGGAGGACCCTAATCAGGTTTCTTTTTCGTCTCGAACTGGCCATCAGGTGGAAAAAACGAGTGTTGGCATCCCCCAGCCTGATTTTAGTTAATCTAGTATGTTGTCTCGCTCTTGTTTTTTGTATTGCTGCCAGGCCAAGCAATTTGGTTTTGAGTGTTTTCTGAAGCTCAAGTTCATTCTGTGATAGCGCGTGTCTTTCTTGTGAGCATTCTAATATTGTGAGCGTGACTTGTATGAGAGCTGTTTGAAGAGTAATGGTCGCGAAAATTTTTCTCCTCCAACGCTTAAGTGCCTTAGCAGTTCTATTCATTTTGATGTACAATCGCAGGATCGAATCCGAAGTGTGGATTGGTTGGTTCCAGGATTGTGCAACCGTTTCCTGAAATCCTGGCAAAGAGGTCCAGCAAGTCTCGAAGCGAAAACCTCTGAAATAGTCGAAGTTAGCATCTCCTTGCATAAGCAGGGGGCAGTGGTCTGATGTCATAGATGCCAGAGCGCACAGGTCCGCATTTGGGAATGCCTCGTGCCATTCGGTTGTAGCCAGGAAACGGTCTATTCTTGTCCTGGTGGGTTGTTGGTGTTCATTTGTCCATGTGAATTGGCGACCCTGAAGGTCCAGTTTGAGAAGTTGCATTCTATTGATGGAGTGATTAAAGCGTCTCATCATACTTCTATTTATCGTTCCTCTATTCTTTTCTCTAGCCTGTCTGATGAGGTTGAAGTCACCTAGAATCAACCACTTCGGGAGCACCATTTCACTCAGCTCTTCTAACTCAGTGAGGAAATTTCTTTTCTCCTCGTTCGATTGCGGTCCATACACTCTAGTAATGTCCCAGGCCATCTCATCATATCGTGATGTCAAGGTCGCAGTTATTGTGTTGTGTGTGGTTCTTGTATTACTGAGGTCATATAGATCATCCCAGACCGCCAACAGGAACCGCCCGAGGCGCCATTGGAAGGAATATAGACTGACTGGTTGGCCAATCTCGCACCCAGGGTTTCATTTAGCAAGCTTGTAGACTAATCTTTTATTTTTGTTTCCTGAAGGCAAACAATTGTAGCGCCAGTTGATCGGATCAATTGCTTAGTGCTCTCTCTTTTTGCCAGATTGTTTAGTCCTCTGACATTCCATGAGAGGATATTACACTTTGCACGCATTAGATATTAGTAACTCCACTTCATAGAGGGCAGAGTGCCCGATAATTGGGGTACATGAGGCATCAGAATACAGCACCATAATACATAATATATCAGTCGACATATCATCACCTCTAGCACCACATCCGGACATTACATAACCTCTAGCATCAGCATACCTAACCTCAAGCACCACAGCATAAGGCATCTGAATACATAACAAACTAGACGACCTATCATAAAGCATTGGTAGAGCTTGGGCCACTCGGAGCCGAGTTAAAAGACTAGGTTCCCCGCACGAACAGCAGATAAGTTCACCAGAAAAAGCTAACACAGCAGCATCTGGGTCGCCTGTTTTACCATTAACATCACTTGAACTACCAAAGTAATTAAGGGTAGCGGCCGTCACTATTGTTGGGCCGCCTTGAAATTGCCAGGACTCATCTTGTTGCATGAGTAAAAAATCTCCACCTCATCAGAAGGCCGCTCTTTGTTGAGGTCTTCGGCAAATTTGTTGCCCTTGGGCCTAGCCCTCCTTGACCGGCTTTCTTTCCCCCTTTGTGCTTGATCTTCGACTGGTTCACCAGCTCGAGTATTGCCTCCATCTGGTCCTTAGTAATCAGTTGTTCGAAGAGACTGGCGAGCTGTTCAAAGAGATCATTATGTGAGTGAGTATTATGCGATTTATTTTGTTGTTCTAGTGGGGAAAGGCCTTTAAGCTTTGCTGCAAGCAGTTCTTGAGCTAGAGTAATTGCCCCATTGTTGGTTGCAGCTCTCGTTTTCGCTTTTGCCGCTAATCTGATGCTCTTTCTTTGGGTGTATCCTTTGGAAGTAGAACCATTGTTTACTGACTTGGAGTTTAGCTGTTTATTTAGGCATGGGGGGTTTGAATGATAGGTGTTTGAGGGCTGTGTGAAACTGCTAGCATGAATTCCTCTAGACCCATTTGTGTGAGGGCAGCAATCTTTAATCCCCCTAGAGTTGGAGTTTCTGGTGTATCGTCTGAAGTTAATCTCCCCAGAGGTGTTGTTGATACTCCTTTAGGTGTTAGAGTTTCTGGTGTGTATTCTCCAGCCATTGTGGATTGAGTAGTTGTATTTTCTGGAAATGTTGTATGAGGTGCTACGGTATATAGAATTTGGGAATCCAGCACAGCTTGGGAATCCCGCACATATGGGCAGCTATTGTCATCATCCCCCACGGGGCTTGGATCGGACTGGGAGTTAGTGAACTTATTGTCGTTTGTTTGTTCGGTCGCCAGGACATCTAATTGGGTCACTCCATGTGAGCTGTGTAGAGTGTTCTGCTGTGGCATCTCTGTTATGACCTCTGGTTGGGCTGGACTATTCTGTGAGCTAAGCTGCGTAGCTTGGGGATCTTGGAGTTTTTGTACTACACGCTTGTAGGGGGTGTCTGCCCTTGTGAGGATAGTTTCAGCTGGTTGTCAGTAGCCTGGGCAGCCGGCTGTGTGTTTTTGTTGGGGTTCTTATTCAGCTCAGACACTATAATTAAGCCGGCCTGTGTTGTTGTGACCTCTAGCTGAGTGGGGTTAACATGGGTGGTAGGATGCAACGAAATCAGGTCGTGCTGCACTAGCCTATTGGGATCGTCCTGCCACTCCGAGATTGGTTCATCCTGGGAATCGCTGTACCAAAAACCATGTTGCGTGCAACTGGGTGGCCTAGGGCTTAGGACATGCAGCTGGGGAGTAGATGATCTAGCTATTTCAACTTCATTTTTCTCATTGAATGATGGTTACAGACTGACAAGAGTTGATTGGAGGAAAGAAATCTGGGCCGACTGAGAGTTTTCAATGGATTCACTGTTTAGGATTACCTGACGTCCCAGTTGTGCTGGCTTGATGGAGATACCTTCCTTCGTTTTGGCTTCTGCGGTACTGAGGACCTCCCCTAGGCGCTTGTGTTGCTCCGTGTGCACTTCGTCTCCCTCCTTCATCTTTTTCTTTGTGGTGATGTGAATCTCTCCTGGACGCCTGCTTTGATCCTTGAGCACTGAAACTAGAGGTTCAGCAAAGGACACTCTTCTCTTGTCTTGCTCCATTGGAGGTTTTTTCATGATACGGCTGCCCTTGATCGATTGCCCCTTCAATTGCTGCAGTTCTGTAGTGTCATGTCGGTCTGGGAGACGTTGCCGGTAGCGCCGTGAAGCTGAACCGGCGAGCCCCTTCCATGAAGCACTGTGGCAGTCTTCAACGCCGCCCCTACATCTTGAGTCACGCGCCCAGGTGGACAAGCTTCGGTGTCTGCGTGATCTGCGATGGTGGTCATCACGGTTGCGGTCGTCATCTTCATGATCGTCATGTCGGCGTCGGTGTCCAAGATCCCTTCCTCTGTCTTGAACAGCACGATCCCTCCTCTCTCCAACCTCATCCGGGGTCCCATAGGCCCAAATGAACTCCCGGCGTTGTTTGCGGTTTTGAAGACCACCGAAGTTTTTGTGTCCCCAGAGAAAGGAAAGATCTTGCACCACCTCGAGATGGTTGCGCAGATTGAAGACCTGCCCTCGTTTCATATCGGTTGGCTCATCATGGATGATCTCCACTTATGTAGCGGGATCTTGGTAGGGGAAGCTCCCTCAAGCTCCATCACGCTTAGTGTCGGGACCGAATATGCAAATCCGGACCCTCGTGTATATTGCACTAGTCCAGATCACGCTAGTGCACACAGCTCAACATTAGTGAATATCACAATCATACACAACGTAAATAAGATAAAGACATAATATACTAAATATTAGCAGGTTGTATGACCTTATGGTCAACTTACTTAGCAATGTCTCATAAGGCTGAACAACAAATTGAACTGCAGCGGAATGAAGACGTAGATAACCCTCAAGATACCACGAGGCAACCGACAAGGCTCGCACCCTAAATATTCGCTCTCATGGTACACCTTCTTCAGCTCTGATGATTTTTGTAGGCAAGGGTGAGTACACCAACACGTACTCAACAAGTTGTGCACAGAATGCAAGTCTATCATAGCTATATGCAAGGCTTATTCCAAAGGAATGGCTAAGTGGTTCATAATAAGCGGTAAAGCAGCATTTTCAAACAATAACAATATATAGATTGAAAAGACGGTAAAACAAATAATAACAAGTACATATATTCCATTGTTTCTCAAATCAAACCCAAGTTCTCCATCCTAAATCAAGTTCCATTATCCACATGGCATCCTGCCATCCCATAACAGTTGACAAGTTTTAATTAACTACCCCTTGATCTGTAATTCCGAGCATTGCTCAATACTGGTGAGCACGGCTATCCGAATAGATTGTACACTCTCAGAGGTTATGCACTTTACCCACACGATATAACCATGCACCACACAAAGTGACGATTATAACAAAGCCTTTACAATGCATCCTCTTAACCCGTGCTACCGCTAAGGTTTCAACATGAAGGGCTAAAACCACCATAACAGGGCCCCTCTTGCGCCATGTGAGTTTCTCCGTAACACGGACTCACACCACCATGATAGCACTTAAGTTAAGCATTTGCAAATTAGTCACTAAGGTCGCCCATAACAGACGATGTGGTACCAAGTTTGACTCAGGTCAAAGGCTCGCAAGGTTAAGTCCTTAGGATTGATTAAAGCAAGACTTACACATACCCTTTCTCGCCCATCGGGCCCACCCTGGCACCCTTGCCCCTTCCACTTGCTTCAATCTAAAGTGATTATCTCCCGGTTGGTTACCAAGCACCACGTGCTCTTCACAAATCAACATCGTTGCGTGACTCCGCTGCCACAACAACTCAATCTCTTTGTGCGACCACACATGGCCCACAAATTATCATCATTGTTCCATATTCCATTAGTCAAGATTATTAAGCAATATTCCATGAGCATGTGATGACGTGGCATGGCTAAGCAATTCTATATCGTTCTAACCATCCATGTTGATTTTCTATTAACCAACTATAATTAACCAACCTAGGGTGACAAGTGGATCATGGCATACAATTTAACAAGGTAGGGTGTAATTCAAAAGGTACAATAGCTAATCCCGAAGTTAAGTTGAAATCATTTATAAACATAAAATAACAAGTGATAAGTTAAATCAAAATAGCATGCAATCTAATCTATGGGTGCAACATGATCAAAGCACAACTTGCCTTCGTTAAGCTCCTGCTCCTGATCTGGAAATAATTCTTGAGCTGTGAAATCCCCTTCCGAAGCCTCGCACAATTCAACGTCTACGCGAATCGAAAGAGAAAAGCAAATAAAAACCAAAACCAAATATCAAATAAACACAAAAATTCAAATAAAAGGCACCATTAGAAAGATCTCATTTTTACAAATTTTTAGGAATTTGAATCACCTAAATCCGAGTTCGTATGCAAAAGTTATAAGGTTTTGAAATTTGGAAATTCCTGAAAATACCCTGAAAATAGAAATTCCGAATTTAGTGAATTATTCTTATATGGAAAAATCCGATTTTCCCGGGTCAAATGTACGGCGCGACGTGGCCGAATGTGGACCGTTGATCTAAAGATCAACGGCTCACGCTTACCGAGCTCTTTCCTATTCACCCGCCTGACGTGGCGCAATCCTGGCCTTCGGTGGTTGATCAGACGGCTTGTAGAGCTCCCGAGCGGTGAGGGTGAGGCGGCGGCGCAAGGTTGCCGGCGCTGAGGACGACGATGCTCCGACGGCGATGTAGTGTGCTCCGTGACCAAGGGACAATGAGCCGGCGGCGTGAGACGCCGAGCTCGAATCCGACCTCTCCTCGGCGGAAGAGTTACCCAACGACGAAAACTTCGGCGCAGAACTTCTTTCCGGTGACTCGGTGAGCTCAGCGGCCTTCTTGGGGACTCTCTGGCGATGGCTCACGGGGGAAAAGGTGCGGAGCTAAGGTGTGGGTACCGGAGGGGCTTCGGAGGCTTTTTATACCCGGCTGGGCGCGGTATAGATGGAAGGAAGAGAGCGGCGGCGGGGTTTGGAAGGCGACGGCGTTTTTGGAAGGCGGCGGCGATTCGAATCGGGAACGATGACTGTCGTCCGTCCGATCGGCATCCGACGGCACGTAATATCCTAAGGTTTCCAATTCCGTCGGCACAAGACAGTCTGGGCCGCCCACTACTGTTCATTCCATAATTTCCCGAATTTCCTATTTTAATTATTCCGATTAAATGTTTTGATTTATTTAAGGTGTTAAAAATACTCTAAAAATTCCCATAAAATTCTCAAAATACTTTGAGACATTCTTGACTTAAATAAAATATTTTCACAAAAACTTTATTTTGCAAATCTCTTTTTATAATTATTTCTTAACAAAAGGTAATGTATTTAATTCAAAAGAATTCAGATAAATCTCAGAAAATCCAAATAAATTCAGAAAATTCACGAGATTCATATTTAGCAATAAAATAATATTAATTAATTGAAAAGCTGAAATTTTGGGATGTTACAAACCTCCCCCCCCCTTAACGGAATCTCGACCCCGAGATTTAAGGCTGACTAGAGAATAGGTTCGAATTCGCGCTTGGGTCATCTTCACGCTCCAAAGTTGCTTCATTTTCGAATGATTACTCCATTGGACTCTGCAAAGCGAATGGACTTGTTTCGGTCCTACGCTCCATCACATCCGAATCTTGATCGGGTGCTCCTTGTAGGTCGATCTTCTTGCAACTCAATAGCCTCCAATCTGCCTCAAGCTCAACCGCACTCAAGACATTTCTTAAGCTGTTACACATGGAACACATCATGCACACCGCCAATGATTCTGCAATTCTAACTGGTAAGCAACCTCTCCTCGTCGGCTCAAAATCTTAAACGGTCCAACATACCTAGCTGCAAGTTTTTCCTTGACTTGAAACCTCCTTAAGAGAAGTAACCCTAAGATGCATGAAATCATTGGGCTCAAAACTCAAGTCACGACGGCGATTGTCAGCATAACTCTTCTGCCTAGACTGTGTTGTTTTCAACCTTTCCCAGGTTTGGTCTTCTAGGGTTGGTTTTACTTCTAAGGCGGACGAAATCCTTGCGGCACAACCTCTAATCTCAACTTCTAAAATTCTCTCACACAATCCTGGTTGATCGCTGTTTTCTACAACTTTACACTGTGGCTTTCCAGCCTAAAGCATCGATTACTACTTTAGTTTTTCCCGGATGATAATGAATTCCAACATTATAATCCTTAATCAATTTTAGCCATCTTCTCTGCCTCATATTAAGTTCTGACTGGGTGAATATATATTTCAGACTCTTATGGTCCGTATATATTTCACATCCATTTCCAATGAGATAATGATGCCATATCTTTAAAGCATGCACTACGGCTGCTAACTCTAAATCAGGCGTTGGATAATTCCCTTCATGCGTCCTCCATTGTCTCGATGTATCACAAGAATGTCAAAACTATTCTGAACATCCGACAGTACTAACATAGGTGTAGAGGTTATCCGCTTCTCTAGCTACTAAAACTTTTCTTCGCATTCTGGTGTACATGCAACTTCTTTTCCTTCTTCCCCAAAACTAATCGCAAATGCTCTGCATGCTCTTCCTCTGACTTGGGATACACAAGGGTATCGTCTATAAAAATAACCACAAATTTATCCAAGTATTCCATAACTGCTTTATTCTTCATGCTTATAACTCAAGCTGGGTAATTAGCTGATACGTAAAAATTCTTGACAGTTTGAACCATAACTAAACAGTAACCTAAAACTTCAAAGTACTACCTGACATATCTCCTTTATTACAGGGACTGGACCTATGGGTCGTACAATAACGGAAATATTAAATTGGCAATTACTACTTTAGGTACGACAATTGACTGTGAATCATGATCCTAAACATCTGGCTAATCTTCCTTTTCGCCTCCACTGCAGATATCAAACGGAGGGTTGCAGGCTCTTGGATAGCTATCTTTGTCTTCTTGATTTTGGTTGGCGACGAGAGGGTCTTCTGGCGGATTAACAGTGGTGTCATCGTCAGGTATCTCCAACACAACCTCCACGGCGTCCTGGGCTTCATCTGTCGTGATATGCTTGAGTCTTCCTCGTATTCTTTCGAGACGATGCTCCCGATGTTGGTGCCTGTTATTTCACATCCTTTGAAATCAGTAGACGGTAGTACTCAAATTGAAACGAACTGGAGTAACGTTTCCCTTCTTCGGACACTTATTGGCAAAATGTCCTGGCTCATTGCAAGAGAAACATTTCTTGACAATGATGACTTCTGCTGGTATTGCCCTCTTCGTGCGGGGCTTCAACAGGCGTAGTTAGGATTGACTCGAATCGACGTGATCGCTTTCTTTTGAGGGCACTTATTGGCAAAATGCTCAGGTTTGTGGTGATTATAGCAGAGTCTAGGGTGAACTTCCTTTCTTGAGCATTCGTTGGTTAGAATAGTGTCTTTACCTAAACGTCTTTTCTTCCATTGGTTCTCTCGGCAATTTTCTCTTACAACCTCACCGCTTGCTCTTGGCGTTATGTACCGGACTGAGGTAACTTCTGGTATTTCCATGGCTGTAGGAATTACTTGTGCTCTCCGTGGGCATTGCTTAACGAAATGGCCTTCTTCTTGACAGTGGTAGCACAATCGTTTGTATCGTTTTGCCTTGGTGGGTGCAACTGTGTGCTCATCATCGTCATTCTTATGATCCAGGGTTGGTTGCTTCAGAGGGCACTCTCTAGACCAATGACCTTCTTGATCACACAAGAAACATGCTGTTGATGATTGCCACTCACTGCGTTCCTGATTAAGGTTGACAGGTTTAGGAGGCTGGGTTTTTAATTCCCCAAGCGACATATCCTGGGCAACTAACTTTCCCCTTCTTATTGATAATTCTCGAGCAACTAGGGTCCGTAGATTCTTCCGTTGATGCTGGATTACGGCGGTAACTATTGGATCCAGGGGACACTGAGGTGGGCAATGATCTCGACCTTCACAAAAGGTGATAGGTGATGTTACTCATAGGACCTTTTCGAATTGTATGATTTTCCTTGCAACTAGAGCAACTAATCGCATGCTTATTTGAGGTATGACTAATTTTCCCCACAGCGAATGCACGCTCAATCCTCTAACTTGTTTGGCTAACCACACATAATATCTAGGTTTCGAGCAAGATGCGGGGGTAGCGTCCTTCTCTATGACCATACCATTCCTGGGAGTTTCCATTGAGTTGATTCCCATTTTCTCTGGCTCTATTGCTATCACTATTCTGAACTATCTGCGTGATTACCTCAGAGGGGTTAGGGAAGAGGGGAATAGCATAGGTAAGGAGCAAGAATCCTACCACAGGGAGGATAGGTTTAACCCAATAACTTAAGCAATCAATATTAATAACTTGGTATGGTTGCTTATACAAGCCCAAAAGCTTTGCAACACATACTGCACACTCAGCAATCAAGAAGAACCAATTTAACCTAAATACACAAAACTACCGTCTACATGGGTGACACTCCTATCTTAGGAAACGCGACTCCCACACATGAGTCTCACTGGCTACTTAAGCATTGAGTCTTCTAGCTCTTGATACACTTCATTGATCCGCTCTTCGACGAGCTTGATGATCCTTTCCTTCATGATCTTTATGGTAGCAGCAGGCACTCGATGTCAACTCCTAAAGTGTGGTATGTTGTTTTTCTACTCAAGATAACTCAGGTAAGATTTTAACTCAATTCAGCAGAGGTAAGAGAAAGAAATTTCAGCAAAAGGTAAGAAGAAATTTTTGGTAAGGACAGAATTAGAAGAACGAGATAAGTCAAGGACACATTATTCTTCTCGGTTGGGTCTTTTTACTTTTAGAAAATAATTTTGAAGGACCTATAGAGACGACCAATTATCTAGGGTCAAGACCTACAGTCAGTATGGCTCTGATACCACCTTTGTCGGGACCCGAATATGCAAATCCGGACCCTCTGTGTATATTGCACTAGTCCAGGATCACGCTAGTGCACACAGGCTCAACATTAGTGAATATCACAATCATACACAACGTAAATAAGATAAAGACATAATATACTAAATATTAACAGTTGTATGACCTTATGGTCAACTTACTTAGCAATGCCTCATAAGGCTGAACAACAAATTGAACTGCAGCGGAATGAAGACGTAGATAACCCCTCAGTATACCACAGGCAACTGACAAGGCTCGCACCCTAAATATTCGTCTCCTCATGGTACACCTTCTTCAGCTCTGATGATTTTTGTAGGCAAGGGTGAGTACACCAACACGTACTCAACAAGTTGTGCACAGAATGCAAGTCTATCATAGCTATATGCAAGGCTTATTCCAAAGGAATGGCTAAGTGGTTCATAATAAGCAGTAAAGCAGCATTTTCAAACAATAACAATATATAGATTGAAAAGACGGTAAAACAAATAATAACAAGTACATATATTCCATTGTTTCTCAAATCAAACCCAAGTTCTCCATCCTAAATCAAGTTCCATTATCCACGTGGCATCCTCGCCATCCCATAACAAATTGACAAGTTTTAATTAACTACCCCTTGATTGTAATTCGAGCATTGCTCAATCGCGTGAGCACGGCTATCCTAATAGATTGTACACTCTCTGAGAGGTTATGCACTTTACCCACACGATATAACCATGCACCACACAAAGTGACGATTATAACAAAGCCTTTACAATGCATCCTCTTAACCCGATGCTACCCGCTAAGGTTTCAACATCGAAGGGCTAAAACCACCATAAGGGGCCCCCTCTTGCGCCATGTGAGTTTCTCCGTAACACGGGACTCACACCACCATGATAGCACTTAAGTTAAGCATTTGCAAATTAGTCACTAGGTCGCCCCATAACAGACGATGTGGTCGCAAGTTTGACTCAGTCAAAGGCTCGCAAGGTTAAGTCCTTAGGATTGATTAAAGCAAGACTTACACATACCCTTTCTCGCCCATCGGCCCACCTCGCACCTTTGCCCTTCCACTTGCTTCAATCTAAAGTGATTATCTCCGGTTGGTTACCAAGCACCACGTGCTCTTCACAAATCAACATCGTTCGTGACTCATTGCCACAACAACTCAATCTCTTTGTGCGACCACATGGCCCACAAATTATCATCATTGTTCCATATTCCATTAGTCAAGATTATTAAGCAATATTCCATGAGCATGTGATGACGTGGCATGGCTAAGCAATTCTATATCGTTCTAACCATCCATGTTGATTTTCTATTAACCAACTATAATTAACCAACCTAGGGTGACAAGTGGATCATGGCATACAATTTAACAAGGTAGGTGTAATTCAAAAGGTACAATAGCTAATCCCGAAGTTAAGTTGAAATCATTTATAAACATAAAATAACAAGTGATAAGTTAAATCAAAATAGCATGCAATCTAATCTATGGGTGCAACATGATCAAAGCACAACTTGCCTTCGTTAAGCTCTGCTCCTGATCTGGAAATAATTCTTGAGTCAGAAATCCTTCGAAGCCTCGCACAATTCAACGTCTACGCGAATCGAAAGAGAAAAGCAAATAAAAACCAAAACCAAATATCAAATAAACACAAAAATTCAAATAAAAGGCACCATTAGAAAGATCTCATTTTTACAAATTTTTAGGAATTTGAATCACCTAAATCCGAGTTCGTATGCAAAAGTTATAAGGTTTTGAAATTTGGAAATTCTGAAAATACTACGAAAATAGAAATTCGAATTTAGTGAATTATTCTTATATGGAAAAATCCGATTTTCCCGGGTCAAATGTACGGCGCGACGTGGCGATGTGGACCGTTGATCTAAAGATCAACGGCTCACGCTCTCGAAACTCTTTCCTATTCACACTTTGACGTGGCGCAATCTCGCCTTCTGGGTTGATCGACGGCTTGTAGAGCTCCCGGCGGTGAGGTGGCGGCGCAAGGTTGCTTGCGCGAGGACAACGATGCTCGGCGGCGATGTAGTGTGCTCCATGACCAAGGGACGGCGGAACCGGCGGCGTGAGACGCTGAGCTCGAATCCGACCTCTCCTCGGCGGAAGAGTTACCCAACGACGAGAAAACTCGGCGCAACTACTTCGGTGACTCCGGTGAGCTCAGGCGGCCTTCTTGGGGACTCTCTGGCGATGGCTCACGGGGGAAAAGGTGCGGAGCTAAGGTGTGGGTACCGGAGGGGCTTCGGAGGCCTTTTATACCCGGCTGGGCGCGGTATAGATGGAAGGAAGAGAGCGGCGGCGGGGTTTGGAAGGCGACGGCGTTTTTGGAAGGCGGCGGCGATTCGAATCGGGAACGATGACTGTCGTCCGTCCGATCGGCATTCGACGGCACGTAATATCCTAAGGTTTCAATTCGTCCGGCTCAGACAAAGATGGGCGGCCCACTCTTATTCATTCCATAATTTCCCGAATTTCCTATTTTAATTATTCCGATTAAATGTTTTGATTTATTTAAGGTGTTAAAAATACTCTAAAAATTCCCATAAAATTCTCAAAATACTTTGAGACATTCTTGACTTAAATAAAATATTTTCACAAAACTTTATTTTGCAAATCTCTTTTATAATTATTTCTTAACAAATGGTAATGTATTTAATTCAAGAGAATTGAGATAAATCTCAGAAAATCCAAATAAATTCAGAAAATTCACGAGATTCATATTTAGCAATAAAATAATATTAATTAATTGAAAAGCTGAAATTTTGGGATGTTACAGTTAGGGTGGCCTCTTTCGGGATCTCACATGGATCCGAGCACCAGGCCCAAAGATCAAAGGACCGGGTGCATTCCCTACGCTTGGTGCGCTCCTCCACATAATGAATTGCGCAGCTCTTTCCCAATGCTCTTGCCGCTACTTCTTCGCACCAACAGTGGACTGGGACGCCTTCAATTCGGACTTTGACATGGAATTCGAAGTTGACATTTGTCGCATATCTTTGCTCGCACCAGCCGCAAAGTCGAACTCCACAATTCCGTGATGCACCATTGCAACATTCAACACCCTTCTCCCGATTGATGCTTGGCGAAGATAATCAAAGCTGTTGGGAAGTGTTTGAGCAGTTGAAAATCACCATGGCTGAGGTTGAAGCGGGCTCTAAGCATGTCCCCCACGATGAACGACTCAACGTCATGGTTGTTCCCCTCGAACCAGCACACGGTCGCCCGGTCGATGAGTTCATCTCGCTTGCGCTTGATGGCTCCAGTGGCCGAAATCGCACAACAAGCTCTAGTAGGCCTCGCCCTCGGATCTCCAGGATATCTTGCCTCCATGCTATGCCCTTCCAGGACAGCGTCTTTGTAAGACCTGGAGCTTGCTGAGCGTGTGAGGGAGTGGGAGGGAGGAGGGGGCTGGAGCAAATGAGAAAAGTGCCTGGAGCTGTCTGTATTTGAGTTGCCGCTGGTAGACCGGTTGCTTGGACACGCCAAGGCTTTGTGCCCAGAGCGAAGGTACCTCCAGCACTTGATCGGCGCACCGCAGAATCCGACCATATGATCTGGAGCCAAGCAGTTAAAGCATTTGCCATGCAGTTTCTGCTTGAAGAAAGCCGAACCACAGAGTCGGTGTTTGAGTTGTTCGGAGTTGCCTTGAGAAATTGAATGCACTTGCCTTCTTCTCCACCAATGCCTCGGTTTGACAGGAGTCCATCCTCCATCATCCTTCTTTAGGACACTGGAATTAAGGGAGCCCTCAATGTGCGGCTTTGTGTTAAAGTTTTGGATAGCATCCTCCGGCGGCTTTGTGTTAAAGTTTTGGATAGCATCCTCCGAATCGGCTTGGGGATCCCTGGTAAATCGCTGGACATCTTCCCGCTTCCCGCTGGGTCTGTACTGAATCAGACTTTGTTGACACTCCTCTCGTTGAATCCATTTCTGCTTTAAAGCGGCCGGGAGTCTAGCTTTTCGGATCTGATCTTCAGATTTTAGCCATGAATGCTTCCTTGAGTAATGGTCTTGATAGCTCTCTCTTTGTTGAAATTGAATGCCGCTCTGTCCCGTCGCCTTTTCTTCTACCGCAGATGGCTGTTGTTGGACTTTGCCACTATCAATACCTGGCTTCCAGGGCGCGCCGCTTTGAATGCGCTGGATCTTGAGGTATACTGAGTCTTGCACACGATCTTTGACCTGTATCCCTAGATCTGCTTCCTTGGAGACCTTTGCCTCTATCGCCTTCCTTGACGCCTGGCCTTGCTCCTGGAGAACACTCCAACCCGGAAAAGGTGGATCTACAAGCGGCGGGCAAGATCTTTGGATACTTTGGTAGATTTGCTAGTGGGTTGTTTTGGATCTGGCTCGGATCTAGGGGTTTTGGTGGGCGGTGGAGCGGGGGTGAAAGGCGAGAGCGAAGGGGCGACATTTTTTATCCTCTTCCTCCAGCATACTCATGATTATGATTTTACTCCCCGCGCCCATACACTTGCCTGCAGAGAAGTAGAAACTTCCCCATGCATCCTTATTCACTTTAGAAGAAAATTCAACAAGATCAGGTCGTGAATGACACTGGAACTATGGTTGTGTACAACCAAATTGAAGGACCATTTTGTTAACAGATCAGGTCATCCAGCCGATTGACACAAATATATGTCCAAGTTGTTCTGATTTCCCAGAGGTAAGACACTGTACAACTTGACCTGCGGTTTATGCGTCCAAAAACTGTCACTTCTCTTGCCTCTTAGTTTTTCTCACCAAATTAAAGTATAGATGAAACAACTAGGCAGGTTTGGTTGCATGCATTTGCCTGGACCAGTCTACAATGAAAGAATGAATTGATTTCCAAGATTGCAATATGTACCGCAGCTTCAGAGTACTAAGGCCAGTCACAGTGAGAGTTTCATTATCATTTAATAAGGTGACATATCAGTAAAAATGGTGACATAGCAAAGAAATTATGAGGAGAGAGAGGAGACGAGTTTCATCTGGTTGAAACCGGGTGCACACCGTTTCCAACACATTAGAAACCGAATGAAACTACACTGAGAGCTCATCGTTTCATCCCACACATTCCCACGCACTGAAACCGAATGAAACTGCACCAAATGGAATATTTGATCACAACACCATGCAATAATTAAATACTATGGCTAGTCTATAAAACTGCGAAATGAAACTGTGCATTGGGAGGTCTTGTTTTATTTATCAACCTAAACCCCTTTAGATGATATGGCATTCCTGAAAACCGTGAAATGAAACTTGCCACTAGAAATAGCCTAAAAAAAGCAAACTTTGAAACATAAAGCAACTTTCACGAGCAGCAACCAGATTTATTTCCAAGGCAGAAATCATACGATCTTTTTATATAGGAAAAGAGATGAAGGATGCATGCTTGTTTGAACATAGGCATGGGAAGCATCGGAAACTTGCTCGATTCGTTTTTCGTTTGATGGTACGAAAATTGCTGAGTTTTCATGCCCATCTATGCTGCCTGAGATATTGCAAGTTGAGATCCCAATTAAACCTTATATTTTTCTGTTCTTATGTGCAACGGAATTGATAAACAGAAGCAGGCCAAGAATTAAACTAACTTAATTCCTTAGTGCCATTTGGCAGTTCGTTTGCATGATTGACTAAATTAGGTGTTCCTAACATGCTGTTTTGCATTCTATATAACCAGGTAACTCGGATGCATGAGGTTTCTGTGCTCTTACAAAAACGGCATTGTTTCGTTAAATCACCGAGTTGCACTTACAAATCACTGGGCGCTTCTCCTCGGTGTGGACAACATGATGAGAAAGATTATTTGTTCTCTGTGGGCCCAACCATACCGCTACGGCATTTTATTCAAATTAATTAATCTGTTCAACCATAATGAGATGCAGAGATCACAATAAGAAATAGTTATTGTTTCCTTGTTGCGATTATAGGAAGTTGTCTTACCTTCAAAGATAGTGGAAACCTTTGTTTTACTTTCAAACTTCATCTCAATTATTATCTTTTTTTTTTCTTGTTCTCTCTAAAAGGGGGGTGTGACACAACATTAGCATGTAAAAGCAACACAAAATGCACATGTTAACAACTCCAGGATTAATAGGTTGACAAAAAATCATCCAATAGAAAGGGATTATCATATATAGCTGTTAAGAGGGCTCAAACCATCGACTGTCCTTGACATTCTCCGTTGCTAGGGTTATTACCCAACCCTGTCTAAACCGAGGCTTCGATGTAGTCAACTTTGTTTTCTATGCTTAGTGAAATGTGCACAAGACGTGTTTTCAAAAAATAAAACTCCCATTGAGCATTGACATTATATATAATCCCCGTCGTTGGTCGTCCAATCTAGTTAGGTGTGTGGTCCCTCATGTTCTAAAAGAAAAAAATATAGTCATTTAATTTTTATTAGTATACAGAAACGTGAGTACATATATAATTATTCATGTTAACCAATAGCCAGTTAATGCTGTAATTTGAAGTTGCAATCTAGCAGGCGAACAACCAGTTTGCCATTTCCGTAGTTGAACGCACTATTACTGGTCTCCCGTACAGATCCATTCATAACATGATCAATAGAGATCCATTCATACCATGCACAATTCCATCCATCTGAATTCTCGGATTATAGTTTTCAATTAAAAGGAATTTCCAATGCATCGGGTGATAAAACATATAAGAGAATACAATCAATTGAAATTATTCTAAGTATGTTCAAAAAATGCTTGCCTAAAATTGGGATGAAATATTTGTCCTCACTTGAATTCTAGAGGTGATCTCCTGCGTGATTTAACCTGATTCCTAAAATTTTGGAATATTATAATTCAAATTGCAATTATATCATTACAAGTTTTACAGAGTCCAACTTTTCTCTGAATCATATTAAGTTTTATGCATTTATGCGTCATAGTTTATTTTGCGTCGAACTTAAAATTTTGGATCACATTTTCACTTAACTGGCCGTTTTTTTTCTTACTTTAATTATTGTGGTTATCGACATTAATATTGATCTTTTTTTATTTATTTACCGGTTTACATTTATTATCCTCCTTTCTATTCTTATTTAATGTATTAGCATCAGAATTGTTGTTATCATTTTGTGGATTTAATTAAATTAATTTTTCTATTTTATTTTATTTTCTTCCTTTCTTTTCCTTGCATCAAACTGGCTTAACTGGTTCTCCTCATTCTTCTCCCAGCCAGCCCTGGCCTTCGGCTCCTCTCGGCCTCTGGGCAGGGACCCTCCGGCCGTCGGCCTCCAAACTGAAATTTTTTATTTAATATTTATTTTAAATCTTTTTTCAAAACTAATCGACGAATTTAAAATTGCAAAATATACATCTGTCGCCCGATGACGGAGCGATCGCCCCATCTTGGGCGACAGATGCTCTGACTCTAACAGTAAAACTTGAAAGTTTAACGGCAGTGATAAATTTTTTTTAAAAAAACACCGATCGCCCAAACACCAGGCGATAGGTACTGTAGCAGCGCTGTAGCACTGTTGCGCACGAATTACTGTAGCACTGTACCTATCGTCCCAACAGTTGGCGATTGCATTTTTTTTAAAAAAAATTTAGTTCTTCCGTTAAGCTTTTGAATTTCGCCGTTAGGTCAGGCACCTATCGCCCCATACTGGGGTGACAGGCGTGTATTTTTATAATTTTTAAATTCTGTCGATTAGTTTTGAAAAAAGAATTTAAAATAAATATTAAATAAAAAAATTCTCCAAACCTGCGCCGCTGCGCGCGGCCCATGCCATCGTCGGCCCGCCCTTATTTCTGAATAAAACGTTTCTTTCAGCTGGATGCATGCATTGGGCTATTGGGCCCGCTACTCAGCCATCAGTAGTCCCATCTCGGATCCAGCACCTCCGTAGTCTGAATGGCGTACTAAAACAAAATGCCCATAGCCTACACGGGAAGAAGGAAAAGGAAGCCCTCCAATCCTCGGCATCCCGTCGCCGGCGGCCGATCGCGCCGCCGCTCTTCGACCTCCTCTTCCGTGTTCGGTAGTTGGTAAGAAGGGCGTGGCTGGCGAGGCCTAGGATGTCTCCGGGGATGGTCCGGCCACCTTGCCAGCGGCCGCAGGTGGGAGCAAGCCAGCGCCGCGGAGAGAGGCAGGGCCTTATCCCCCTCCGTTCTTCTTCCTCCTCTTATGACCCCACCTCCAAGCATAGCAGCGAGACAGGGAGGCATTGAGGTCTAGTTCTATGTTCTTTTTGGTAGTTAATAGTTTGCTTTTGATTTTTCATTGAATGCTACTTCATACTGGGCACTAGACTGGCCTGGATTAGATTTCATGTCTTAATTAATTTATCGAAGTTAGGATGCTGGTGTTAGGAAGTGGCAACTGAGTAAGAGATTATGGATTCATGGTGTCAGGACCCGAAATGGATCTTACATGGAATTGAAATAAACATGATAGATTGAGGACAAATCGGAAGCTAAATCTACTAGGGTTCTAGCTACTTTACTCCAGAACTAAAGAACACTAGAGACAATCACGAAATGTCATGGCTTATATATTCCCCAGCGTGAAGTTTGTTACGGACCGAACCTATAGCAGTAAATGATGAGTAAAACGAAATAAAAAAGACAATGTTTGTGACGTCAATAGTACTAAACAGTAAATTCTGAAATTCATTTCCACCCTGAGATCTTCTGTACTTTTTCACCGTGAATTCAGAATCGTCAGATCTGCATTAAGAGAACTCAGCAAACCATTTAATCCATTGCTGCCTTCTACTTTTTGCAAGCAGCTTCACGAGTCTGAAGTTTGCTGAACCTGAACTCGTTTGGCTTGAAGGCTTAGCCTGACACATGGTTCGGTAGGAACAGGGGAGAAAACAAATAGCATGGCACTGCAGACAATTTAGTTAGTGCTTTATTTTTTTCCCACTGCTGGTATATTTCTCCGAAATTTAGTTAGTATATTTTTTTGTTGCAGAACTCAAATTATTGTTGAATGTTTGTAAGTTCTTCAACGTTCTTTCAAAAAAGTAGGGCGTACTGCTTTTATATCAAACAGAAGAAATAATTTACAGCCACCCACTACTCTACAATTACTAAACATACTGTTCAAAGATTTCAGCAAATTAGTTTTTGCAAGACCATAGAAACACCAACGTTTATATTACTTGAAAAGTCAGATTCATGATGCATGTAAAACCCTGGGGATCATAGGAATATTCTTCCAGATGTATTCGAGGGGACAATGCAGTATGCATTCTTGAGCTAGATGCTTCACCAAAGTTTTCTATACATGATGACATTTTATCTAGGAAATGGTAGTCACATTATTCAATATATATCCATCTCACGATATTGCCAATATTCATTCAGTTTCATCGTAATATCCCAAATGATAGCCATGTATGTCAAGTTGTCATTAGAATCTAAAAGAGAACCAACTAACTCTCATAGGCATTACAAGGATATAGACAATGTAAAAATGATTGATGACCTCCATAAGCGCTAAACCGCATCTACAATACAATTGTTAGACATGGAGGGTCTTAATTTTGTTCTCACAGCTGTAGTTACAAAGTCATCATACGGTGGTAATGGAGATCTCCATGTGACCTCGAACTTCATTCTTGGAGGAATCGCCATATAACCTGAGCTTAATATGTCATGCATGGTTAATTCTGGCAGCTTCCCATGGATAACATGTCTTTTGCTTTTCCTTGATATGCTGTGATTCAGGCATGAACAGAATATTATCACCCAAATGTTTTTAACTATATTTTTCTTGGGTGAGCTTGTTGGGTACTTGCAGTGAGTAATATGTTGGGTGACGATGTCTTTAGTATGAGACCAGAACTGAAAGTTCATATTAGCTCTAAGTTCACGACCAAATGTATGAGCACACATGAAAAATCCCTTGTGCTGCTTTGCTATCTCCATTGCTATGGTTACCAATTTAGGATGCTCTTCTGCATTTGTGCTTCCAAAGGACAGTACTTTAAAAAGTACCAGTATGCCTCCTCAGAAATAGGCTTAAGCCTCAAAGATTCTGCCGTTCTAACTTTGCTACCTCCTCAATTGCACTGATCAGTATGATCTTACTCCCTTCTGCCATACAGTTGCATGCATATAAGTAGAACCTTCTCCATGTATCCTCATCGACATCAGAAGTAATTTCAATTACCACCAAAGATTTACATGAGATAAAATTTTGCTTTTCCATCAGCAAAGTGGCTCCTCCTGTGATCAATTCTCCACTTTCTAAATCATTACCATCTAAATTGACAATAAAAGAGAAGTGATTCTTCACTCTCTCATCACTACACACATTCTCCACAAGAGTTCTCTTTCCTACACAAGTTTCACCGATGATTGGTAGAATGTCCACTTTTGTAGTACTGTACGTGAGTTTTGGTTGGAGCAAGAAGTTGATGATTCGTTGTTTTTCTAAATGTCGACCAAACATATAGTTGTCTACATAAAGGTATGCACTAAAAGGTTGCCGAAACCTACGTGGGTAGCACCCTAGATATGTGTTGAACTCGTGCAAATCTGCAAAAATGGCTTCTAAGTTTCCTAGGACAGCTATTAACCTATGTACATCACTATCGCCAAATACTAGTACTTTGGTCTTATTTGCAATCATGCGTAGGCGTTTTGCTGGATTAACTAGGGAGTATGTGAAGGTTTGCTGCACCTCATCAGACATATCCTCCTTTATGCTCTGACACTTGAAGTTGTCGAGTTCATAGCAGCCTTGGTACATGCCATCGAGGAACTTCTCTAGTTGCAGTAGCATCTGCTGGTTTGTGATGTGGCGTACCTCAGCTTCTTCAATAGTTGCATGGACCTTGAGAAGTACTTGTTGGAGCCTTCTTAGCTTCTGCTCAACATTAGTCTGCTTTTTGTGTGTGTCGATCAAGTGGAAGATCAATCTGGTTACAAGGCAAGTTACAACTCTGGGCAGAAACTTGTCCATGTGTGGGAAACTAATTTTGGTTCTGATATCTGAAGGGAACAACAGGTTGGATGCTTGTAATTTGAAGATGCGCCGTAATTCGAAGGTGTAGCACTTAGTTATAGGTTACTGAGCATAGAATTGATCGTAAATGGTTGTGTCTTTCTATGGTTTTATTGGGCAAGTATCTATCTACCAATGTGAGTTTGGACTAACAAAGTTAGCTGGCTGAGAAAGCAAGAAGGTATTAAACCAGAATTTGTAAACTACAATAACGTGTTTGGACTCTAATATTTGGACGGACCTGAAGATGTCTCTAGGTGACAACGAAGAGAAACCACCTGACAAAGGCCGGCCGGTGAGCAGGAGGCTAATACATGCCCACATCTCTAAAACAGTTGGATTTAGCTTAGGTTGGTCATGGCAAATGCGTTAGGTCGCAGGCTGCTTTGTAGGAACCAACTAGCCAGTGTATGTAGCAGTGTTAGTGTTATTTGGTCTGCATTTACTTCTTCTTCTTCTTTTTTGTAGTGTACCCTGCACATGAAGAATGTTTTATTACTTCCTACCAGTTTAATATGTCAATACATTCAATATAAATCTTAGTGCCAACTTTAATATTTTGAAACATATTATCTGTTTCTTTCTTTATTAATTTCTATAACTAAAATTCTCTAAAAACAATCCTATCACTATAAGATGACAGCAGCTTGTTTAAATAATGGATGACATGATGAAATTGAATAATCTCTCATGAACTCTAGCCATTTTTTAGTATAGGCCTGAAACCTGTAAGTCAATCCACCTTAGGTCTCTCATAAACCTGTCGAACAATTAATGTTTCTTTTGTTGTACTACTCATCTGATTTAGATATTGAAGTAGACAAGAAAAAATTTTCACTTGCAAGAAATTTGCATCCCCTTTTTGGTACCATTTACCTTTGCTATTGTGGGCCAGGTGGGTCCATTGGTCCAATGATTAATTCGTTGACCTGACCACACACCACATCAAGTAGTAGTGTTTGAAGCAATGCATTCCTTACATAATTTTTCTTTTGTTGATATGGTTGGTGACTTAGTATCAATACCATATTATTGCATTTCTGGATTTCCCCAGAGAAGAAGATTTTCCTTTGTTATTTTATGGGATGAAAACACATCAAAACTATCTGCACACTAGCAAGTCTGGAAACTTACAATTGCAAAGTTTTGTTAAAAACAAAATCCCGGCCCTGAGCCAACTTATTAGGAATCAAAATTCAAATTGAAGCACAACAACTTAATGATCACAGATTAAGCTGCGGAACTGCATACACAAGAGTCCAACATTTATTGACCTTTTATTGGTCAAAGCAAAATTACATAATTATTTCGAAGGATTTTGAGCTAAACAAACTTGAGCCGTGAAGACTCAGGCTTATGGTCTCACGTACAAGTGACGACACTGTCATGTAATCTCTACATTGAATTACATAGATAACCAATATGAGTTTGCACATCTTAATTTTTTTAGACATGATTGCAATCACCTTCATGTTTGATACAGGTTGCTACATAGTAACTGTATGGTGGTAAGAGAGACTTCCATGTTACAACTTCGAACTTAACTTTTGCAGGAATCATCTTCACACGGTGACTGAATATATCAGATATAGTCAATTCAGGTAACATCCTCTGGATGGCATTCCATCTTTTCCGTTTCCTCATAAAGTAGATATGTCGGGACCCACAGCAACTAGGGACTGGAACACTCTCGAAAGAAATTCTGGTAACTGAATTACCATGATTTTCCATGGGAAAATTTGTTGGCTGATTTTGAAGGGAAATGAAGTGGCTCTTGTTTATTTCCGTAATACCCCGCAAGACATCAGACCAAAATTGAACATTTTGATTAGCTCTTAACATTGAACCGAACACATTGGCACCAACGAATCCTCCCTTGTCGAGCACCTTTGCTATCTCCATAGCTATTTGTAGCAATTTTGGATGCTCTTCTGGATTTACATCCCCAAAAGCGAGCATTTTAAAGAAGTACCAGTGCGCCTCATCGGTCATATGTTTAAGCCTAATGGGATTTACTGTTCCAAGACCTGTAACTTCCTCCAGCATACTCATGATTATGATTTTACTCCCCGCCCCCATACACTTGCCTGCAGAGAAGTAGAACCTTCCCCATGCATCCTGATTCACTTTAGAAGAAAATTCAATAAGAAGCAAATGTTTATTGGACCTAAAATCTCTGTTCTCTATCTCCCAACTTTGCCTTTGAGCTTCCAGAGTTGTGCTTTCCAGATCCTCGCCATCTAACTCAATGACGCGAGAGAAGTAATTACGCACCCTCTCATCATTACAGACATCCTCTACCAATGTTCTTTTCCCACTTCCATCACAACCAACAATCGGCAAAATGCCTACATTTGAAGCATTGCTGGGGAGCTGGGGTTTTAGCAAGATGTTTATGATTTGTTCTCTTTCCACTCGTCGATGAAATATGCACTTATCTGTGTAAAGGTTAGTGCTGTAAGGTTGCTGAAACCTACATGGATAATTCCCAAGAAGTGTGTTGAACGCATGTGTATCTGCAGAGAGAGCTTCCAAGTTTTCCAAGGCCTTTTGCAGCAAGTTAACATCTTTGTCACCGAGTATTGTATTCTTTGCATTGTTGGCGATCAAGCGGAGGCGTTTGGCTGGATTGGAGAGGGAAGAAGCGAAGTAGGAGTTCACCTCATCAGCCATGTCATGCTGTACTTCGTGTCGACACCGACATCGGAAGGTGTCGACCATGTAGTAGCCTTGATGCATGGCTTCGAGGAACCTCTCGAGTTGTAGGAGCATCCATTGGTTCGTGATGTGCCGCCCTTTAACCTCGTCCAGAGTTGCATGGATCTTGAGCAGCCCATATTCAAGTCTTCTTAGCTTCTCATCAACATTTGTGTGCTTTTTGTATGTGTCGATCAAGCGGGAGATCAGCCGAGTAACAAGGTCGCTAACTACTATGGTTACGATCGTCTCCATATTTTTCGGAGTGCTTACTGTTTTGAAGGAAATGGCTTATATATATAGCTGGTTTGTGGGTGCTGTGTTATTAGTAATTTGTCTGTTCTAACCTAGTGAGCGGAGACAGCAAGTGTCTGTCCCCTACCTGAGGAAGAATGTTAGCGCGAACTAGGCGACCGTCTGGGGAACATTGCTGATGAAGTAAAATTGTTTTCTTGATTTAGCTAAAACTGGTCAACCAATACGTTCCTTGCTGCTGATGCTGGCCACTGAAAAGTTTTCGATTATACAATTGCACTGATCCCGAGAACTAAGGGTGTGTGACAAGACCTAGGTTGATATTCTAATTATATTTGCCGATGTTTTCGGAACAAGGACTGTAATGTTGAAGTAATATATTTCTAAAAATTAACGCTCAAATATTTCTGCAACGCATCGGGAATGTAAACAAAGTTGATTGGTACTCTAGGGGCGTTGCTATTTTGGCATTAACTATAGGAATGTCGATGCTAAAATGTCTTTCTGATTGTATGCTCTGTCCTGAGTTTACTGTTGAGCTTCATAATTGAATCTATCTTTTGTGCCATTTACTTTAGGTGAACAGATTGGGTTTTAACTTTTGAGAGAATTACTATGGGATTGAAATGTTGTCCTGCTTGATGATAGCCACTGGGTGACGGAGGGTAATAGTTTGGGAGGTGTTTCTATGTACTCCCTCTGTTTTTTTTTTAAAGGTGTATTTTGACTTTGCACAAGGATTAAGGTTGTGTTGAAATTATGAAAGATACGAGAAAAAATAACTTAGATACCCCCACTTAATTGTCTTAGATGATGAAAGATATACTTTGTGTGGGTGAGAATGAATAAATGCATATGGATGAGGGAAAATAAATATGGGTATAAAAGGAAAGGTCTCATTAAATTTACATGCAAGCCTTACATTTGTAAACAAGATCATTAAAAAAATAGGCCTTATAAAAAAACGGAGGGAGTATCACTTTTTGAAAAATATAAATATTAAAGTATGAATAAAAAAGTAGATAGTGATTACTTACCGCTTTATTTGCTTCAAGATTTGTGCGGGTTATAATTATATTAGGGGGTGATGCATGTTGGATAAGATGCGATATTAAGAGCAAGAATTTATTGCTCAATCCATATAACAATATGATAATAAATACATAATTCAAAGATAGCCATAATGACATAACCGGCAAGATAAAGCATATTATGAAGATTATGTCATTCATGCAATGAATCATATCTCCCATGGCAATATGAAGGAACTTAAATTTGGTTGCTCTCAGATTTAGAGTCTGTTAGAAGATTATAAACCTTCAACCTTAATCACGAATGGGTAAAATAATTAATCTAGTAAATAAGGCTTCAAACCCTTACCATGTTATCATGCACAACAAGAATTGGTAATAATATTCACTGTTATTAAAGTCTTTATTGTCAGATTAAATTCAGAATAGCTTATAACCATATTAATATATGACAGAAATACCAACCAAACAGCATAGCCTATATAACCAGTCAACAGTAGTGGCAAAGGAATCAACAGAGAGTACTGGGCACTAGTAGTTGGTTATTTTACCACTAAAATTAAGATCAGCAAGTTAACTGAATCAGATGAGGCCACTGATACTTAGCCAGTAAACAGATCAACAAGCTAATCAAATAGATGAAGCTACTGGAACACATGCAATACTTATAGATAAGCAAAAAATTGAACTAAACAGATATCCAGATATCCAGACTTTCAGATAGTGAATGAATCAAGACTTCTAAAGCATATAAGTCTATCAGTTCAAGACCTTATTCATAGGATAAATTGTCTATATCATTAGTTACCCTAGTATCACAGAGCAATACCGAACCCACAGCCAGCGAGAAAGAAATGAGATATCGAAGTACACTTACAACAGAACAACACTCCAAGCTGTTCAGAAGTAAGGGCCAGTCATGACAAAAGTTGGTGTCCCAGAAATCTAATTGCCGCCGCTTGTGTCACGGTGTAATCGCTCTGGATCACGGAGATACAAAGCCCCTTCCGCACACGGGACATACCATGAATGGATTCAAGCCTCAGACGAAAGCTGCATAAGATCAAACCCCTCACCAAAAATCCACCCAGTGGCTTGATTCGCAAGAACAGAAATGAGAACAGCCTTTTGGCTCGTCAGGAGCGCAGCTCCTCAGATCGGCGCTCAACCGCACAGGCAAACACCGAATCAAGCCTCCAGTACACAGCTACCCAAAAGCCAACATCAGATCAAGGATCTGATGCACCACTTCGCAGTCTAGAATCAAGCCAAAAAATGGAAAATAGAGAATGAGAATCTAGAGAGATTTTTCCGTGATTGAAGATGAGCCGAGGCAGCCTTCAAATAGAGGAGGAAAAACCCTCCAGAGCTCAGGCTCCGCGCACTCGACGACCAAACGGCTGCCGCCGCGACCGCCAGGATCCGCGCACCAGCCGTTCCCATCTCGGCCGGCGCAGGACCAGGCAGCCCGCTCCTCTCTCTTCCCGCACCAGATGCTGTTCGATCCGAAGAATTAACGACGCAGCAACAAAACCGGAGAGATAGCCAAGTGAGTCCACTTTTGCGAGAGGAAAAACAGACCGAGCACTTTACCCGGAATTTTTTAATAATACATTTTTTTTCCAAAATTTCAAAAATGTTCCACGAGAAAAAATTACATAAATATATCTCTGTCACCCGTTGGTTAGGCGATATTTAGGAGGCCACGTCGCATAATCAACACGTTTTACAGCGCGAGGACAAGTAGGCGTGGCGTTTTTGTCGCCTGTTGTCTGTTGATCGTGCGACGTGGCCTCCTGTCGCCCGTTGTTGGGCAACATTTACAGAGGTATATTTATGTAATTTTTTTCGTGGTATATTTTTGAAATTTTGAAAAAAAAATTATATTATTAAAAAAAAAGTTCCTATTCCTTTTTACCCTGCCTACTCACATCGGGAGCCTTAATGGGCTCACCGACTGGCCCAAAAACAAAAGAACCGAGCCAGCCCAATCATCTTCAATGCAGAAAACATCAAGATTTACACCAATACATAGAAGTTGTTTAGCAGCTCTTCTTGTTTGCAAAGTTGATTAGTAGTCTCTTTGAGGTTCTTCCTTCCAGCTTCTCTGGTGGTGTAATGAACTTCTGTAACACTTTCTTAGCTCAAGTGAAACGTAGCATGGGCAACTTGGCTGCAAAACTTTTCCGTCAATTGAAGTGACCAAAACTGAATGATCCTTGGGACATCTTCGCTAGCGATGCTGTCGTCGTTGTCTTTCACGTTCTGGTTTCTGAAGGTGTGGAGCACGTAGCAGCCTTGGTCCATGCCATTGAGGAGCTCTTTGAGCTGCAGGAACATCTGCTGCTTTGTGATGTGCCGCCCCTCGGCATCCTCGATGGCTGAATGGATCTCGAGGATTTTAAAAGTCTCCTTGGCTCCTCTCCTCCTCGATGCTTTCCTTCTTTTGATGGTTTCTGTCAATCAAATGTAAGATAGATCGAATAAGAAGACGACTGACAACTACGGCCGGGCAGAATCATGTTCATCCAAGGTTGTAATGATTTCGTTTCTGAAATGGCAGATGGAGCTAACTATATATAGATGTTTTGCTCGCACATACTTTGAAGCTGGTGATGATCATATATAGTGCTCAGTGCTCACAAACAAAAAACAGTTTATATGGTTTTGATTACGTGTGCGCATACCCAGCCTAGCTCTGCTCGGCTGAGAAAGCTAGGAGAGAAGGTGACGTGCATATATACCTAAGTTACTTTCTTTTTGAAAGTGTAGGATCGATATATACTAATATAGCAATCGGAGGGTGTGAATGATTGTGCGGAAACTAAAATCAATTTTGTTTAGTGATTCTCAAAATGCCCCTAAACAAATTACGAAAAATTGATTCGGTTTTCACGAAAACATATTGATATACGTTAACTAAAAACTTAATATCTGAAGATCCCACCGTTAGATTGATGTGAAATTTAAAATATAGAAATTAGATTCAATTTTGAATCTAACGCAATAAGAATCAGCTCAATCAGATCTACGGATCTGGAGTTATGACCTTCGTAAGATGACTATACCAAATAATGACGAACATTGATCAAAACCTAATTATGAGATTAATCATGATCTACGAGGAATTAATCAATCAAACTTTTCCGATCAAACACTTGATGCCCTAGCTAGAAAGATTTTCAATAGAGCAAATCAAAATTATTATGACGAAACAATGAATCAATCGAAGAAAAACAAAATAGGCATCGAGAAGTGTTCACGAGATATGCCTCATATCACAGATGGCGTCCGTGCTCTCTTCCTGCAGCAGATCCACGAACATCTCCTTAGCTCCTCTCCTCCTCGATGCTTTCCTTCTTTTGATGATGGTTTCTGTCAATCAAATGTAAGATAGATGGAATAAGAAGACGACTGGCAACTACGGGCAGAATCATGTCCATCCAAGGTTGTAATGACTTCGTTTCTGAAATGGCAGATGGAAATAACTATATATAGATGTTTTGCTCGCACATACTTTGAAGCTGGTGATGATCATATATAGTGCTCAGTGCTCACAAACAAAAAACAGTTTATACGGTTTTGATTACGTGTGCGCATACCCAGCCTAGTCCGGCTGAGAAAACAAGGAGAGAAGGTGCTGCTTATTTGGACTTTAAGCCCTGATTAATTAGACGTGCACATCAGTACAAAGACAAAAGAGTGACAACTCGGCGACGCATGCACCATTGATTAATGGCTTACCGGAGCTGAATGAAGCTTGTGTGATCAGAAATGTCTTGCAACGAAGGCACGCACTTACAGGCTTTGGCATGTGAGCAGCAGCTGTGGTACGGTGTGTACCGTTTGGTTGCATCTCATCCATTGCCTAGCTAGTTCCACGCTACATAGGAGTTTGCAAAGCTCATTTGTGTGTATATATATCACATGCTACCCTATACTTGTAGGATCTTGGAGTAGTGTTCAACCCCCCCCGTGAAACACCACCACGTACCATCCTAGGCTTGGGAGGCTCGAGGGAATTTCATGTGTGAGGAATTTATGTTTCCTTCTGGTGTTGAAGACGCATTAAGCTTGGGTTCATCCTGGCTCGTGAATGACTCTGGAACTGATGGTTCTGTACAACCAAATTGAAGGATTAGTTTGTTAAGAGATCAGGTTATCCAGCCGATTGACGCAAATATGTGCCCAAGCTGTGTTCTAAATGATATGTTTTGGCAGAGATAGACCTTGTACGACTAGACCTGCGGTTTATGTGTCCAAAATTTGTCACTTCTCTTGCCTCTTAGTTTTTCTCACCTAACTAAGTGTAGATGCAACAACTAGGCAGGTTTGGTTGCATGCATTTGTCTGGGCCTGTCTACAATGGAAGAGTGAAATGATTTCCACGATTGCAAAATGAACCGCAGCTTCAGAGTACTAAAAAAAGATGCAAGCTTTCAAACATAAGGGCCTTTCACGACCAGCAACCAAATTTATTTCCAAGGCAGAAATGTTACTATCTTTATATGATAGTAGACGCCATTGGAGTACAAAAATTTTAAGGCAGCTAGCTGCTCAAACAAGAAGCCATGTCGTGAAACCACAAGGGCTTGCATGCGTCCAATTATTGCAGAGAATCAACTACACTAGACACGTGGGCGCGCCACGCTAGATAGCCAATACAAGATAAGCAGCGAAAATTTTGTGAGCTCTAGAAGTTTAACAAAGAAAAAACAGACCAATACATAATGTATGAAAGTTTTGGATAGTTTTTCGTTAAGGATGATGCGTTTTAAAGAAAGTGCGAAAGTAGCGAAATCACAACACAAAAAATTGAGTGCCTTTCTGTATAAAACGGCATGCTAAAAATAATTTTTGAAAGCTCTAGAGGGGGCGCGAGAAATTTGAGTGCCTGTGTATAAAAAAGCCAAAAATTAAATAGTATACGCCGCGCGATGTTTTTTCGTAGATTTTTTTTCGGTGACGTTTTATTTTTTAAATCGTCAAAATAATGAGCGAAACGGTTGAAAGAACATAAATTTTTTCATGGCGTAACACGCCGCGCGTGTCGTTTTTCCGTAGAAAAAATTACTTTTTTTTCGGCGGCGTCTTATTTTTTAAATCGTGGAAATAATGAGCGAAAACGAGAAAAAAAATAGAGAGATAGAGTTGTAGAAATACCTCATTTGACGAATTATCTGGAAAATATTCGAGACCGAGCTGAGAAACCGCGGTGGGGAAAAAGTCTAGAGAGAAAAGGGTGAAAAACTATTAGAGATAACAACCTTCTTCTGTCGAGTCTGACACTCTATACGTTCACCGAGTAATAATACATGTTCTAATAAATATCAGAGATCATTTTTTTGTAGAAAATTTCCTTTTTTTTCGGCGGCGTTCTATTTTTTAAATCGTTGAAACGATGCGCGAAGCGCTAGAAGAACAAAAAATTCATGGCGTAACCGCCAATTGCCGTATTTTACCGTCAGAGATTTTTTTTCCTGCGCTTTTATTTTTAAATCGTCGAAATAATGAGTATAACGGGGGAAAAAATAGAGAGCTAGAATTGTAGAAATATCTCTTTCGATGAATTATTTGGAAAATATTAGAGACCGAGCTGGAAAACCGCGGTGGGGAAAAAGTCTAGAGATAGAGCTGAACATATTTTTCTGGTGACGAAAACATTTTTTTCCCGAGAAAAACGGAGAAAGGATCTAGACGTAAAGAGTAAGGACCTGAATGTTACGTTTTTGGACTTGTCTGCTATCCTGAAAAATTAGAAAAGGGCTTATTCGCGATTTGAATTTAACGGGTTTTTTTTCGTAAAACGGTGAACGAGGGACCCAAACGCGATTTATTAAAAAATATCTTCCCCTTACAAGAAATTACGAAGGATCTATTCGTAATTTACAGGGACCTATCTGTAATTTTAAGAAATGCAGGGGTTTTTTTGCAAAGTGCCGTACGGTGACACGTGGACACGCTGTCGTCGCCGGAACCTTGCAAACTTTAATCTATGGGATGATATCTTGTTGGAATTATTTAGGCTAGGCCCATTAATTCACAAATAATTCTTGAACAATCTGAAAGACCCTTTAGGTGGAAGAGAGGTGAAAATGCAATAGTCTCACATTGCTAGTGGGGGTGGATGAAGATCATCTTATAAGGGGAGGTTTCCTCCATCATGCTTGAGCATGAGAAGAACAATAGGACACACGCACGCTCACTCGCCTCACCACACTAGGCGGCACGCATACGCGACATGAGAGTGAATGGTGCAGCAAAATCAGATCTGACAGCTTGCGCTGGCACAGTTCTCTTTTGCAGTTTTTGCAGTATGGGACTAAGTAGTCAATATGGTTACGTTAACGCGGTATTAATTGTGCGAACGAATCCGTAACTGACTCGAATCATGGAACGGTTTCTACTCGGAATTCGTAACCGACTCATATTGTGTCTCTGGTATATATATACGTAGAATAGAGATCTGATCTATCTCTTGAATCTTTTGCTTTCTCTCAGTACTGCGTTGCCTTCGTCTTCTTTATCACTTCACAGGCATGCACCGACTGTTAAAAAAGCAGGTCTCCAAAACGTCTGTCCTTGAGACCTACACCGAGAGAGGACGAATCATGTTTTTGGGAAACGTCTTCTTGCGACTGCTCACTATTTTTCTTCACCGATGATCGGTTTCATCTACATCGCCTACTGATCTTCATTGACATCTACTACCAGTTTGGCCACGTCTACACATCATCTCGGCAATGCATACAAACCGCATATATGTTATGTTTATCTAGTAATATGGATGGGATAGATATTACAATTGGCATATTGCTTTTATCTAGTTTATTTGTTTTCTCTATTCTATCTTCAATTATTATCATAACTTATTTTTGGAATAAATTCAGCATTAATATGCCTAATTATCCAACAATCAAAAGACATGATAGGCTTTTTATGGTGAATATGATGAAAGCATCAGGATTTGTTGAGGCAATGAGACCGGACAGATTTATATGTATTCATTTTAAAAGATGGTAGACACGAGCCACTCTGTGGCTTATAGCTATGAACGTCTACTAGGTTACAGCTGGCAAACCTGAAAAAACCCTTACTGCTAAGCAGGAAAAGGAGTTCAAAGATGCCACCAAAATTTTTGTAGGATGTGTTCTTAGCGTTCTTTCAGACCATCTTTGCAACGCGAATATGCACATGTTAGACGCAAACGAGCTATGGGAGACACTCGAAAATAAATTCAGTGCCTCGGATGCTGGCAGTAAACTGTATGTTATGGAGCAATATCATGACTACAAAATGGTTGATGGGTGTTCTATGGTTGAATAAGCTTACAAAATACAGTTCATTGCAAGAGAACTTGATCACTTCAATTGCATGTTACCCGATAAGTTTGTGGCTAGTGGTATCATTGCCAGATTGCCTCCCTCGTAGAGGAATTTTGCCACATCTCTAAAACATAAGAGGCAAGAAATCTTTGTTGAGAGTCTGATTATGTCTCTTAATGTTGAGAAAAAAATCTCGGGCGAAGAATGTGCACCCAAAGGACAATCCAATGCTAATTTTATGCAGCGTTCTGGTCCTAAAAAATTCAAGTCAAAGGGAAAAGCTGTTCAAACTACTAAATTTAAGAAGAAGAAGAAGAAGAAGAAGAAAAAGAAGAAGCAGAATGACAAGCTTTGCTTCGTGTGTGGTGAGATTGGACATTGAGCAAAGAAATGTCCAATCCGCAATCGAGGAAAGGATCAGTAGGGGCAGCATACCAAATCTGTCAATGTGACTATTGGCAATGCCGAGACGGAGACACCTGGATATGGTAATTTACTCACTGCTCTTTCGGCTTGTCAATCTACCAATTGGTGGATTGATACTAGAACTAATATTCATGTTTATGCTGATGTATCATTGTTTGATCTTATCAGGTCACTTGGGGTTCCTCCGTGTTGATGGGGATGGGTCACATGCTTATGTTCTTGGTGTTGGCACGGTAGATCTGAAGCTTACTTCGAGAAAGATCTACGGCTAAAGAACGTGCAACATGTCCCTTCAATCAACAAGAATCTCGTTAGTGGCTCCCTTCTTTGCAGAGATGGGTATAAGCTGGTGTTTGAGTCGAATAAAGTAGTCATATCAAAGTATGGACTATTTATTAGTAAAGGCTATGACAGTGGAGGCTTGTTTCGCTTTTCCCTTGAGAACGTTTGTAATAAATTCGTGAATCATCTTTGCGATAATGTTATTGGTAGTGAGGCAAGTGTTTGGCACTCACGACTATGTCATCTTAATTTTGGATCTTGGTTTTCCAGTATGAAATTAATTCTGAAATTTTCCATTATCAAAGGTTCAAAGTGTCAAAGTTGTGTGCAGTCTAAGTAACCTGGCAAGCCTCATAAGGCAACCGAGGAAAGAAACTTGGCACCATTAGAACTCATACATTCAGATATTTGCCACATGAATGGTGTGTTGATGAAGAATAGAAAAAGATACTTTATGACTTTAATTGATGATGCGACAAGATTTTGCTATGTGTATTTCTTAAAAACAAAAGATGAGGCTTTATACTACTTTAAAATTTATAAATCAGAAGTTGAAAATCAACGGGAAAGAAAAATCAAAAGAGTTAGGTCGGATCGTGGTGGAGAATATTTCTCTAGTGAATTCTTCTAATACTATGCAAAGCATGGTATCATCCATGGGAGGACGCCTCCCTAGTCGCCCCAATCTAACGGGGTTGCCGAAAGGAAGAACCACACCCTGACTAACTTGGTTAATGCCATGTTGGACACTACAAGATTATCTAAGGCGTGGTGGGGGAGGCCTTGTTGACCTCGAGTCATGTCCTAAATAGAGTTCCCACTAAGAATAGTGAGGTAACTCCATACGAGGGATGGAAAGGAAGAAAACCATCACTATCCTACTTGCGCACTTGGGGGTGCTCGGTGAAAATCAATATGTCGATAATAAAGAAGTGAAAACTTAGACCTAAAATTGTTGATTATGTCTTTCTAAGATATGCTCATTGTAGCTTTGCCAATAGATTTCTAGTTGTTAAATTTGAGGTATCCGACATGCACGTTGGTACAATAATGGAGTCTTGAGATGCAACGCTTTTTTAGAATATATTTCCTATGAAGAATATGCATAGTATTTCGAGTTAAGCTTGTGATTCAACTCCTAAACTTGCCATACCAGTTGAGCATTTTAAACAAACTCTAGAATAGAATGACAGTGATGCTCCTTCTAGCAAGAGACAAAGGACCACAAAATCCTTTGGTGATGATTTTACTATGTAACTTGTGGATGATGTTCTCAAGACTATTTTAGAAGCATATGCATCTCTTGATGCAGACTACTGGAAGGATGTGGTTCGTAGTGAGATGGATTCTATTGTCGCTAACAAAACTTGGGAAATCACAGATCGTCCATTTGGTTGTAAACCAGTTGGATGCAAATGGGTATTCAAAAAAAAGCTTAGGCCTAATGGTACTATTGAGAAGTACAACACATGGCTTGTGGCCAAGGGTTACACCCAAAAAGAAGGTGATGATTTCTTTTATACTTATTCACCTGTTGCTAGGTTGACCACAATACGTGTACTATTGTCCTTAGCTACCTCTTATGGTCTTCTCATTCATCAAATGGATGTTAAAATAGCTTTCCTTAATGGAGAGTTAGATAAGGAAATATATATAGAACAACCCGATGGATTTGTAGTAAATGGTCAAGAGAACAAAGTGTGTAAATTGTTCAAATCCTTGTATGGCCTTAAGCAAGCACCCAAGTAATGGCATGAGAAGTTCAACAGAATTTTAACACTTGAAGGCTTTTCTACAAATGAAACTGATATATGTGTATACTACTGTTATGGTGGGGGTGAGCGAGTTATTCTACGCTTGTATATGGATGATATACTTATATTTGGAATAAATCTTGATGTGATTAATGAGGTCAAAATGTTTTTATCCCAAAGCTTTGATATGAAGGATCTGGGAGAAGCTGATATAATTTTGAACATCAAACTGATCAAAGGTGGGGATGGGATTACACTTGTGTAATCCTATTATGTGGAAAAGGCCTTAAGCCGTTTTGGCTATATGGATAGTAAGCCTTCTCCAACACCTTATGATGCTAGTTTAATACTTTGAAAGAACCAAAGAATAACTAGGGATCAACTGAGATACTCTTAGATTATTAGTTCATTTATGGACCTAGCTAGCGCTACAAGGCCTGATATCTCGTTTATTGTGAGTAAATTGAGTCGGTTTGTGTCAAATCCGAGTGATGATCATTGGTGTGCTCTTGAGAGAGTAATGCATTATCTGAGAGGTACTGTGAGTTATGGAATTCACTATACTAGGTATCCTAGTGTACTTGAGGGATATAGTGATTCTAACTGGATATCTGATGCTGATAAGCTCAAGGCCATGAGTGGATATGTATTTACTCTTGGTGGTGCTGCTGTCTCATGGAAGTCTTGTAACACAGACCATATTGACGAGGTCAACTATGGAAGTAGAACTCGCAGCATTGGATACAACCACAGTCGAAGGCGAGAATGGCTTCGTGAACTCTTGATGGACTTAACGGTAAATGAAAAACCGATAGGCTATCCTTATGAACTGTGATAATCAAATGGTTATCATGAAAGTGAACAGTGCAAAGGATGGGTTATAACAAGCCATTGGATTAACTGAAGAAGAGTACATTCTATATCCCACTCCATGAAAGATGATGTACTCTTAAAATCTATGAGGCAGGTTGACTATGGTCTTAATGCGTTATGTTAGTTTTTACATAAACAAAGATATTGTCCCACAGAGCATTCTTGAAAGAACACACCTATATGAGTCCAACTATTGGTCGCAATCCGTGAGACATGGGTACTCTCTAAGAAACTGATGAAGAGGCCAAGAAGCATGACTATACGCTCCATTCGAAGGGTAGACTGACGACAGCCAAGTATCAGTCAGGGCTTTAAGTGAAACTAGTCTGCGCAAAGCTTGCAATTCAAGGCATAGTCCATTGTTCAAGTTGCACATGAATGTAGCTTGAAGTCTAGGTGCAATTCAAGGTATAGTCCATTGTCACCGAAAGTTGGTATAAAAATAGTATTTTGGAATAGGCAAAGACCTATGGGACCTCTAGGATCTGGTGGGGCATTGTTAGAATTATTTGGGCTAGGCCCATTAATTCATAAATAATTCTTGAAAAATTCCAAAGACCCATTAATTAGGTAGAAGAGAGGTGAAAATGAAATAGTTCCACATTGCTAGTGGAGGTGGATGAAGACCACCTTATAAGGGGAGATTCCCTCCACCATGCTTAAGCATGAGAAGAAGAAGAGAACACACGCGCTCGCTCGCATTGCCTTGCCAAAGCCGTGCTAGGTGGCGCGCAGACGCCGATATCTTGCGTGAATGGTGCAACGAAATTGGGTCCAACAGCTTGCGCAAGCGTAGTTCTCTTTTGCAGTGTGGGACTAAGTAGTCAACACAGTTACGTTAACGCGGTATTAACTGTGTGAACAAATCCGTAACTGACTCGAATCGTGGAATGGTTTCTACACAGAATCCGTAGCCGACTCATATCATGTCTCTGATGTATATATACACCGAACAGAGATTAGATTTATCTCTTGAACCTTTTGCCTTCCCTCAGTACTACGTTGCCTTCATCTTCCCTGTCCCTTCACAGGCGTGCACCGACTATTGTGAGAGAAGGTCTCCGAAACGTCCATCCTTGAGATCCTGCATCGGGAGAGGACAAATCACGTTTTTAGGAAGCGTCTTCACGCGACTGCTCGCTGTTTTTCTTCACCGACGATCGGTTTCATCTATATCGCCTACTGATCTTCATCGACATCTACTACCAGTTCGGCCACATCAATGTATACAAACCACATCTATGTTCTATTTATCTAGTAATATGAATGGGATAGACATTGCAATTGGCATATTACTTGTGTCTAGTTTATTTGTTTTCTCTATTCTATCTTCAATTATTATCATAACTTATTTTTGGAATAACTTTATCATTAATATGCCTAATTATCCAACATATCTCTCATCGTAGTTTCAGCAAATAAAAAGGTACAATTGAGAATTGAGGACATAGTTAAGAAGGCCAATTTATTTTGTTGTTCTTTTGTGTCCCATTATTTGTTGTTTTTTTGTTGCGATTATAAGAAGTTGTCTTACCTTCAAAGAAGGTGGAAACCTTTGTTTTACTTTCAAACTTCATCTCAATGATGAGTAAAACAAAATAAAAATGGCAATGTTTGTGACGTCAATAGTACTAAACAATAAATTCTTAATAAAGCACATTCTCGATTAGAAGCCATCGACAAAGGCCTCCTAAACTTTGCGCTCTTCCTTATTTTTGTTTTTACACACACAATGAGATTTAGAGAGCTTATCCTTACAAAACACATTCTCGAGTAGGATCTATTGACAAAAGGCTCCTAGGCTTCACTGTATTTCTCATTTTTATTATTTTTTATATGAATTTCTCAATTTTTGACTGACTCATGCCTTAGTCGACCATCTCAAGTATGACACTTAAAATAATGGTCTTACTCATACGCAATACATTCCAAGCTTATTCCGAAAGTAAGGTGGGAAGTAGTCTCGTGAATGCTTAGTGTTGAGATCAATTTTAGCATGCACAAGTCAATACTTGATTATTTTAGCACTTAGATTCATGAGCAAGTGAAGGATTCTTTTTTAATACAAACTAGCTTCTCCCAAGTTGCTCTAGGGACTCTATTAAAGATTCAAGATTTCACACAGCATGGCATATACACCTAGTAAGAAAAATACGAAGATAAAGTTGCAAGCTTCATCAAGTTTCCATTAAAGCTCAAATTTAAATTTTTAGCTAGTTTAGCATGATAAGATAATATGAACTTAAACATGACTAAGCTAGCAATGATTCTTAGAAAAGTAGCAAAGTGCATAGCATGACTAATAATTAATTTGCATAATAAACAAAGCTCACTTAAGACAAGAAATGAAGTCTATATACAATGCATAAAGAAAGAAAAGCTTCTCGAAATTCCCCATCAACAGGTGAATCAGTTTTAAACATAAATCTAGTTTAAGTTGAGTTAAATTTAAATTAAATGCAGAAAACTTCCAAATAAGCTCCTTTAAGAGAGCCCTGATCGTATGATAGATACCATCCAATTTATTTGAGCTAGTAATTTATTCAAAAATATGTAGTAAGACTGCAGGGGTAATGTGATGTTCTGGCATGTTTTTTTCCCCTATATAGAGCCTAGATCTGTAAGAGGGTACACGATAGGGGGATCTGTTCAGCTCTCTTACTAGCCCGCTCAAAATATAAAAGAGTGCTGGGGAGTGGAGAATAGGTTTCGAATTTTCTTTTAAAATTTTGGTATAATTTTAGGATGAAATGGTTGGATAAATTTTGACCTAAATCTGATTTTTTAGGCAAAATTCAGATAAATCTACCGAAATGTAATTGGAACAAATGTATTTCAGAACCCACGAAAAAAATCTAATTTCGGCAATTCAACGAAATTTGAAACCCCAGTGGAGAATGGAGTGTCATGCATGGCGTGTGAGATTGAAGAGCTTTGCCTAGTGATTGTCGAGTAGATCATGTAGGATCACCAGGAAATGCGCTATGAAAATGTGCTACTAATAGCTATGCTTTAATTAAACGTGTACGCAGTGGAAAAAATTCTCTTGTACCATAGCACCTACAGCATCTCTCTTGGAATAAACATGTATGATATATATTACGAGAGGAAGAGAGGATAATTTAATTGCTTTGAGATCTATATTTATTATGTGTTTAGTTTTAACAAGAGATGCTATAAAGCACTCGATGCCATATAATTTATTTTTCCCTATAGGGGCTTCCGATCCCTTGGCTGGGGAGAGTTGCTTGCTGGCTTCTACAGATGGTCGGTATAAATCATGCACATATATGCAAGCGCTGATTACAGGTTGTTAATTCTTGAACCATGTGTACGTCGGAACTTTATCAACAAGCACCTAGACAAGCGTGACGTGTGGAACCATGTATAAAATAGAACTGTTGCATCCGTAATTAAGATTTAAGCAAACTTCTGGTGTAACGTTGACGTAGTCTTTTTCGATACGTGTGCAGCCATATATACAAGAGAGGTTCATCCCATCGGACACCTTTTGGAATATTTTTTTCGACGTGTATAATATTTTTTTTGAACGCTTGTAACATTTGTTTACTGTAGCAAATTTCACTGTTTGTCAAAGGAAAATGTTGCACACGTTGGTAAGAAATGTTACACGTGTATAAAAAAAATGTTATAGTGTACCCGAAAATTTCAGACGTTCAGACTCAAGTCTAACAATGTAAGGTCTTCAGCAATTTTTGACGATTCAGAGGTAAATTAAGAAGCATGTATATGCGTGTCGTATCAGGCTATACTTTCAGAGAATCATCAAATCGTACGATATGGTACCATAGAATTGGTTTGAGTTAATAAATTGGATATACGCAAGTACAAAGAAATAATTGCACAGCCTTTTGGTTGCTATGTGAGGATCCATGGGACTGTTTTTGGGATATAGCGGACTTGTCCGCTAAAAATGATCTGATGAGTAGAGAAGAAGTGCAACTATATATATATATATATATATATATATATATATATATATATATATATATATATATATATATATATAGAAACATATTAATTCAATCTGAAAAGTTTCAAAAATTCTGAAAAAAATCATGATATACATCTCATCTTTCTTCATCTACATATAAAATTTCATGATCAAATTCGTCCTATGTTAAAAGTAATAAAAAGGACAAATTTCTAACAAACTTGAAGAGTTCAAATGCACCCCAAATTTGTCTTTTTTGTAACTTCTAGCATAGGGCGAATTTGATCATGAAATTTTATATGTAGATAGGGTAAGATGAGATGTACATCCATGATTTTTTTCAGAATTTTTGAAACTTTTCTTAGTTGATTGCACTACGATTGCACATAAAATGCTGACAGTACTCGGATATGCCCCATATATATATAGAGAGAGAAGCGAAGAGTTTTGCTACTGTCAACTTCAAAGCACGGATCCTCCCCGTGCTCCAGCCCGATTTTTCAAAATCCGTGACAAAAATGTTCGATCCGAACCGTTCATCTTCTTCATCTTGTTGAAATGTAGCTACATACCAAATTTCATATTTTTTTGAATTTGTTTACTATTTGTTTTACATTTTCTAAAATCATAGTAAAAAAATTCAAAAAAAATAAAATTCTCACATAATAGCCTGGTTAGTTAAATCTCAACCTTCAAAACTTGATCCAATAGTCCAGATTAGATTTTAGCATGTTAACACTGAAATCACCTTTAGCACTAGATATGTTCATATATATATATATATATATATATATATATATATATATATATATATATATATATAGGGACATATTGGTCTGCTAATTCGTCACTAATGGCATGTAGAAGTTTGAAAAATTCTGACTGTATTTACATATAGGGAGGTGAACTCAGCATAAATACTACAAAATAATGAAGATTGAAACTCAATCGTATTTGAAAGATATGAAAAAGACAAACTCAGCATAAATAGTACTTATTCTTTGTTTGGCACTATTCTTTTGCTGTTGTAGTCTTTTATATCTTTCAAATGGAATTCATTTCTGAGGGGTTTTCAAACTTCTACATTCTATTGCTGTAACATTAGCACTGAATTCACCATTAACATCGATATTTCATATATATATATATATATATATATATATATATATATATATATATAAAGTCTTTTCTGTACTCCTGAGAGTATATACTTTCACCTCTAATGCATCACTTAAATGAATATTTATACTCTTTTATCATATTCAATATACTTCAATAATAATTCTAAAATACTCCAATGTCTAAAAAAATTCATCAAGCCCTTTATTTCGCTATATACAATTTTTCATATGTAAAAGAAGTGTATAAACAAATTGTGCTATAAAAAGTGGATTATGATCAACGAAATTTTTCATAGAACTCACTTTTGAGTATCTTATAATTAGTATTAGAGTATACTTAAATGGATAAAGAGGTATAACAACATCATTTAGACAATATACTTAGAGTGGGAGTACGTACTCCCAGGAGTATAGAACTATTTTTCCTATATATATGAAGTCTCTTTTCTACTTGGGAGTAATTACTCCCTATGTTGTATCTCATAACGTAGGGAGTATCTCACACAAAAGAGGGTATATATGTGTAGTATACGAGTATAGAAGACTAGTTAGGTGGTATTTACATTTTTTCAAAATTGGTATGCATATTTTTTTAAGACATAGTCCTTTTTTATGTTCATATATAAGGTATTTGCAAATATCGCTAAATATTATGGGCTCCCTTATAATTTTTCCATGTGGTTCATATTAGAATATCTTATAATTAGTATATGAGTATACCCAAAGTGATAAAGGAGTATTTCAAATTCGTTTAGGTAGTATTTTAGAAGTGAGAGTAACTACATGTGGAGTAGAATGTATTTTTCCTATATATATAGTCTTATGTATCACTAGTTGTTGTGTATGCAACAACTAGTGATATCTAAGACATCTCACTTCTTTTAAAAGCAAGAAAATTCTGCAATAATCTTTAACAAGTAAAAACTTTAGGAATTCTCACATTAATCTCTAATAATATAAATTTGCAGTTAGTGGTAGCGGTCTATTCTTCCTACCCCTCTCTCGCCATATCTCCAATAATAGCATGTCATAGCTAATTATTTTTCCTCGATTTACAACGCCATATCTCTCTAAATATGGCTAATTATTATAACAAAATCACGATTATTGCTTTGGTACTAGTTAATTAATCATTCCTTTTGTACTCTATATATACTGTACAATTTTCACGGATCAATCAAGAGAATTCATTCAAGATCTCTTATGTCATGCCACATGGCCGAATGAATCTCGATTTAATGATCAATAAGTAGCCAGGCCGGCGTACATGGTCACTTGGCGCTGGAGGCCGAAAGGGCAAGGGTGCTAAATAGTGCTATGGTTAGAAGGGCAACAAAAGTATGGCGTCCATCGGATGCCGCGGACCCCGGCAACCGCCGATTGACGCGTGAACAAAGTGTCTGGCGCTTGACGCGGTTTATGCGCGACACCGGTGGGGCGTCGTTAGCGGCGAGAGAGTCATTAGCATACCCCTTGGAGATAAGCGGGTTGATCCAGGTTGAACATCGCGAGAGAGAGAGAGCGACGCTACCGGTGTTTCTTCGTTCACCTTCATGGGCCGGACGTCATGGCCGATAAAGCCGGTGATGGCTAAGTATGCCAGAGGCATGGAGACGCAGTAAGCCGCAAAAGCGAAGACCATCTGGGAAAAGTAGTGAATCGTCGCCAAGTATGACCGACCGCCGAAAGCGGAGAAAAGCGCCAGCGTCGAGGGCGATGATGCGATCAAGAAGACACGGAGGTGCAAAGGCTGGGTGACGGCGGTGGCCTCTTTCTCCGAAGCAATTGACCACGTGGTCATGGCGTGTGCGACGAAGTGGACGGCAAGGAAGGTAGACTCCACAAGGCGCATGGCGTGCTTCGATGAGAGGAAGAACGCGAGTGCGAGGAGAACGGCCCGACGCCGTGGCGAAGACGGCGAAAGCCTCGAGCAGCGACAGCGTAGCGCCGGTCATCTAGAATGGCGGTGGCTTCGGCAATAGCGCCTCATGCTCGAGGAAGCCTGTGCCATCGCTGGCGGTGGATAGCGAGGAGCCAATGACGGCAAGAAAAGCGAGGTTAACGGCGATGCGAGGCGGCTTGTGAGCATAGCAAGAGAAGAGGAACGCGAGCTGGTAATATAAATTGCAAAAGGAGATAAAATGATTGATTGATTTTTGAGATTGGTAATATACATTGCTACGTACAATATATTTGGTTTTAATTTATACGGAAGAAGAAACCATAAAAACTTTTTATGTCGGGAGAAATAGATATTTGATTTTGTAGCACAATTTTTTTATTGTTTGACCTTTATGTTTTGTTATTATTTTTTTTATAGTAACGCATGAGCATTGATCTAGCAATAAGAAAAAGAGACTGAACCCATCACTTATTTTGGGGCGACGGAGCCGGATGCTAGAAAGAGCAGGGAGCGTCCCCGACGAAGGAATCAACCAAGAAGCATCCGACGTCGCACGGGAATAATCTGCCGTTCCTAACTGTGCTACCTCCTCAATTGCACTAGTCAGTATGATCTTACTCCCTTCTGCCATACAGTTGCACACATATAAGTAGAGCCTTCCCTATGTATCCTTATCGACATCAGAAGTAATTTCAACTACATACATACGCACGTCGTCACGCGGCACAAGCACGCGGCACTGCATAAGGGTGATTTTAATGTTTTAAAAATATATTTTGAAAATAAGAGATAGAACAATGTGCGTAAATATTTACTCATAAATATTGATAAGAGGAGAAGATAAATGAGGGTAAAATAACTGAAGTATAATAAAGTTACTAAACAAGTTATAGGAGTTGTCACATTAGATTTGACTTGAGTTGGAGCCTTGGAGGAGAGAGGAGGGGAGAGAGAAGAGAAGTGGACTACAAATTAGTAGCCGACTGCAGCACGGACTCCAAGAAGGTTGGTGAGAGAATGAGAGGATAAGGTGGGCCAAATATTAATGCTCGATGTATGTATAGTCAACTATTATATGGATAGGCTATTAGATTGGCTATAGATGATATGTCAATAACATAAAACCCGTAGTTAGCTCTATTATTAATCTTGCTCTAAAACGAAAGTCCCATAGCCTATACGGGAAGAGGATGTCTCACTTTTTCTGACATGGGAAAGCTTTGTAAGACAATAGATATCACTTGTCACACGTCTACTATACTCACAGAGGCCGATAGCTTATCAAACCATGTATAATGAGTATTAATTGTTGGCTCTAAAAATTGTCACATAGACAGAAAAGCTAATGTGAAGGGGAGAGAGAAACAACGTTGTTTCGTGAAACAATGACTTTTGGCGTAGGGATAAAAAAAACAACGACGTTAGAGCAAATGCATTGGAGCTGACAATGGGTCCTACCGTCTCCCTACCGTAAAAGAGGCGCATGCGTAAAATTAATTATCGGTATTTAATGAAGAGACAGTCCCCTTTGTATGCAATGACTCTTGTTGACGTGGGCTGCCTAGAAGATTGAGTCGGGCTCAACTTTTGTACATGCCCTTAGGTGCTTTAAGGACATGTACAATGGTATGAACATTCTTGTCTATAACAAGTTGACATGTCATTTATAAGCGTTAGAGACAACCCATACAATGGTATAAACTGCACATTTATGAGTAGATAATATTTTCCCACATATAACTTTGTCTTGGTTCTCGTGCTAGAGTCGACTCTAGATTGAGAGGCGGCTCAACTCTCTATCTGCACCCTCTCATCCACGTCATTTTTATCCTATATGGCAAAACTTAGAGGCTAGCGATATGTATCATTGTACGTGCTCTAATAGTGCAAAATAACATTACCATCTACGTACAGAAGTATTTTTGTATCTGTATTTGTAAGGCTTGTAGATCCATGGCCCATGTGCAAAGGCTCAATTCTCTGTCTTACGGCAAAGGGCGCGTCCGTTTGTTTGTAATAAGGGCAGATTTTTTTTTTTTAAAGTTTTGTCATACCCTAGAAAAGTGCTACTTCACCGAAGGCTTCCTCTCCTCGGCATCCCGTCGCTGCAGCCGGTCACGGCGCCGCTCTCGTTAGTTGGTGTCTCGGAGAAGGGCGCGGCAGGTGAGGCCCAGGGTGGCTGCTCCGGGGATGGCCCGGCCACCTTGCCAGCGGCCGCAGTTGGGAGCAAGCCAGCGCCGCGGCGAGATGCTGGGCCTTATCCCCCCTCCGTTCATCTTCTTCTTCTTGCGATCCCACCTCCAAGCGTAGCAGCGAGACAGGGAGGCACTGAGGTCTAGTTCTATGTTCTTTTGGTAGTTAATAGTTTGCTTTTGATTTTTCGTTGAATGCTACTTCATACTGGGCACTAGTCCTTTAAATTGGGCCGGCCTTAGTGGGCGGCCACGACCGGCACCAAAAAAAAACCGGCGAACCTACGACAAGCCGCGAAAAAAAAAGGCCCGGTACACGGCCCGAATGGCGTGCGGGCAGGGCCTAAAAACCTGGCACGATGGGCCATCCGACGCACCCGGTAGCTGTATGGTGCTCGTGGCTGACCAGCCGACCGAATCTGTAATTTGTATTTTTCAGGGTCTTTCTTTGCTCATATGAATTTATACTCTACATGAAAGTTGTAGAGAATTTCGAGACACATCTTTTTCATGTAGACAGCTTTTCATTTGAGCAACGTATGAATTATAAAAAAATATTTAGTGCTGCTGTGTAGTTTAGGACCGATGCCACGTCTCTCGGTAATCTGCATTTTCAGTGTCTTCCTTTGCTCATATGAATTTATATTCTACATGAAAGTTGTAGAGAATTTTGAGACACATCTTTTTCATGTAGACAACTTTTCCATTTGAGTAACGTATGAATTTATAAAAAATATTTAGTGCGTTGTATAGCTTCAGGTGGCGCCACATCTCTAGGTAATCTGCATTTTTCAGGGTCTTCCTTTGCTCATATGAATTTATATTCTACATGAAAGTTGTAGAGAATTTCGAGACACATCTTTTCATGTAGACAACTTTTCTCATTTGAACAACGTATGAATTTATAAAAATATTTAGTGTGCTGTGTTCTCTCCGGTTTGAGTGTTGGAGCGTGGCCGGCCTATGGCCGACAACAGCCCGGCGTGCCTTTGGGCCGTGCGGACATGATTTTTACCATCCGTGCTGGCTGGCGGCCTGCGAAGAAAATGTCTGGGACCGTGCTGGCTGTTTCACTTAGGCCCGAGCACGGCGGGTTAAGGCCGTCTTGGCAGACTTACGACCCAATTCTAAGTCTACTGGGCACTAGACTGGCCTGGATTAGATTTCACGTCTTAATCAAAATTAAGATGCAAGTGTTACAAGTGGCAACTGAGTAAGAGATTATAGATTCATGGTGTCAGGACCCGAAATGGATCTGACATGGAATTGGAATAAAATTGAAAGGTTGGGGAGAAATCGGAAGCTAAATTGACTAGGGTTCTTAGCTACTTTACTCTAGAACTAAAGAACACGAGAGAGCACTGAATTTTCTCCGAGAGAGCACTGAATTTTCTCCGAGAGAGCATGCTTCTTCTTTCTTGTTACCTCTCAATCAGAAAAATGTCATGGGTTATATATTCCCCAGCCTGAAGTTTGTTACAGACCGAACTTATAGCAGTAAATGATGAGTAAAACGAAATATAAAAAAAAACCCGACAATTTTTGTGACGTCAATAGTACTAAACAGTAAATTCTGAAATTCATTTCTACCCTCAGTTCTTCAGTAGTTTTTCATTATGATTTCTGAATCGTCAGATCATCGTTAAGAGAGCCCAGCAAACCATTTAATCCATTGCCGCCTTCTACTTTGCTCAACCAGCTTCGCGAGTACAAAGTTTTCCGAACCTGAACTCAGTAGAAACAGGGGACAATACAAATAGCATTGCACTGCAGACAATTTAGTTAGTGCTTTCTTTTTTCACTGTTGTTATATTTCTCCGTAATTTAGTTAGTATATTTTTTTTATTGCAGAACTCAAATTATTGTTGAATATTTACAAGCGCTTCAACGTTCTTCCAAAAAAGTAGGGTGCACCGCTTTTATATCAAACTGAAGAAATAATTTACAGTCACTCACTACTCTACTACTACTACTACTACTACTAAATTTACTGTTCAAAGATTTCTGCAAATTAGTTTTTGCAAGACCATAGGAACACTGACGATTATGTTACTTGAAAACTTAGATTCATGTTGTAATTCTTCAAGATGTTCTCTAGGGGACAATGCATCATGCATTCTTGAACTAGATGCTTCACTGAAGTTTTATATACATGGTGATATTTTATCCAGGAAATGATAGTCCCATTATTCAATATCCATCTCATGATATTGCCAATAATCATTCAATTTCGTCACAACATCACAAATGATAGCCATGAATGTCATCATTAGAATCTAGAAGAGAACCAAATAACTCTCATAGGCATTACAAGGATATAGACAATGTACAAATGATTGATGAACTCGGCAAACGCTAAACCGCATCTACATCACATTTGTTAGACATGGAGGGGCATAATTTTGTTCTCACACCTGTAGTTACAAAGCCATCATACGGTGGTAATGGAGATCTCCATGTGACCTCGAACTTCATTCTTGGAGGAATCGCCGTATAACCTGAACTTAATATGTCATGAGCGGTTAATTCTGGCAGCTTCCCATGGATAACATGTCCTTTGCTCTTCCTTGAAATGCCGCAATTCGGGCTTGAACAAAATATTTTCACACAAATGTTTTTAGCTATATTTTTCTTGGGTGAGGATGTTGGGTACTTGCAGAGAGTAATGTAGTTCCTTTTAGTAAGCCCGGAAGCACTTCTCAATGCATGAGACCAGAACTGAAAGTTCATATTAGCTCTAAGCTCATGACCAAATATATGAGCACCGATGAAAGATCCCTTGAACATCTTTGCTATCTCCATTGCTATGGTTACTAATTTAGGATGCTCTTCAGCATTTATGCTTCCAAAGGACAACACTTTAAAAAAGTACCAGTATGCCTCCTCAGAAATACGCTTAAGCCTCAAAGAATCTGCCGTTCCTAACTGTGCTACCTCCTCAATTGCACTAATCAATATGATCTTACTCCCTTCTGCCATACAGTTGCATGCATATAAATAGAACCTTCTCCATGTATCCTTATCGACATCAGAAGTAATTTCAATTACCACCAAAGATTTACATGAGCTAACATTTTTCTTTCCCGTCACCAAAGTGACTCCTCCTGTGATTAACTCTCGACTTTCTAAATCATTACCATCTAAATTGACAATAAAAGAGAAGTGATTCTTCACCCTCTCATCACTACAAACGTTCTCCACAAGAGTCCTCTTTCCTACCCAAGGTTCACCGATGATTGGTAGAATGTCCACTTTTGTAGTGCCATACGTGGGTTTTGTTTGGAGCAAGAAGTTGATGATTTGTTGTTTTTCTAAATGTCGACCAAACATGCAGTTGTCTATATAAAGGTATGCACTAAAAGGTTGCCGAAACCTACGTGGGTAGCACCCCAGAAATGTGTTGAACTCGTGTAAATCTGCTACAATGGCTTCTAAGTTTTCTAGGACAGCTAGTAACTTATTTACATCACTATCGCCAAATACTAGTACTTTGGTCTTATTTGCAATCATGCGTAGGCGTTTCGCTGGATTAACTAGGGAGTATGTGAAGGCTTGTTGCACCTCATCAGACATATCCTCCTTTATGTTCTGACACTGGAAGTTGTCGAGTTCATAGCAGCCTTGGTACATGCCATCGAGGAACTTCTCTAGTTGTAGTAGCATCCACTGGTTTGTGATGTGGCGTACCTCAGCTTCTTCAATAGTTGCATGGACCTTGAGCAGTACTTGTTGGAGCCTTCTTAGCTTCTGCTCAACACATGTCTGCTTTTTGTTCGTGTCAACTAAGTGGAAGATCAATCTGGTTACAAGGCAAGCTACAACTCTGGGCAGAAACTTGTCCATGTGTGGGAAAGTAATTTTGGTTCTGATTTCTGAAGGGAACAACAGGTTAGATGCTTGTAATTTGAAGATGCGCCATACTTCCAAGGTGTAGCACTTAGTTATAGTTTACTGAGCATAGAATTGATCGTAAATGCTTGTCTCTTTCTATGGTTTCATTGGGCTAGTATCTGTCTACCAATGTGAGTTTGGACTAACAAAGTTAGCTGGCTGAGAAGGCAAGAAGGTATTAAACCAGAATTGTAAACTACAATAACGTGTTTGGACGGAGCTGAAGATGTCTAGCTAGGTGACAACGAAGAGAAACCACCTGACAAAGGCCGGCCGGTGAGCAGGAGGCCAACACATGCGCATCTCTAAAACAGTTGGATTTAGCTTTGGTTGGGTGTGGCAAATGCATTAGGCCGCAGGCCGCTTCATAGGAATCAACTAGCCAGTGTATGTAGCAGTGTTTGTGTTATTTGGTCTGCATTTCTCTACTAATATAAATTTGCAGTTGGTGGTGGCGGTCCGTTCTTCCTAGCCCCCCTCCCGCTATATCTCCAATAATGACCGGTCATTATAGCTAATTTTTTTTTCCTGATTTACAGCCAGCCATATCTCTCTAAATATGGCTAATTATTATAGCAAAATCCTTTATTATTGTTGGTAATTAATAGCCAGTCAATTATTGCTGGTAATTAATATCCAAAAGACACGGAGGTGCAAAGGTTGGGTGGCGGTGGCCCTTTTCTCCGAGAAGATGACCCGCGCGCCATGGCGTGCGACAAAGTGGGCGGCGAGAAGCGAACTCCATAAGCGCCATGGTGTGCTCCGGCAGGGAGAACACTGGCGCTAGAGGACGGCGAGCGCCCTGCGGCGCAGCGGCGGACGCCCGGCGCAACAGCGTAGTGGCAGTGGTCCTAAAGGCGGTGGCCGGCGGCGGCGTCTGCGTGCTCGGGAAAACCCGTGTAAGCCCTTGCGGCGATGGATAGCGAGGACGAGCGAGCGATGAGAAAACGAATTCGACGAAGAAGCGCGTCTTCGCGAGCATGGCGAGAAAAGAGAGAACATGGTAGTAATATAAATTGCAAAAGGTTATAATGACCCCATTTTTACAAAGATGTAAAATGGAAATCTCATATTATCTGATGCTAGTCCCATGATCAGTAGCTAGCACGCACATTTACAACAATTGATATCACATCCATACTCTTTATTACCAATAATAAGGGTAATATACACAATAAAATCTTACAATTTAGAGTAATGTAGCGAAAAGAGTCAAAAGTCTTGTAGTGTGCCCATCTAATCCCTCAGTCAACTGACAAGGTATAATCCCTAGAAAAATTCGTTAATATCCCCAGATCCTGCGTTGAATAATTTCATCGAGCTATTCTAAATCTTCACCTAAAAACAACGAATAAGCAAGGGTGAGTACTTGCGTACTCAAAGAGACTTTTACAAAACCTACAATATATGGAGCCGTTTCAAAAGAAAGGCTTTTCTGATTAATTTGCATAAAGCCAATTTAATCAGTAAAACAAGTAGTAATTGCAAAAGCGAAATTTATAAAAAGCAAGTTGGTAATCGATAATAAAGTAAGTATAAGTAATAACTCACGTCCTCCATGGCGTGAGCATTGAGTAAATCCGCCAGCCAACACATGGCTTAAATCTGAGACAAATACTTTCCAACAAATTTATCCAATCCATTTTGTAAATATCAAAACTGCTAACTATGTGATGACTTTACCAAGTGCCCATGATTACTTGAGCGGCTAATCGATTAGTTTTTACTCTGCGGAGTTATGCAGCTTTACCCACAAGAAATGATCGGCCTCTTTTGCTAGGCCATTCGACACACTTCCTTTGGTATGTCGGCAAGGAGATTATAACATAACCATTCATTACTTAATCCTAACTTTACACCAGCTCAGTAATGTTAATCCCTTGCTATGATGGTAGGCATACACACCCAAGACATGACAGTAAACCCTGTCATTCACACCATAACACTGAGGCGGTGAACCCCGCCATTCACATATAGGCGATAAGCCACCTGCCACACTACATTCCTCCTCATAGCAAGGCATACATCAACATCTCGACCTACCAATGTGCAAGGCTAGTATTAAGGGACTTAATAGGTTAAGACCTCTCATACCGACACTTGTGGTTGTACGTATTTTTTGGCCTGAAAACAACTCATAGTTTGGTCCTTAATCTGATATGGGCAATAATCTTCCCTTATACTACGTGCAAGTCCATGCACTTCCGGTTATTGCCAATAATTGCCCGCATCAAAAACATAGTTTTATTTTTATTTTTAACCAAAATACCAATAACCATCATTATGTCTCAATATTTCCAAGTTTCATCGATCAAATTTCCCAATTGATTTATCCCAAGTCTAAAGCATGGCTAAGCATAATTATTAAGCATCGCATATACCCAAATTAACATTAGATATTGTCTAACCTTAATTCTAGGGTTGTTAAGGGTTCACATGTCAATACTAGGAGAATTTCATAAGACAGCAGGTATATCTACCAATACCCACAAGGTAGCAGCATTTAATGAAAATAGCATGTGCAATGAAAACATTTAATAAAACATTTATAAAACTGGGATCAATATGATCAAAGAGGATGCTTGTCTTGCTTAATCACTGCTTACGATGAAGTCGGAATCGAAGATGACGGAGGCGACGATGGAATTAACAACGTCGGGTTCTATACGTCGATCAACGGAAATATAGCAAATAATAAACTTCAATAAAGGCAAAAAGAAAATAGTTAGAAAGTCAAATAAAGACAATCTACAGAAAGTAGGCATGGCTGTGGTTTGGATTAGATGTGTCGGCGTTTCGAGAACCGGCAAGTAAAATTTGTAAGTCTAGAGGGGCCGCGCGTTTCCGCTCCTTGAATGGTTAGACCCCCAAAGAGAAAAGGAGGTCCAGGATATATCTTGGTTAATTTTGAATGTCCCTCGATTCGTGCGATAGTGCGTGTTTGTATTGATCTTGATGAACTGCTTGGGATTACAAGCGAGGGCTCGCAGGCGCCTCGTATACGGAGGTGGGCAAGAAACCTTGGCCTGAGGGCTCGGAGCTTGGGGTGTGTGGGCGTTAAATGCTGCTCTAGTGCGCTCTGCACTGTATATACGCCTTAGTGTGCACGCTCCCCCCTGTGTTGGAGGCCGAACCTCCCTTATATAGCAGGAGAAGTTGGTTACATAGAGTGTGTCAAAGGAAAAAGAATGGGGCTCCCCACGCACAGGGGTCGGCTTTCGCCTCGGCGTCTGGTCTCGGACTTGACCTCGGACGGGTAGTGGTTGGCCTGCGTCGGGTTGGTGAGGAGCCAGCGGCGAGGCGCGTCCGCTCCTTTGGGAAGCTGCACTTTGCTCTCGGTGGCTTTGTTGGGTCTTGGCGTCCGGGGTGTCGGCCATTGAGATGCCTAGGGAAGGTAGCGGCCTCCCCTCTCTGTTTGGTCATAGTGAAGCGCGCTCAGTGGGTTGGTGGCGGGTCTGGCGCCGACTTGATGATTTGATGTTGGCTTGTTGTGAAGAGGTTCGAGTTTGATTGAGGCTCTAGGTCCGTCAGACCACGGGTCGGAGCATCCAAGTTGCTTCGCCGCAACCGTGGGTAGCCCGTCTGTCGCTTGTTCGGACCTTTCCACGGGTCGGGTTGTCCCGGAGACCTTGGGCCCCGGTTTCGAGCCACGATGTGGCCCATCGCTTTCTGGGCATTGAGGGACACATGTGTGCGGGTATCCGTCAATAACCCGAGCCCCGAGCGGATTGGGAAGCCGTCGGGGTTTGTTTGGTCCGGTGGATATCCGTGACATGACGACCGCCCGTTAGTCGATTTTGCCGAATGCGCCTGGCGAATCCGGTGGATAAAGCCCCGAGCTGGCTCGGGAGAGTGGTCGGGGTTTATCCAGCCTTGCCGATTCTTGGTGGCCGTCGGGCTCGAGCCTCGTGGCCACCCTTGATGTACGCAGTAACCTGTCGATGTAGGTCGGGAAAGCGGCTTCTGATGGCCTAAGCGTCCGTCGAACAGGTTGGTAGCCGCCGGTCTGTATGGCCTTATCCGGTCGATGGAGTCCGAGCCCCGGCGGTCGGAGAAGCTGGTCGGGGTTTATCCGTCACGATGCGCCGTTGCGAGAAGTGATAAAAGCCCGTCCATGTTTGACGAGTGCGGCGCGTTTCCCAATCGCCCGTCCGGGAGTGTGGGACTGGAGGGTGGCGAGCAGCGTTTGCACGTCGTTAGCTCGAGCACCGTGCTTTCGCGGCAGCGATAGCGGGTGGTTCGAGTGGGCCTGGTGGTTTCGAGAGAAAACCATTTCCGGCCGGGCGTTATCCCGTCGCGAGGCGTCTGAGCCACAGAAGGCGACCCATGAGCCTTCGTTACTCGATCTGGGTCGGACCCGGTCGTCCGCCGACTGAAGCGAAGTATTGGCCGCCACCGTCGGCGGGGTTCATGGGAGAGTGTGACGATGACCTCGAACGATTCAAAGCGATTAGGTCGTCCATGACCCAACCAGGGCCCTCTGGGAGCTCGCCTTATCCTCGTCCCTCACTCGATTTTTCTTCTTTTGCTTTCGAGGCGGCGTCGTCCGGTCGAAAGCGGGCGCTTCGGCCCTGACGCTTGATCGAGCCACGAGCATAAGTCGATAAACCTTCGCGGTTCTGGGATGGTCCTCCGGTATGCAGGCGACCCTTGGAATCGAGGAGAGGCCGAGGAGCCGTCGCGCTCTGCCCGATGCCCCTTTCGCCTGGCTGCGGTCCTGCCAAGGATTAAATGCAAGGGTGATCGAGAGTCTAGAGCAGCGTACCGTTGAACCGTCTTGACGGTCGGGAGGAGAGCAGGTCTTGCCGTTTCACGGGTCGCGGCAGCTCTGTTTAGTTGCGCCCGTCCGGTTAGCGGCATCATGCGCTCTTTATAAGCGGAGAGAAAAGGGGGGCCGTAGGGCGGGTTCCACTTTGTTGTCCTGTTCTTCGCTGCGAAAGGAAGAGAGGTGAGGCGGCCAGTGAGGGAAATCAAAGAGAACTTAAGAGAAGGATTCTTCGTCTCGCCCTTTCTTCACCCAATGCCCTGCCTTTGGAGATGGCGTGGTAGGAGTCGCGCGATTCTCGGCAGCTCGGGTGCTTGGCGAAAAGCGGCGGTCCTGCCACCACGCGAGGTGGCTCGATGGAAGGTCTTGAAGCGAAATTTGGGGCTCGAGCGGCGGCAGCAGATCGTTATGCCGCGTCCTTCTTGGCGAGTTCGGCCTCCCCCTGCATACATTCGTCCGCGGGCTTCTCCACTTCTACAAGGTGGAGGTGCACCATCTGAACCCCAACGGGGTGCTGCACATCGCGATCTTCATCACGCTGTGCGAGGCTTTCCTGGGGATCGAGCCCCATTGGGCCCTCTGGAGGTATTTCTTCCACGTGCGAGGGCTGAAGGGCAAGTCGGGCGCGTCGTTGGCGCTAATCGGCGGTGCCGCCATCCAGCTCCGGTCCAATCGGTCGGGGGAGTACCTTGACATGAAGCTGCCTACTTCGAACCGGGGATGGCACCCTGAGTGGTTTTACATTCGGAACGCAGGGGACAGCGCTCCGGCCTTCACCGGGGGACGGCCCGTGGCGGTGCCCGAATGGGGTCGCCCGGCGGACGAGAGGGAGAAGCGGAAGATGGTGGTGATTCTTGAGCGGCTGCGGGCTGGAAGAGCCGGGCTGGCAGACTCTGTTGTCGTGCGGGCGTTCATGGCGAGACGCGTGCAACCCCTCATGGACAGGCCCCACCCGATGTTCCGATGCAGAAGCGTCCGACCCCATGAGGATGGAGGTTCGGACCTCCTCGTCGAGTGGAGGCTCGGGTGGCATAGTCGACATTGAAAGCCACGGTGGCGTGGTGGCGTCCCAACCTTTCTCGGCGGAAAACCCTCCGAACTTGGTGAGTGGGGAGTTCTCCTATCCCTTCTTGCGTACCTCGATTCGCCTTGAGCTTGAGTGCGAGTTCCCGCCACTTTCGGGGGCACGCTCGGGGCATCTTCGGCGTTCTTCTGGAGAGAAGGAAGATGAGGCGGCGATCCGCCAACGAGCCGAGTTGAGAGTCCGCTTCGGAAGCGCGCTGGAGAAACAAGAAAAAGGAAAAAGCGGGCTTTCGGCGAGGCCGCGACCTGTATGCATGAGGAGCGTCGAGTCGGCGGCGCTTTCTTCGGCCGGATGGGGGTCGTCTCACCGATGACGTGAAGTCCCGGTGTCATATACGAGGGGTATGACTTCGAGCTGCTCGCCGACCGGATATCCCCGCAGAACGTCCTCCACGGGGATTATGAATAGTGTTAGATATTTATGCGAATGTAAAGAACTTTGGTACATAATGAACCGGGTCTCGTTCTGCGGCTAAACGCCAATTTAAGCTCTTCGCTTTGCGCTCAAAAGCGTGACCACAGAGACGGCCGGGAGCTCCTTGAGCGTGGCGTTTTGATTTTACGGAAAGAAGCGCGAAGAAGGGGCTAAAGAGAGAAGACCCCAGGTCGGATTCGTTCATTCAAGCCTTCTGCGAGGGGAGGAGTAGCCCGATCGGCTTGAGGCTCGCACCGTGGGTATCCCTTCCTTGCATAAGCGCTACGCCGGGACCGTAGCGGTAGTGGCGTGGAGTCGCGGCGTTTGGGTCGGCGAGAATTACCCACTAGGGGGCCGAGTAGTTGGTCGGGACGCCGACCTGCATGAACATGAATGACGTGGGGAGCGAGAACACCCACTCATATTTTAGTCGGGAAAAGGACGCCTCCGACCGGCCCACGGCTCGTGCCGTATAGGTAACTCGCTACCACGAGGTGCTACTTCGAAACCGTAGCCGCCGGGGCGTAGGTCGGTCGCAGCGCTCGGGTCGGATGGGTTACCCATTGGGGGAGCCGAGGGGTCGGTCGGATCGTCGACCCGTATGAATGTGAATGTTGTTTGGGGAGCGAGAGCACGCATTTCGCATCTTGAACAGAAGGGGGACGTTTCCGACTGGCTTATGGCTCGCACCGTACAGGTTACCCCTTCCCCTGAAGCGCTACTTCGAGACCGTAGCCGCTGCGGCGTAGGTCGTAGCGCTTGGGTCGGACAGGCTAGCTGGTTAGGGAGCCGCGTGGTCAGTCGGATCGCCGATCTGTATCGATGCCCACCCCGAGCCCCCGAGCGATGCGTGGCGACCTGGATGTGGTCGGCACGTATCGCTGGTCGTTCGGTAAAATTATGGAGGAGACGGAGTCGGGTGACTTATCTCTTTTGGGTCGTCGCCGTGCTGACTTGCCGAAGTCTTGGTGCGGTTCAGGATGTCCGTATAATTAGGTGCGATGGAAGACCGGCGTCGCATCACCGGACAGGAGCGCGCCGCGACTCGTGTCGCTTGGCGCATTAAATGTCAAGTGCGATTTTATCGCGTCGCATCGTAGCGTCGGGTAGGCGGCGCCGGGGCGCCATGGAGCGCCTTGTGGCGTGTGGTTCCCGCTTGGTGAATGCGCCCTTATAAATACGGGCGTGGGAGGAGGTGGTAAACCATTTTCAGCCCTAACGCCAGTGTTGCCTCAGACCCTTTGTCTTCCAAGCCCGTTCTCCGGAAGAAGCTCTCGTTGGTGTTATGGCAAGCGGTGGCGGAGACGAGAGGAGGGTCAGCAAGCAGCGGTGGGGGCAGGGGCTCACCTCCAAAGCGTCGAGGACGGAGGGGCTCCTCCGTATGCTAGAATGGCCAGGGCGGACCGACTGCCGTCGCCAAGGTTCTTCATTTGGAGCCCTCGCCATGGTAGGTGTTCCTTCGTTTGCTCTGAGCCTTGCGGCGGGGTTGTTAGGAGCGTCTAGTTGACGTTGTTTTCCGGGCTTGCCTCTCGCAGTTCCGACCGGCCAAGCGCGGTGCCGGCGAGCGACGTCGGAGGTGGCTCCAGCGCCCATTAGCTGGGATCGCTTCTTGAGGATCGGCGGCGGGGCATGGTGGACGCAGGTGCGCGTCCCATCCGACACAGTGTCTCGGCCGGGCTCTTCCAGCTGCCCTAGGGGCGGGTGGCCAGGCCCAGGCGCGGGTCCAAGCGAGCGGGCAATGGGCTCACGGGGCAGCAGAGGCCGGGCCGAGGCGAGGTGGCCAGCAACGAGGGACTTCGGCGCAGCAGCGGGTCGTCCTCTCCATGCTCCGCCACCTTCACGAGAGCATGGGTAGGAGCACCGAGGCCAGCTGGGGGTGGGCTCGGCGAGCAGTCCGTCCACCGTGGCGCTTGATGCCTTCGGCCTCACCCGGCGGCCGGCGTTGGAGAAACTGCCCGGGCCCTCCGGTGCGCCTTCCGCCCCGCCCGGAGGGTCGCCAGCGTTAGCGGCGGAGTCGTGTGGCGTCTTTGCGCCCGGCCGGTGCGGCTCCTTCAACCGGAGGACACCGTCTCCCACATCCGAAACAACGCCCAGCCTTGAGCCGTCTGCGGGGAGGCGGTAGGAAGCTGTGATGGCGGGGGCAGCATCTGGAGGTCTCGGATGACGCGGACACCAGCGAGGTCTCCGGGGGAGGGGCAAGGGAGAGCGCCTTCTTTGGCCCCGAGCCTTAGGTAGCCGCCGCAGTTCCGCCTGGACTTTGTCATGCAGGCGTGGTATCTCGGATGCCCGGGCGGTCTTGTTTTTTTTTGCTAATTTTTGCACCTTCTTCTGCTTTAGGGTTGGCGTAGGAAACCGCACATCTCACCTTGCTTCTGGTCTGTAATAGATATGCTTATGTCAAGAAGTTTTACGTGTCTGGCGCTTTTCATATTTGTTTTGTTCTTTGGCGTCGATGGTTGTGGAATGCTGCGAAAAAACTCCTTCGCGGCGCCGCCCTGAAGTTACCGTCGAAGGTTGCTTAGGCGCCACGGGCCATCACTTTAGCGGCCGTAGTTAAGAAAAGCCACTGGGGCTTTCACGAGACGTAGACCGTGACAGTCGGGTTGAAGTGGTTTCTTTAGGGGAAGGCTCACGGTCGACCCGGACGCTACGTAGCAAGGCTACGTAGATTGGCAAGCTCCCGAGCGGGTTCGCGCCGCTCGGGTAGGTTAGGTAGATAAAGGTGTTCAGCAAAGGAGCAGATCGTTAGGGGAAGAACCGTCTGAGTTTTTCGATGTTCCAGGCGTTTGAAACAGTGTCGCCCTTGGCATCTTTGAGTCGGTAAGTGCCGGGCCGGATTACCTCCACGACGGTGAAGGGGCCTTCCCACGGGGGCGAAAGCTTGTGCTTGCCGGCGTTGGATTGAACTTGGCGTAGGACCAAATCGCCCACGTCGAAGGCTCGACGCGGACTGGCGACTCGATAACGCCGTAGTGTTTGTTGGTATTTGGCGATCGGAGGGCGATGTCGCGCCTCGTCGAAATGGTCGGCTGCGTCTTCTTGCGAATCGAGTCCCCGGGCTCGGTCGAAGACTTGAAGCCTAGGGGCGCCGTACTCCAGGTCGGTCGGCAGGACAGCCTCGGCGCCGAACACCAAGAAGAATGGTGTGAACCCGGTCGACCTGGTTGGGGTAGTCCGTAGACTCCAAAGGACGGAGGGCAGCTCGGCCGCCCAGCGCCCCGCCGACTGCTTTAGTCGATTGAAGATTCGCGGCTTGAGCCCTTGAAGGATCATGCCGTTACCACTTCGGCTTTGGCCGTTGGTTTCTTGGTGGGCGGCGGCGCCAGTCGACACGGATGTTGAAGTCGTGCGAAGTTCGAGAAATTCCCTCCGGTGAACTGCGTACCATTGTCGGTGATGATGGAGTTCGGGACTCCAAACCGATGGCGATGCAGCGGAAGAAGCCGTACTGCTATGACGGACGTAATGGTAGCGACTGGCTTAGCCTCTATCCACTTGGTAAACTTGTCTCTGCGACAAAGAGGTGGGTGAAGCCCGGCGCTTTCTTGAAGGGCCCGGCGGTCGAGTCCCGGACCGCGACGGCCATGTGATGGGAATCGTCCGGAGGCTTGGCGGGAGGTGTGTCTGCTGAGCGAAGAAGCGGCACCCGCCGCGGTCGCGACGATCGCTTCGCATCGACCACGGCGATCGGCGGTAGAAACCTTGACGAGCCTTTCCCACGAGGATCGCGAAATGCGTGGTGTCGCGTCCCAAAGATGGATGTCGTGGAAGCAACTCCTTGCCCGATCGGGTAGGCCGCGCCGGAGGACCCGGAGGACTCCTCTTGTAAAGGTCATTACCGACTAGGGCGAAAGACTTTCTGCTGGCCAAGGCGGCGTCGCCCTCGGTCGGGTCTTGAGAAAGCCCCATCCATCGAGCGGTCGACATAAAGGCTTCCTCGGTCGGATCCGGTCATCAATACGTCTTAGCTTGACCGGTGGGGCGGCGACTGTGGGTCGGCGCTGGTCGAAGCGGGCGGGGAGGCCGGCGCCGATCGGCTCACCGGTCCGCTCGGACGGACGGTTGTTGAAGGTCGTGGGCAAAGACTCCGTGAACCGGTCCCTTGCGAGCAATGTTGGCGCAGGTGGTCGGCCTCATTGCTTAACGTCGGTAGTGTGATGGAGCTCGAACCCCTGAATTTTTCTTCAAGTTTACGACGCCAGCGGCAGATCTGTTGCCATCGCGTGGTCTCGGGGCTCGGAGGTCTTCATGACACAGTCGACCACCGACTTGAGTCGCCAGTATATGTAAAAGCGTCGTATGCCGAGGTCGTGGCGATCCGAGACCGTTAGCGAGGGCTTCAGCTTGGCGACATTGTTGGTAGCATCGAAGAAGTCGGACAACATCTGGAGCCTGTTGCCGTGGGGAGACAATGGCGATTCCGCACCCGCTCCGTTCTTGGTGTAGGACCGTCAAAGTACATTGTCAATACTCGGGGTCTTCAGTCTTTGGTGGCGCTTGAGCCGGTCCACTCAAGAACGAAGTCGGCAAGAGCTTGGGACTTGATCGCGGTTACGAACGAACGATATGTCGTGGGCGTTAAGTTCGGCGCCCACTTGGCTATCCTCCCGAGGCGTCACGGTTCGCGTGTAATCTCGCTTAGCGGCGAAGAGGTCACCAAGATGGGGTCTTTGGTGAAGTAGTGGATCAGTTTTCTCTTGGCGATTAGCACCGCGTAGAGCAGCTCCTGCACTTGCGGGTAACGAGCCTTGGACGCCGAGAGTACTTCGCTGACGAAGTAGACCGGTCGCTGCACTTTGAGGGCATGGCCCTCCTCCGCCCGCTTCGACGAGCGAGTGCCGCGCATTACGACACAGGTCGGGCGGCTATATAGAAAGGAAGTAGAGGTTACGCGACGGGCGACGCCGTCGAAGCAACCGGTGACGTCAGAAGGCCTTCAATCGGTCGAGGCCTCTCGAGCCTCGTGGCGTCCAATCGGTGGTCGGATTTCTGGCGGTTTGTAGCGGCATCCGCGCCGAGGCGGAACACGAACGCGCCAAGGTCGCTAGCATCCCGTCGACTTTGGGCGCACTTTAGGTTCTGTGTCGGCCCCATCTTCATGATTGCGGAGACCTTCACGGGTTAGCCTCGATGCCGCTGGATATGATGAATCGAGGAGCTTTCCTTAGGGACCCCGAAACACACTTCTCGGGGTTGAGTTTTATGCGAACCGGCGGAGGTTCGCAAAGTTTCTTCTAGGTCGGCGGCGAGGTCGCCGCCTTTCTGATTCTACGACGATGTAGTCCACGTACCTACTCGATGTTACGGGCCGATCCGGTCTTCAAAACAGTGTACATACAATACGTATGTCGCGCCGCATGCATTCTTGAGACGAAGGGCATGGTTACGTAACAAACGAGGCGAGCGGAGTGATGAAAGAGGTGGCGAGCTGGTCGGACTCTTTCATCGAAATCGGTGGTAGCTTTGAGTAGGCGTCTAGGCAACGAGAGCGTCGCACCCGGTGGAATCAATGACTTAGTCGATCCGGAGGCAAGGGAAAATGGTCCTTGGGACACGCCTTATTCGAGCTGTGTAGTCGACACACATTCTCCATTGCCCAGATTTCTTCTTTACAAGGACAGATTGGCGAGCCACTGGTGGCGTACCTCTTTTGAATCCGCCTCCAAGAGCTTGGCTACTTCTTCCCTATGAGCTGCGCTTTAAACGTCGAAGCGGGCGAGCATTAGGCCAACTGGCGCTGGTCGGATGTTCAGTGTGCTCGGCAACCTCCTTGGGATCTGCCGGGCATGTCGGAGGTCTTCGGCGAAGACATCCCGATTGTCGGAGAAGTCGACAGCGCCTTCCTATTTGGCGGAAGGGCGGACCCTACCCGCACAGCCTTGGCGGGCCCGGGATCGATTATGATCCCTTCATATCCTCCGCGACTCGAGGACCCAGTCGACTTGCCGGAGCCGATGGAGTCGGAGGGTCGCCTCCGTGCCGAGTTTCTCGGCGGACGCGATGACCGCCGAGGTTAGCTTCATAGCGCTCGCCGCGATTGAAAGCAAGCCGGAAGGATGAGGACACGGTGATGATGCCCGTGGCCGGGATCTTCAACCCGTGGGTGTAGTTAGGGACCGCCATGAACTTGGCGTATACGGCCTCCCAAGATGGCGTGGTAAGAACACGAACCCCACCACCTCGAATCGAGGATCTCGGTCGGAAGTTTGGGTCCCCAAAGGTGACGGGCAGGTCGACTTTGCCCCACTGGTAGGCTTGATGGCGGGGATAACGCCGTGGAAGGCGCCTTGCTCGATCGTAAGGTCGGCGCGGGGCGCCAGGCGTCGGCGTCTCGGCTCTCAGATGTTGAGACCGTGCCGCCGTCCATGAGGACTTTGGTGGCGTTTGACCCTCGATGGGGTCGACGACAGTGGGTACCTTCCGGTGCGGGGCGCGATGGGGTGGTCCGCCCGTCGAAGGTGATCGGGGTTTCCGACCAGCGAAGGTACTTCGGGACCGCGGGGGTCACCGTGTGCACCTCTCGGTAGGCGAGCTTCTGCCGGCGTTTGTCGGCGTAGCTCTCTGGTCCACCGAAGATCATAAGGCACCCGTCGGGTTCCGGGTACCCGGCACCTACTTTGTCCTCCCCGGCCTCCGGTGTCGGGTCGCGCTTCTTTCCTTTGCCCATGATGGCGTGGGGTTTCGGAGAAGAGCGTCTCGAGACTTCGCATCCGATATTTATGCTTGACGGCACCCCGTGGTTGAACATGGGCTATCCATTAGCTTTCGAAGTGGTGGTGGGGCGCGCGCGCTTCATTTTGTCGGGGCGGCTCGGCGGCAGCGGCAAATGTGGTCCTCGAACTGCTTCCCCTCTCCGCCGCTTTGTCGGCCTTGTCCGGGCGCGTCGGCTTCGGGCCGGATTCTCGCTGGCCTTTGCTTTTATTGAAGATGGCACCCATGCCTCCTCGCGGGCGTGGTTGAAATGGCGATGTCGAGCGAGTCCTTGGTAGTCACAGGTTTGAGGCGACCCGGTTTGTGGACGAGGCCTGCATGTAGTGCCGTATATGAACGCCTCAACGACGCTTGGTCGCCCGATGTCGAGGAGTTCGTTACCTTTATTGAGAAGCGCCGGATGTAGTCCCGGCGTCTCCCCGTCCGTTGTTCTGACTTTTGAGTCGAGAGTTCCTAAGGCGTTTATCGTGCCACAGAAGTTGCCGACGAAACGCTTCAAGTCGGCCCGCTCGATAGTCCGTGAGTGTACTCGAGCCAGCCCGAGCCGAGTCCGCCAGATAGAGGAGAGTCTTGAATGATGAAGAGGTCACTAGAGGCCCCCGACCGACAGCGAGCCGATAATCTTCTAACGAGACGCCGTTCGTCGCCCCCTGTACTTGGCGATGTTGGTCGGTGCGGAACCGGCGGGAAAATCCGCTGGCGGATCTCCGTGAAAAGCCCGGGGCCCGGCCATCGTCGGGCTCCCGGCGGCGGCGGCATTGTCGGCGACCTTGGCGAAACGCGACGTCGACCGCTCTTCTTTAGCGTCGAGAGTGTCGCAGCGATCGTAATGCTGCTGCCCAAGACGATGACGCAAAGGGTAGGAAGCCTGGGCCGCTTCGCTGTGCGGGCCTTCTCGCGTTCATGGCGAACTGTTCGGGTGGACGGCCCGAAGCGAGACCCCAAGTGTGGCGCCGAGGCGATTAGATCTGCTGCTGCGGCACGTGTTTCTCTGACTCCGGAGGTCTTTGGTAGGTGGCCACAACCTCGAGCTCGTTAAGGTTGAGGATCACCGCGGCAACATCGCGGCCTTGGAGAGTTTTAGTTCGGAGAGGAAGCATGGGCGTTAAGCGGCTCTCCATAGCTGTTGGTGTACTTGAGCCTTGCTGCAGTCGCCGCCAGCGCTGCGGCGGCTAGTGTCGACTTCGCCCAGGTGGTCAGCGTGTGCCTTGAGAAACTGGCCGCCATCAGCTCAGCTCGCCGTGTCGGCTGAGCTGGTCGGGGTGGTCTTGGGATGACCCCGCCTTGGTCGGGTGCTTAGGCCACCTCGGCGTCACTGAAGCGCCGATGGCGATCCTCCCCGACTTATGCGGTCGCGGACCGGTGATCGTTCGCCCAGCCACATTGCACTTTCGAGAGTGTCACGGCTCCTCGAGGTGACTCGGTGTCGGGCAGGAGTTGCCATCGGTGGAGCCCTCCAAGATCTGGTGGATGGAGACCGCGCCAGAGCGGTCATTGCTCTGGCAAACGCTGGCCTTGAGGCGCAAGCGTCGCCCTCAAAAGCGCGAAAGCGCCTCGGGGGGTGGTGGCGCTGCGTCTGGCGAGCACCGCCGAGAGCTGGTCTGGAGGCCTCGGCCGAAGGTCGTCGAGACATGGATGGCGTGGCGCGAGCACCTGAGGGGCTTGGTCTGGGCGTGGCGGGAGCAGGGTTAAGCTCTCCGTCGTGTTGTGATGAAGTCGAGGAACCAGCGGATTCGGCTCCGGTGTGTGCGTTATCGTTGACGAAGAATCCATCAAGGAAGCTAAGTGGAAATCCGGAGGCATGGTGGCGGTTGCCCTACCGCATGGCGCTAGCCGCCGCTGCTTCGAGAAAGCAAGTAAAATTTGTAAGTCTAGAGAGGGCAGCGTTTTTCGCTCCTTGAATGGTTAGACCCCAAAAGAGAAAGGAGGGTCGGGATATATCTTGGTTGGTGAATGTCCCTACTCGGTTAAATGCGATGGTGCGTGTTTGTATTGATCTTGATGAACTGCTTGGGATTACAAGCGAGGGCTACGCGGGCACCTCGTATACGGAGGTGGGCAAGAGAGCACTGAGCGCGGAGGGCTCGGAGCTTGGGGTGTGTGGACGTTCGTCTACTCTAGTGCGCTCTGCCTGTATGTCTGCCTTAGTGTGCGCTCCCCCCCTGTGTTGGAGGGCCGAACCTCCCCTTATATAGCCGGAGAAGTTGGTTACATAGAGTGTGTCAAAGGAAAAAGAATGGGGCTCCCCACGCCTGGGGGTCTGGCTTTCCGCCTCGGCGTCTGGTCTCGGACTTGACCTCTGACGGGTAGTGGTTGGCCCTGCGTCGGGTTGGTGAGGCCACTGAGCGAGAGCGCGGTCCGCTCCTTTGGGAAGCTGCGACCGCTCTCGGTGCTGTTGGAGTCTTGACGTCGAGTGTCGACCTTGAATTGCCTAGGGAAAGCGGCCTCCCTCTCTGTTGGTCATAGTGAGCGCGCCGTGATCACCGGGTTGGTGGCCGTGGTCTGCCGCCGACCGATGATTTGATGTTGGCTTGTTGACGAAGAGGGTTCGAGTTTGATTGAGGCTCTAGGTCCGTCCGACCACGGCCGGAGCATCCGAAATGCTGCCAGACTCGTGGGTAGCAGGCCTGTCGTGCTTGTTCGGACCTTTCCACAGGTCGGGTTGTCAGGAGACCTTGGGCCCCGGTTTTCGAACCTGATGGCCCATCACGCTTTTCTGGGCATTGGGGACACTGTGTCTGGGTATCCGTCAAGATGATTTCAATTTCTCGTGTTTTAAATGATTAAACTTTACCCTGATATTAGCTTTCAAGTTTGATCAGAGAACAACTTACTTTTTGTAACATCGAAAAAATTTAAAATAGGAAAACTAGAAGTTTTTGAATTTAAAAATGGAATTGAATAAAAAATTCAATGTAAATAAAAATTTTAATTTAAAACAATGTCCTTTCCTCATTTTCTTGCATTCTAATCTTAAGAAAAGGATAAATAGCAATATTAAAACTATTTCTTCCAAAGCAAACAAACCATAAGAATAAATTTTAAATATGATTTTTAATTTGAAATGTTTGTTTCCTGATTTTCTTGAATTATTGGATCTTCTTGAGCTTTTGCTTTTAAAAGAAAAACCCAATAAAGTGAAATGGTAAAATAGTAAAAGTAAGATAGTAAAAGTAAAATATCAAAAAAAATTTAAATTTTCAGAGCATCCCAGATATCTCCAGAACCAAATCATGATGTTTGAGATAATCTGAAAAATTAAAATAAAAAGAAAACATGAGATAGTCTTGAGATAAGAAAGCTGATTTGAACTTTGCCAGAATTCCGTAGCAATCTCTAGACCTGTCCTCAAGCTGATATTTTTACCATGCCGACCTAAGGTCCATATATACCTCTGGTAAAAAGAACAGAAATAAAACTTACATTTGAAGCCTTTAAAAATTCAAAAACAGAAAGTAAACAATTCTGAAAATATCAATGTCAGCATTTCCATAAATTAAATACTTAATACAAAAATGTGAAAATTTTACAAATAATAAATATTGTGATTATAAATATCCAGAAAAATCTACATAAAATATAGACCACGATTTTATCTTAAATTAAATAAAAACCAGAACATGAAAATTAGACAGCATTCATTGTCAGAATTATTTAAATTTTTATGTCAAGAATTTTAATCTGAAATTTTAACTAGATAACTATCCTTATCTTGCTGACATGTATAAAAAGTTTCACAAAATTCTAAGTCGGTTTGATAGTTCGAATCAACAGATTGGGCTCGGAGCCTCGGACTGACTAGAAGTCTGTGGAATAGTTGCATGTGGACCCCACCTGGCAGCACCTTCTTCAACCTCAGGCCCGCTCGCACCAAACATAGCCGTCAGCATTTTGTTCTTACCAAAACCATCGAAAAATCTCATGCCACCGTCTCCGACTTTTGCCTTACCTGCGCCGCAACCCTGCGCAACCCAAGGCACGCCGACCTACCATGCTACAGCTGGCCCCACTTGTCAGCTTCATCTTCCTCCTCTTCCCTCACCTCTCTGCTCTCTCTCTCTCTCATGATAAAATTAGCTCTAAACCGCCTTTCTTCCTTGTCATCTCCTGCCGCCGCATTTTGCTTTGCCCAAGGTGCCGACCTGCCACCTCTGTCAGAGCCCTGTCACGGCTGTCATTTCTTCTGGATTCACCTGACACGGCCGATAATTCTCGCGCGCCATCCCGGCCGAGCCGCCTTTCTTCACCCGCATTCAAACACTGTTATTACCGCCATTTCCATGGCTATAAAAACCGGCCAAGTTCCATGATCTAACCTCACACTCCCTAGTAGCTCCCTCCACCTTGAACAAGCAGCAATTGAAGCGAATTTCGCTTTCTTGCTTGAAATCAGCCACCACGCGATCTACAGCGTATGTCCTTGCTCAGGCTTCCATTCTTCAATTACTTCCATTATGAGCTTCTCCATTCTCTATTGATCAAAACCGCTAGTTCAATTGAAGTTCTCCTTTGCTGTTCTGTCGCCGCCGCTGTTTGGCTCTGTTGCACCGTCGGTACTGGCCACCGCAGCTCCGGCCAGGACCCTTCACGTTATCAGTGAGGTTCCCTCCTTCCATTTTGACCCTTGCCTAAAGCTCCCTGCCCTTGCTCCAGCTCCGACTGAAGTTCACAGAGAGGCTTCCATGGCGTGTATTGCAGCGCCTGTACTGTAGTGCATGTATTGTAGCTGTGCGAAGCTTGCTCTGTTCTTGTTCCTACCCTCTGGCTGGTGGTCCATTCATCTAAGGTAAAGACGGTAAATAAAAATTTCCTCTTTAGCTCATGACATGACATGTAAGGTCATTTGAGTTTGTGTAATTCAGAAATCGAAAGTTAGATGAAATCAGTTTGGTTAGATCTTAAGTCATGGTCTCAGGACAAGTAAGTGAACTCAAATGATTTCTAGCCTAATAACACATATAAATTACAGAGAGGAAGAAAGTAGACAATGAATTAGGTCACATAAATCTTCATTCTGATCATACCTAGATACCTGTATTGTAACACCCCAGCGTCAATTGCACCGCGAATGCTACCAAAAGACCCTAAACCTTATACCTCTACTAAAAGATTGAACCAACCTTGAAACTCCCCAAACCAGATTAAAACTAAGTCACCGAAATTTAGAAAATTTCGGCATGACCTCTCTAGAAAACAGGACATCCACTCGTGAGACAAAACATTTGCAGTTATGATAGTATTCTAGCAGGTCCTTAGTTATTCAATCACACATCCAACAACTTAATAAACTCCACCAAGACGGCAACACATTACAACCGCATTAATTACATCCAACTTAATGAATCGGTTAAGCAGATTGTTGGAGACCGAAGTCGTGCGTGTTACTACTCCCAACCCAAATGAGGTAGCTTCAAGGTACCTAAAACAAGAAAACAAACAAGCGTGAGTCAAGACTCGACAAAATGCAATCAAGTATGGAAAGTAATGAATTCATCCAAGATATAACTACTTCAAGACATAAAATAATGGTTTCTTAAATTGACATCCATGAATAAAAAAACAGTTTGAACTCGTATAAAACCAAACATAAGAGCACAATTACTTCATCATTTGACATAACCAATACTTAATTGAAATCATCCAGTAAAAGAGGCAGTATCTATCCCCATTTACCACATACAACTCGGAAACGTAACTAAACCATACTAACGCCTCACTAATCGTTCCAGGATGAGTCCACGACTCAATCCTCATCTCGTCATTTCCCCTTCTCATCAATTAACATTTGCCAATTGCAACACACAATGAAATGCTTTTATGCTCTCATCCCTTTTTCTCATGAATCAAAACAATGAATGCACCATGCATGCTCATAATGCACATTGTCATAGCGTATCTGGGATATAGTGAGTGCACACCGTCGGTGTACACCCTCAATCCCAACCATCCGTGGCGGGGCCTACTCTTCTTGACTCGCTCCCATTCACCTCGATGAAGGGACTACGAGTAGGACTTTTGTGCTCACTACGGGTGAGCACCGAGGCCCGCATCAACATGGGACGCCTCGTCCATTATGAATGCGATTATGCAATTGGCGTGAATGCATTTTATCCCTCGTTCATTTTCACCACACATAGCCATAACCAATATGGAAGTACCAATTAACTTGCTATTTCCTGTGTGATTCATTCGAGAGTAAATAAAGTCATGAATAAAATTAGGGAAAGGCATCACATAATTTATATAAGATAGATTAAATTCTGAGATATGACCAACTAGGTGATTATAGTGCAAGCTTGTCCCTACACTTGCATCAACATGACCATACCCATTAAATACAATTTAAGTAATGCAATACAATAAATGGGAATTGAATAACTTACTTACCGGTTTGCTAACATTCATCCATCCTCATCACCATACTAAAACAACTTCTAGACATGCTATTAAACATAACCACATCATTAGAAGTTTCATAATCTTATCGCAAACAAAGCATTTAACACCTAATAACACTCTAGGGTTGCACTTGCCTTTAACCTCGGCGATAAAGCGACGATAAAGCGGCGCTAGAAACCACCGACCCTAGAGAACAACAAACCAAGATAGTGCAAGACACGATTGTTACATTCACAATCTTATCGGTAATTAAAGAAGCATAGTTAAATAAGAGTATAATCGCACACTACTCGATAAGGGATTTTTTCTCTAAAACACCAACTCCAACCTCCCATACTACGGGGTGATCTTGCCTTAGCGATAGTAACTTATATAAAGGAAGATACCTCCATAATACACCATTACAAACAACTATTAATTTAACAAAGCAAGGGATGCAATATCACTTGATTAAATCATGCCCTGCTCTAAATCTCATGCCATTGATCTCATCACAAAACACCACCTACTCCACAATCACGGCTCAAAAACATCATGGTGTTACAGTAAACTTAATAGTGTTTCCCAAAACATAGAAGTTCATATCTTGATACTATACACCTACCTAACAAAGCAGAATGACCAAGGGTCATGAGCCACAACAAACAATAGTAGGTCACTATGTTATATAATGTATGAGTTGGTTGTCATCATGGGATTTCAGAAAAAGCAAACAATTTGGTATTCTACCATCTTGGAGACATCAAAAGTACCGCCTCGGGGCTAGCATGATTTGCAAGAGCAGCGCTTTCAATACTTTTCAGTTTATACATAAAAGAGTATGCTAATTTCGAGCTCTTAATTTGCATGAGCAAGCAATAATTTAAAAGCCCACCCTAGATCTTGTGCCACTAACAAATTAATTAAAACCATCTTAAACTTTTCCTTAATCTAAATCATAGAGAGGCTCAGATAACAATAATATGCATAACATTTTGATTTCAAATAAATTATTATATGAGCATATTTATAATGCATGACCATGGAGCAATCCCATATCAAAAGAGACCACAACCATACTCACTAGCAAAGCAACTTAGGGAGAAAAGAGGCCAACACTTCATTCTCATGGAAGCCTAGCTAAGCATTTCATCAAACACTTGGCATGCACACTAGAAACCAACATCTCAATAAAAATCTAGGCCCGAGTCCTCACCACGGGGAAGAAGGCAAGGGGCAAAGGAGGCGTTCTTTGCTGCTAGAGGGTCTTGGCGAGAGAGGGAAGAGTCGCCAGTCGCTCTACAACCTTTGCTCTGCCGGCGTCTTCTTCTTTGATTTGCTCTGCTTTGGGCGTTGCTCTGCTCAACAAGGAAAGGGCGCCGAGAGGAGCTCGAGCCAGGAGCTCGGCCAGCAAGCGAAGCGAGGAAGAGCCGGTGGGGATGGCGGCCGGAGGAGCCAGCAGGAGCGCGCCAGATCTTTGGAGGCCGGGAGAGGCGCAGGAGGCGGGAGAGGCACAGGAGGCCGAGGAAGTCGGCTTGGGGAGAAAGCAAGGCGCCAGGAACTTGGCCGGTGCAGGAGGGAGCTCGGGAGGGAGGCGGTGGGAAGAAGAGAGGGCAGGAGCTCGGTGGTTGGGGAAAAAATCTGCCTCCAAGATTCTTAGCCACACAAATAGAACAAGGAAGAGAGAGGTTAGGTGAGGGAGGAAAAAGAACTTAAGACCCTCCAAAACTCCGAAATCAACTTTTCACCCTTAGAGTGAACCAAATAATTTAATCCTTGGCGACGATAAATATTTTTCTCCAGAAAATAAAAAGAAACCTCGAATTACAAAGATGGAATCATTTCGGCCAAAAAAAACACAGTAGCGATTGCGGTATTACATGTATACCACGTAAGCCCTCATACAACAAATCAAATAAACTTGATTAGTAACTCACTAATATCACAATCTCAAACTAAACAAACATAACAAGTATAAAAGATTATACCCTATTTACTTGAATAATATATCGACTAAAACATGAAAATATAGAATCATTCATTTAAACTCTAAAACACGTGCATTTTCTATGATTTGTTTCTATTACGATTTCCACGATTTCTTTTGTCCTTATTGAAAAATTATTATTTGTTATTTGTTATGTTCTTCATTCATGACGTGTAGAACCAGCGTCACTACTCTCAATCATCATTGCGACTTCAATTTAGTTGAAGACATCAATAAGCAAGGCAAGCACCCCCTTTGACCATCTTGACCCCAGTTTTATAAATGTTTTCATTAAATATTTTTATTGCATGCGTATATTCATTAAACTCTGCTACTTTGTGGGTACTGGTAGATATACCTGTTGTCTTATGAAATTCCCTTAATGTTGACATGTGAACACGATAACCCTAGAATTAGGGTTAGACAATATCTAATGTTAATTTGGGTATATGCGATGATTAATAATCATGCTTAGCCATTCTTTAGATTTGCGATAAATCAATTGGAAAATTTGATCAGATGAAATTTGGAAATATTGAGACATGATGATGGTTATTGGTATTTTGGTTAAAAATGAAAATAAAACTATGTTTTTGATGCGACCAATTATTGGCAATAGCCGAAAGTGCATGGACTTGCACGTAGTGTAGGGGGAGACTATTGCCCGTGTCGAATTAAGGACTGAACTAATTGTACGTTATATCCAAGTAATTTCCGTACAACCACAAGTCTTTGGTATGGGAATGACCTTGAACTAATCAAGTTATCTAGTTTAACTTTGCACATTGGAAGGTTTGGAGTAGTACGAGCTTCTTGGTGTTGGTTGCTTGGAGGCGCCCACACCGGGTGTTGGGAGCAACATTCTTGATACATACGGTGTCGCCATACTATGGATATGCTTAATCATTTCTTGTCACGATTGTTGTACAAACATTTACACCATAGTATGGGTTTGGCGTCCACCGGCCGGGTGCAAAGTTAACCTAGGTAATGTAAAGGTTTTAAGTCATGAATATTCGGCCACACGCCAAAGGTCGTGAAACATGCGGCAAAAAAAAAGGTCATGACTTGTGGGTAAGCGTACACATCTGCAGTGTAAATCTTTTGAAAAGCCATTCCGCGGTCATGGGACACTTAGTGCGCTTGCATTAGTTAGCAGTTTTGATATTTTCAAAATGAATTGGATTGGAAATATTTGTTGGAAAAGAATTGTTTCAGACTTGTGCCTTGTGTTGGCAATGGACGACCTGATACTCACGTCGTGGAGGACTGTGAGTTATTACTTATACTTTACTTGTTTATTACTTTCGTATCAGTAAATTGCTTTTATAAATTCTGTTTTGTAATTATTACTTGTTTTACATTTTAAATTGGCTTTATACAAATTAACCGTTGAAGCCTTTCCTTTGAAATGGCCTGCATATATTATACAGGGTTTGCAAAAGTCTTGCTGAGAACGCAAGTACTCTCCCTTGCTTATTCGTTGTTTTTTGGTGAAGAATTAGATTAGCTCGATGAATCTTAATTGACGCAGGATTCGGGGATGTTAACGAGTTTTCTAGGGATTATGCCTTGTCGATTACGAGGATTGGATGGGCACACTACAAGACTTTAATTCTTTCCGTTGCATTACTCTGAATTGTAAGACCTTATTGTGTATATTACTCTTATTATTTATAATAGAGTATGGATGTGATATCAATTGTTGTAAATGTGCGTGCTAGCTACTGATCATGGGACTAGCACTATATGCACATGAGATTTCCATTTTTGCATTTATGTAAAAATGGGGGTCGCTCACTTTTATCGTTGTTTATTTTTATTTTATGAATTTAAGAAGTTGAATTGTGTATTCTTGTATTTATAATATCGAATTCAAGATGCAAAAATTGTTTAAGATTAAATAGATATGGTCATTTCAGGCTTAAGGTGAATTCTTACCTTTAATTAGGATTCAGATTTAAAGCAACATTTAATTAGTATTCTAGTTATAAAAAGCTAACCTATTAGTTTAGGCTACTAGCCTTATTTACATGATATTTAAGAAGGTTCTGGTGATACAAATAACTTAACTACAAATTCCTTTATTATTACCGAGTTCATTTATTCAGTTTATTAGGTTCAGAATCATAACACTTTAGGTTATTCTGCTAACAAGATTCATATGCAAAGTATAATGAAATGAGGTTATTTCTTCGTATTATGGTAGTACATACTTTGGAGGGTGTTTCTAAGTTAGTTTTATAAACTTTAGGATTTGGATGAGACATTATATTCATCACCGAAAAGGCTTAAATGATCACATATTTAACAATATTGGAAATCAAGTTCTATTTTAAGTTTGCGGCTACATTCAACATGACTTCTCATTCATTTTTTTGGCATTAGCAGGGGATAGCACTAGGAGTGTTTTAAAGCTAGTTTCACAACATTTTGCTTTTATCCGAGTTGTTGTTTATATGAATGATTATTAAGGTCTAATGTGAATATAGTTCAAACTTACATGAATATATGTTATTTTTGCATAACCAGGGACTTTATGATTTTACTAGTATTTATGAATTCATTTTACCTTTATTTGAGCTTTTGAACTCAAGTCAATAACTACTTTAACTTCTATGTGTTTGAAAGACAATATATTTCTAAATCTAATTCAATTTAGATTCAACTCTAAATGTTTTTGCATATCTAATTTTATTAATGATTTTTGGAACTTATGCAACTGGTTTTACATGATTTTCATTCTATTTGCAAAAGATATTCATATTTGAATACTTAATATATTGAAAGCAATCTATTTTAGAAAATGATTCAAATTAAGTTAGAATCTAAATATTTTTATATATTTGGGTTCCTGATGATTTAGGGTTTTCATAAAAATTAGTCTTATTCAAATTTGAGCTTGTTTGCATAAACTTTATTAAGAGACCATATTAGAGTTTATTCAAGTTTCTATTTCAAATAAATTAAACCAATCATAAGAATTAAATATTTTTGCATATTCAAGCTCCTAATATCATAAGGATTCTAACAAAATTTGCTTTGTTTAATTTGGAGTTTATTTGCAAAAATTTTATTTATAGCATATTTTGAATCCTTTTCTTTAAATTTAAATTTAAATTATAAACAGAGTTGAACTTCAAAATATTTTTACATATTCGGAATCTACATGAATTTATATGAATTTACAAATTTATTTCACTTCATTTTGACTACTAGTTCAAAAGTTATAAACAATTCAATTGTTTGGGTTTGATTAAATCTTGGAAAATAGAAATTTTACCAAATATGGAAAGTCGCTTTCCATCAAAGAATATGCCTTCCGCTTTTGGGCTGTTTCGGATTGAGGAGTCGACGATTGGGCCCCAGATGGCGGCCAGCCTTGCTGGGCCCAGACATCGAGAGTGGCGAGAACTGCGGTGACAGTATGGGCCAGCGGTCATCGACAGAGGGAGCGCTGCCATGCCGGCATCTTGAGTCTGTCTGGCGAGACCGAGAATAAAGGCGACTTTGAAGCACGCCGGTGACGATGTAACGCCGGAGCTGAGGAATGGGTTCCGGAATGAGCTCTAGCAGACGTTTTCGCATACAGGGGATGTCTCTTTGGTCGTCGGCGACATTGGAAATCGGCGTGCCACTGGAGAGGGGCGGCGGGCGCCATGGACGTTGAGCCAAAGCTTTGAAGCTCTAACTCTTCTGCTCAAATCTCGTCGGCTAAAGCACCAGTGAGTCACTAGCACTTCATTTTCGTGACTTACTGGAGGAGGATACATGTGGAATGGTGTTACCACCGTGCACGGCCATGGCGGAGCTGGAAGCTCGGTTGCGCGACTCGCCGGGGAAGAAGAACTCGAATTGGCGATGGGGATGGACTCTAGAGGTCACAAGGAAGCTTCGGTGTTGATGGTTTGGGTTAATTCAAAGTGTGGGGCTTCGCGCAATGATTTCCTCTTTTCGGGTCTTCACCGGCTTTGAGGAAGAAGTTAGTGGCGGCGGTGTTTTGGTACGTGGAGCAAGGCGAGGAGGGTATGAGGTGTTAGAAAGATCCTTGCGGCGCTTAAATAGACAATGAAGTCGGTTTAACGGTGTTTGAGCGTGAAGGGAGATGGTGGCCTTAGTAAATCTTTGCGAGGCGTGAAAATCTTGTGAAACTCTTGCTTGTGGCGAACTTTCTAAGTGGCGGGTTACAACCGAGGAGATTACGTAAGGATTGATGCTTCAGCGAGTTGCGGGCCAAAGCGAGGTATGGTAGGTCGGCGGTGTCTCGGCGAAGCGTTCTATGGTGAAAACAAATGGTGAGGCGGTTCGGCGCCTCGGTTCTTCAGCGCATGAGGGCAACGAGGAGGCGTCTTGGCAACTTGCTTGTGAGAGAGCTGTGGGCACTGAGGAAAGAAGAAAGGAAAAGCGGTGAATCTTGCAGATGGATGACAAGTGGCGGATCCTGCGGTCATGGTAAAAAGGACGACTCACAGTATACTGGGTCAACTTGCCACAAAGGTTTAAGTATTCAAACCGACTTAGATTTTTATAAACCTTTTTACAAAGGTTGGCCAGATGAAGATAAGGGCTCGAAAAAATTTTGAGGCAAAAAATCCTTATATATATTTTATTAAAATTCCGACAATGTACAATGCATAGAATTTCCAATTCTGTTTTTGATTTATTAAAGTGTCCCAATGAATCTTTTTATTTTTGAAACTTTTTTCATATGGATTTGAGCTAAGAATTATTCTATAAAATTTTCAGAATTTTATATTTGATATTTAAATTATAAAAATTCTGACATTACTATTTTACTGCTTTTACTATCTTCTATTTTTGAATTATTTGGAGACTTATAAAACCTGGTAAATTCTTGATATTTTTTACAAAGGTAAATTCTGTATCAAGGGTTCTCTGGTAATTTTCTCAGCTCAAGATAAACTCTTAATATTTTTCATTAATTCGGATGATACACTGTTTCTAGTCAAAGTTTGTCTTTTCCATTATTAATAATATTTTGACCATGCAGTAAAATGAAAGTTACCAGGTAAAAAGTTTACCTGAGGGTTAAAATTTTTAATATAAATTTTTCAATATTTTACTTTTACCTTTTTATCTTTTTACCATTATCCATTCCAATGCATTTAGCTTTTCTTTTAAAAGTAAAAGCTCAAGAAAATGCAAGAAAATTCAGAAATGAATATTTTAAATGAAGATCACATTTCAAAACCATTTTGATATTTTATCTATTTTGATAATAATGATTTTGAGTTTTGAAATCTTCCTTTTCATTAAGATTGAAATGAAAGAAATGAAGAAAGAATATTGTTTAAAATTAAAATCTTAATTTTTCTTTATTTTTGAATTTAGAGGGCTATTACAGGAATAAAAATAATTGATTGATTTTTGAGATTGGTAATATACATTGCTACATACAATATATTTGGTTTTAATTCATACCGAGAAGAAACCATAAAAACTCTTGTAATCGGGAGAAATAGATGTTTGATCTTGTAGCACAATTTTCTATTATTGCTTAACTTTTATGTTTCGTTATTAATTTTATTTTTCGTGGCACGGGCATTGATCTAGTACTTGCTTTTTTTTCTGGTAGTGTTCCGTCTTTTCCGTTTTCTCATAAAGTAGATATGTCGGGACCCACAGCAACTAGGGACTGGAACACTCACGAAAGATATTCTGGTGACTGAATTACCATGATTTTTTTTCAAAAGATTGGCAGAAGCTCTGCTTTTCATTGAAGTTGAAGTGAATAACAAAAATATACTAGTTCAATGCCTGTGCATTGCTACGAAAAATAAAATTGGCAACGAAACATAAAAATCAAGCAATAAAAGAAAATTGTGCTACAAGATGATAGATGTTTGATCTTGTAGCACAAAATAGTCTCTGGAACTATATCATCTCCTGGTAAGGCTTCACCTTGTTTAGCAAATATGCTGCTCTCATCCTCAAATTGTACATAACCAACTTCCTTTCTCTTGGTCTGTGGTCATCCTCATCCTCTGCCTCGACCTCTGTCTCGTCCTCTAGGATTGATGTTTGAGCTTCTTATGGCCTGCAAAAGCAACAATTCTGTCATGAACTCATCCATTAACACACCTTGACTTCAATGATATGTAATGAAGGTATACCATTTTGCCGGATCGAGATTCCTCATTCTCCGGGTCACTTCCATTTGACAAGGCTTTTCTGAAAAATGAATTTCAAGCATTAATAAGTTGCCAATTAGTTGTTAAAATGAGTAATGCAAAGTTGACTCTAACGATTGTATTTACAACTATACAGGTAACCCTCTTTCATCTCCACAAGAGTTAGCGCCACCGAGATCTGGTACCTTGTTAACAACCTCAGTTAGGAAGTCAAAAGAGCTGTACCTCTTCACACATTGCTTTCTGAGCATTTCAGAAGAAATATATAAACCATGAGTCACTAAAGGCGCAGAGTTGACACACTCAGCTTAAACAAATAGTGCAAGCAATTTGAAGAGAACATAGATAAAAGTCATTATTCACTTATGTAATTCATAAATCTGACAACAGATAATAGAAGGATAAAAGTCATTATTCACTTGTGTAACTAATAAAGCTGACAAAAAAGGACAGAAGACACCACATAGCCATACTCACAAAAACACCAAAAGAAGAAAAATCTTAAATTATTCATCTAGATTAACCTCAATACATTAGCTCAAATTTAAAGATGAAAGTTTAGCTTATAAAGAAGTTGAACAGACACATATTCGAGACCTATGAGGAGGATCAACTCAATTTCCACCCAATTTCAATGTGGAGAACATACCATCTTTGCAAATATCCTGGAGCTCAAGTACCAGAAATCACATAATAGTTGTTTCTAGTGAAAAACATATACCGGTTCCAAGTCCAAACCGGCCCGCTTTCAAATTTTAATATTCAGAATTTAAGTATATTATTTTGAAGCCAAGACTTTGGCCAAAAACAATCATCCATCCGAAGTCGGGCCAAAGGAAAAAAAGAAGTTCGAGCAATTTGAATAACTTATTAGTATACAAATTAGTTGATTATTGAAAGGGGGCAGTTTTAAAATTAATAGCATGCTCCTTTGTATCAACAAATTTATTAAATTAATCAATACTCCTCACAAGGATGACCCATAGTGCACGATGGCGTGATTCTTGGAACAGTTATATGTGCTAAATTGCTCCTCAATTCAGGAAAATTTCTCTAGCAACATAAGTGTAATTTGCTAAATCAGATAAACAATATATCCATAGTTCAGTGCCCGTGCGTTGCTACGGAAAATAAAATTGGTAACGAAACATAAAGGTCAAGCAATAAAAGAAAATTTTGCTACAAGATCAAACATCTATTTCTCCCGATTACAAAAGTTTTTATAGTTTCTCCTCCGACATGAATAAAAACCAAATATATCTTCAAGGGGCGGTTGCTTAAGAGATAAGACACCGTGACACACCAGATTTAGTCAGCCATCTTAGGTCAGAAGAAGTTGAAGGTTGGCACAAATAGATGCTGGTATCCAGATTCTAAAACTGCAGGTGAATTGTCTCGAACAAAAAAGGTTATGTTGTATTTCTATTTTCTACTAATAATATTGGCTTCTGAACTGCAATGTTAAAATGACATGATCTTTCATACTCACCTTTACACATGCACCCAATGTTTCGTCGGGCTATTTGGCTAGGAGCCCAAAATCTACCCAAGGATGGATCCACATCCTGTCCTCTCGCGACTTTGTATGTACCATATTTAGATGCACGACATTATTTCCAACTCCTAGAAAGTTTTACAGTTATGTCTTATTTAAAAACCTTGCAGGATGACATTTAGGTGGATACATTGTCTTTTCCAGTGAAGTAGGAATGAACAGCTGACCAAATTAGTTTTTACGTTTTTATTTTCTTTACAGGAAGAGATTGTTCAGCAATCAGCATGATCCAGAATATGCATAGTGCAAATATACAAGGAAGCTACTTCAAGTATAGTTTTAACTTGTCTGCCTTGCAGTGCAGGTCCAACCAGTTGCAGATAAGACTACAAGCCTAAGAAAATAATTCCATATCAATAAAAGTTTGCATAATCCAATGAATCATGCACCTTACCAGCTTAAGCACAGTTCATTTGATAGTCTAAAAGCTATAAACACTCCACTGAAACATACCATCAAAGGATATGTTAGGAAACCCCTTTCTTACTAATGTTGTATACAATGTTAACTTTTTTAAAAAAGGAAAATGATGGACAAGGCTAACAGTCAATACCAACCGGGAATTCAATGCCTGTGTGTTGCATAATTAAACTATTTAAAAGCTGAAGAACATATCAGGGAAGTTTGCAGATGGTGGATGCAACTATGCAACCATGGCATACAAGACACTGTAATGCAAACTTGAGGATGCAAAACCCTCACCTAGGAGCACGGTTCAAGAAGCTTGTAAATGATCTTGACACCTCTTCTATCTGTCGAAAGAAAGATAAAAATTTTGAGGGTCAACCTTTACCTAAAAGCTGAATTCTACACCAATTGTAATTAAAACCAGATGTTGTTTACAACCCTAAGATTAATTCCCTTACCACCCAAAAAAGTTACATGACATTAGTTTCTTCTACCAGATATTTCAGATGGTATGTTCATTTAAGGGTTTTTAGATCTGCTAACACACTCAATAAACTAAAAGACGCACTGCCTGGTAAATTTACTCTCTCAACCTTTACATTAGATTGTAGATGAGCAGAGATTCAGTAAACTGACTGACATACTGCTTGGTAAATTGTGAGGTTGCTAGATCTGCCAACACATTCTCTATCACTGCAGAGACGCGTTGTGTACGTGTGGAGTGAGAGGGGATTGGGGGCTGTAGGCTGGGGAGTGGGGCCCGTGGAAGAACGGACCGTTGCCACCAACTCGTGCTTTATAACAGTAGAGACATTCGACATGCTGAGCTAAGCTGTCAGGATAGCCCAACGAAAAAGGTAACAGGAGAGCACTAAAACCATAGGAAACCTAGCTTAAGAGAGCGAAAACAACAGAGGCAACAATAATAGAAAAGAGCACTGATAGCATTTGGAGTAGTGAAGCTGTAGATGGACCGGAGTACGAGAATCCCATTATGCATTTGCCCATGCCATATGACGATTACGAACATCCTGAGCTATTGAGTCGAAAACATGTACAAGCTATTAAATATCCTATTATTTCTTTTCTTTCATAGATTCCAAAAGGCGTATATTACGGCCTCGTCAACCTCCTTTTTCCTTTGCTTTGGAGTGCTGTTCCTAACAGCCTCCCACCATTGAGAAATGGTAGTTTGGTCGGCTCCATGCTGTGACTGTGGTAGGGGAACACCCATCAATCAGAAGACCCTCCTCCAAACCTGCTTTGCGAACCGGCAGAGAATGAGCAAATGGGCAGCATGTTCTGGTTCTGAACCACATAGCGGTAGAAGCTGTTATGTGGCCACCCTCTAATTACCATGATTTTCCATGGGGAAATTTGTTGGCTAATTTTGAAGACAAATGGAGTGGCACTTGTTTATTTCCGTAATACCCCGCAAGACATCATACCAAAATTGAACATTTTGATTAGCTCTTAACATTGAACCGAACACATTGGCACCAACGAATCCTCCCTTGTCGAGCACCTTTGCTATCTCCATAGCTATTTGTAGCAATTTTGGATGCTCTTCTGGATTTACATCCCCAAAAGCGAGCATTTTAAAGAAGTACCAGTGCGCCTCATCGGTCATATGTTTAAGCCTAATGGGGTTTACTGTTCCAAGACCTGTAACTTCCTCCAGCATACTCATGATTATGATTTTACTCCCCGCCCCCACACACATAATTTGAAGTAGCAATCTAGCAGGCGGACAACCAGTGTACATCATGAACGAGGGTAATCTCACGGTGCATTTGCTACATTGGCACTATTGGTATTGGTAGCTCAACTACCGTTATACAATTATTTTTCCCTTTTCAATCGTCTTTCCTTTTATTAATCTGTGTTGAATTAATTTATTTTCAATGAATTGCTCCCCGCTTTTGTTGATTTCTTTAAAGAAATGTAGTCGTGTCAGGAAGGATTTGTTGCAGCATGTTGTCAGCCATGTTGTGAGCTAATGACACTGCTAGTCTTACATGCTTGTGGTGAGTTAATATATACGAGTTTTTTTTACCAACTAGAGATATCAAAATATAAATTAAAATAGTATCAAATGGTACCAAAATTTAAAGGTTGAATGTACCAAAAGGTACAAAATTTTAAGGGTAATTTGATAGTACATCTCAAAAATGGTAAAAACTCTAAATATATAGAGTATCGACTAGTACAATTCGGTTGTATCCTACCAAGCGCCCATCTCTAAATACCAAATTATATAGAGCTTCAGTTCCCAGATTTATGACCATATACACATCCCCTATGTTGACGTGAAAGGAGCATGTCCAGCCTACCAGCTTATCTACTTATATTTAATATGGAGATCATAACACCTTCATAGGATAACATTTTCTGGTCGTTTCCACACACTACGGTTGTTACAAAAATGTACAGCTCATTATCCGAGTGTAGTGGGTTGACCTTATACTCTACCTTATATAGAGGGCCCCACCAGCTTACCACCTCATTGACACCTACCCACCTTTATATATGTGTTTGCCATTTCCGTAGTTGAACGCACTATTCCTGGTCTCCCGTACAGATCCATTCATAACATGATCAATAGAGATCCATTCATACCATGCACAATTCCATCCATCTGAATTCTCGGATTATAGTTTTCAATTAAAAGGAATTTCCAATGCATCGGGTGATAAAAGCGTATAAGAGAATACAATCAATTGAAATTATTCTAATTAAATATGTTCAAAAATGCTTGCCTAAAATTGGGATGAAATATTTGTCCTCACTCGAATTCTGGAGGTGATCTCCTGCGTGATTTAACCTGATTCCTAAAATTTTGGAATATTATAATTCAAATTGCAATTAAATCATTACAAGTTTCTGAGTCCAACTTTTCTCTGAATCATATTAAGTTTTATGCATTTATCGTCATAGTTTATTTTGCGTCGAACTTAAAATTTTGGATCACATTTTCACTTAACTGGCCGTTTTTTTTCTTACTTTAATTATTGTGGTTATCGACATTAATATTGATCTTTTTTTATTTATTTACGGTTTACATTTATTATCCTCCTTTCTATTCTTATTTAATGTATTAGCATCAGAATTGTTGTTATCATTTTGTGGATTTAATTAAATTAATTTTTCTATTTTATTCTATTTTCTTCCTTTCTTTTCCTTGCATCAAACTGGCTTAACCAGGTTCTCCTCATTCTTCTCCCACTCTCCCTCTCTTCATGACATTCTTCTCCCAGTCGCCACTCCTCGCCTTCGGCTCCTCTCAGCCTCTGCCGCCGGGGCCTCCCATCTGGGCCGTCGGCCTCCAAACCTGGGAATTTTTTTATTTATTAAATAAAAAAAATTCTCCAAACCTGCGCCGCTGCGCGCGGCCCATGCCATCGTCGGCCCGCCCTTATTTCTGAATAAAACGTTTCTTTCAGCTGGATGCATGCATTGGGCTATTGGGCCCGCTACCAGCCATTCAGTAGGCCATCTCTGATCCAGGCCCCTCCGTAGTCTGAATGGCGTACTAAAACAAAATGCCCATAGCCTACACGGGAAGAAGGAAAAGGAAGCCCTCCAATCCCCGGCATCCCGTCGCCGGCGGCCGATCGCGCCGCCGCTCTTCGACCTCCTCTTCCGTGTTCGGTAGTTGGTAAGAAGGGCGTGGCTGGCGAGGCCTAGGATGTCTCCGGGGATGGTCCGGCCACCTTGCCAGCGGCCGCAGGTGGGAGCAAGCCAGCGCCGCGGCGAGAGGCAGGGCCTTATCCCCCTCCGTTCTTCTTCCTCCTCTTATGATCCCACCTCCAAGCATAGCAGCGAGACAGGGAGGCATTGAGGTCTAGTTCTATGTTCTTTTTGGTAGTTAATAATTTGCTTTTGATTTTTCATTGAATGCTACTTCATACTGGGCACTAGACTGGCCTGGATTAGATTTCATGTCTTAATTAATTTATCGAAGTTAGGATGCTGGTGTTAGGAAGTGGCAACTGAGTAAGAGATTATGGATTCATGGTGTCAGGACCCGAAATGGATCTTACATGGAATTGAAATAAACTTGATAGATTGAGGACAAATCGGAAGCTAAATCTACTAGGGTTCTAACTACTTTACTCCAGAACTAAGGAACACTAGAGAATATGCTTCTTCTTTCTTCTTACCTCTCAATCACGAAATGTCATGGCTTATATATTCCCCAGCGTGAAGTTTGTTACGGACCGAACCTATAGCAGTAAATGATGAGTAAAACGAAATAAAAAAAAAGACAATGTTTGTGACGTCAATAGTACTAAACAGTAAATTCTGAAATTCATTTCCACCCTGAGATCTTCTGTACTTTTTCACCGTGAATTCAGAATCGTCAGATCTGCATTAAGAGAACTCAGCAAACCATTTAATCCATTGCTGCCTTCTACTTTTTGCAACCAGCTTCACGAGTCTGAAGTTTGCTGAACCTGAACTCGTTTGGCTTGAAGGCTTAGCCTGACACATGGTTCGGTAGGAACAGGGGACAAAACAAATAGCATGGCACTGCAGACAATTTAGTTAGTGCTTTATTTTTTTCCCACTGCTGGTATATTTCTCCGAAATTTAGTTAGTATATTTTTTTGTTGCAGGACTCAAATTATTGTTGAATGTTTGTAAGTTCTTCAACGTTCTTTCAAAAAGTAGGGCGCACTGCTTTTATATCAAACAGAGGAAATAATTTACAGCCACCCACTACTCTACAATTACCAAACATACTGTTCAAAGATTTCAGCAAATTAGTTTTTGCAAGACCATAGAAACACCAACGTTTATATTACTTGAAAAGTCAGATTCATGATGCATGTAAAACCCTGGGGATCATAGGAATATTCTTCCAGATGTATTCGAGGGGACAATGCAGTATGCATTCTTGAGCTAGATGCTTCACCAAAGTTTTCTATACATGATGACATTTTATCTAGGAAATGGTAGTCACATTATTCAATATATATCCATCTCACGATATTGCCAATATTCATTCAGTTTCATCGTAACATCCCAAATGATAGCCATGTATGTCAAGTTGTCATTAGAATCTAAAAGAGAACCAACTAACTCTCATAGGCATTACAAGGATATAGACAATGTAAAAATGATTGATGACCTCCGCAAACGCTAAACCGCATCTACAATACAATTGTTAGACATGGAGGGTCTTAATTTTGTTCTCACAGCTGTAGTTACAAAGTCATCATACGGTGGTAATGGAGATCTCCATGTGACCTCGAACTTCGTTCTTGGAGGAATCGCCATATAACCTGAGCTTAATATGTCATGCATGGTTAATTCTGGCAGCTTCCCATGGATAACATGTCTTTTGCTTTTCCTTGATATGCTGTGATTCAGGCATGAACAGAATATTATCGCCCAAATGTTTTTAACTATATTTTTCTTGGGTGAGCTTGTTGGGTACTTGCAGTGAGTAATATGTTGGGTGACGATGTCTTTAGTATGAGACCAGAACTGAAAGTTCATATTAGCTCTAAGTTCACGACCAAATGTATGAGCACACATGAAAAATCCCTTGTGCTGCTTTGCTATCTCCATTGCTATGGTTACCAATTTAGGATGCTCTTCTGCATTTGTGCTTCCAAAGGACAGTACTTTAAAAAAGTACCAGTATGCCTCCTCAGAAATAGGCTTAAGCCTCAAAGATTCTGCCGTTCCTAACTGTGCTACCTCCTCAATTGCACTGATCAGTATGATCTTACTCCCTTCTGCCATACAGTTGCATGCATATAAGTAGAACCTTCTCCATGTATCCTCATCGACATCAGAAGTAATTTCAATTACCACCAAAGATTTACATGAGATAAAATTTTGCTTTTCCATCAGCAAAGTGACTCCTCCTGTGATCAACTCTCCACTTTCTAAATCATTACCATCTAAATTGACAATAAAAGAAAGTGATTCTTCACTCTCTCATCACTACACACATTCTCCACAAGAGTTCTCTTTCCTACACAAGTTTCACCGATGATTGGTAGAATGTCCACTTTTGTAGTACTGTACGTGAGTTTTGGTTGGAGCAAGAGGTTGATGATTCGTTGTTTTCTAAATGTCGACCAAACATATAGTTGTCTACATAAAGGTATGCACTAAAAGGTTGCCGAAACCTACGTGGGTAGCACCCTAGATATGTGTTGAACTCGTGCAAATCTGCAAAAATGGCTTCTAAGTTTCCTAGGACAGCTATTAACCTATGTACATCACTATCGCCAAATACTAGTACTTTGGTCTTATTTGCAATCATGCGTAGGCGTTTTGCTGGATTAACTAGGGAGTATGTGAAGGTTTGCTGCACCTCATCAGACATATCCTCCTTTATGCTCTGACACTTGAAGTTGTCGAGTTCATAGCAGCCTTGGTACATGCCATCGAGGAACTTCTCTAGTTGCAGTAGCATCTGCTGGTTTGTGATGTGGCGTACCTCAGCTTCTTCAATAGTTGCATGGACCTTGAGAAGTACTTGTTGGAGCCTTCTTAGCTTCTGCTCAACATTAGTCTGCTTTTTGTATGTGTCGATCAAGTGGAAGATCAATCTGGTTACAAGGCAAGTTACAACTCTGGGCAGAAACCTGTCCATGTGTGGGAAACTAATTTTGGTTCTGATATCTGAAGGGAACAACAGGTTGGATGCTTGTAATTTGAAGATGCGCCGTACTTCGAAGGTGTAGCACTTAGTTATAGGTTACTGAGCATAGAATTGATCGTAAATGGTTGTGTCTTTCTATGGTTTTATTGGGCAAGTATCTGTCTACCAATGTGAGTTTGGACTAACAAAGTTAGCTGGCTGAGAAAGCAAGAAGCTATTAAACCAGAATTTGTAAACTACAATAACGTGTTTGGACTCTAATATTTGGACGGACCTGAAGATGTCTCTAGGTGACAACGAAGAGAAACCACCTGACAAAGGCCGGCCGGTGAGCAGGAGGCTAATACATGCCCACATCTCTAAAACAGTTGGATTTAGCTTAGGTTGGTCATGGCAAATGCATTAGGTCGCAGGCTGCTTTGTAGGAATCAACTAGCCAGTGTATGTAGCAGTGTTAGTGTTATTTGGTCTGCATTTACTTCTTCTTCTTCTTTTTTTTTGTAGTGTACCCTGCACATGAAGAATGTTTTATTACTTCCTACCAGTTTAATATGTCAATACATTCAATATAAATCTTAGTGCCAACTTTAATATTTTGAAACATATTATCTGTTTCTTTCTTTATTAATTTCTATAACTAAAATTCTCTAAAAACAATCCTATCACTATAAGATGACAGCAGCTTGTTTAAATAATGGATGACATGATGAAATTGAATAATCTCTCATGAACTCTAGCCATTTTTTAGTATAGGCCTGAAACCTGTAAGTCAATCCACCTTAGGTCTCTCATGAACCTGTCGAACAATTAATGTTTCTTTTGTTGTACTACTCATCTGATTTAGATATTGAAGTAGACAAGAAAAATTTTCACTTGCAAGAAATTTGCATCCCTTTTTGGTACCATTTACCTTTGCTATTGTGGGCCAGGTGGGTCCATTGGTCCAATGATTAACTCGTTGACCTGACCACACACACATCAAGTAGTAGTGTTTGAAGGAATGCATTCCTTACATAATTTTCTTTTGTTGATATGGTTGGTAACTTAGTATCAATACCATATTATTGCATTTCTGGATTTCCCAGAGAAGAAGATTTTCCTTTGTTATTTTATGGGATGAAAACACATCAAAACTATCTGCACACTAGCAAGTCTGGAAACTTACAATTGCAAAGTTTTGTTAAAAACAAAATCCAGGCCCTAAGGAATTTTTTTTAAATAATATTATTTTAATTGAAATTGCGACATTAATACACACATTTAAAAATTGCGAAATATTACCTGCCGCCAAACCGTTTGGCGATAATAGGTCATCGCCAAGCAGTTTAGCGATAATAGGTAGTCGCCAAACCATTTGGCGACTCCGCTAATCCAGCGTGTTGAGCCGCTATAGCCAGGGCGACGGTTATCGCCACACCGTTGGCGACTACTACGTAGTCGCCAAACCGTTTGGCGACCATAAGTGGTCGCCGAATGGTATGGCGATTATTCTGTGCATTTTCCCTTCCCCTGAATTTTGTTGCGAACTTTTTTTTTGTTAGTGTTGTATTCATCTGGGAAGAACTAAAAAAACTTCTTGTCATGTAATAAACCGAAAGAATTATTTTAGTTCGTTAGTGATTCGCATCTCACTTGCGTATTTTCATAGCACCGCGGGACAGGTCGGACACGGTCCAGAAAATACGGAATAAATGAAGGGCGGTCTACGCAATGCGGGCTACCACTTACGTGTGGGCGAGATAGGCAGGCATTGCTCCGGCATTTTGTTGCGAAAATCGGAAAAAGCGATCCGGCTCTGAAACCACGGAAATCGTGGGCGCTTAGGGTTTTCGTAGCCCATTGAGACAGTAGGACACGGTCCAAAAATCTGGAAAAAATCAAGGCGGCCCTCGCAAGGCGGGCTACCACTTACGTATGGGCGAGATAAGCGGACATTGCCACGGTATTTTGTTGCGAAAATCGAAAAAAGGCACTTTCATGACTCTGAAACCATGGAAATCGTGGGCACTTAGGGGTTTTCGTAGCCCTCACGAGGCAGTAGCGGACACGGTTCAAAAATTACGAAAAAAAAATCAAGGTCGGCCTCACATAATGCGGGCTACCACTTACGTATGGGCGAAAGGCGGGCGTTGTCCGGTATTTTGTTGCGAAAATCGGAAAAGGCACTTTCATGGGTAGAATCGTGAGCACGTATAAAAATAAAATTGGACAACCACGATGTCGGAAAATTTTGAAATTTTTTATGGAGGTTCCTGATAAATGAATGATATTACCATAAAAATTCAAATGATAAGGGCCCATACACGAAAGTTCGGATGATAAAATAAGCAGAGATTAGATTATAGTACAAGGGCATTACAACGTTGGCGAATTTGCTTGACGAACTAATTAACGAAAGCAGCATTAGTCATGGTGGAACAAATGATCGTTCGCCTATCGAGTACAGCCGAGCGATGCAAGACATTTTCGCATATTACGACCCGTTCTAATATTGCGACTGTCTCGGACACTTCTCAATCCCTACTATGAAAGAACTCCATGGGGTTCCATGATCGCCGGTATGCCGCCCATTGGGTGGCCTATCTTGCGTCTCTGGTGTATAAGACTTAAATTTTGGTTGTTGTTTATGTGGATTTACGCCCTCCCATATGGGCATGTCATCCCGATTCGGCGCCCCTATGTTAATACCACGGGTTCCGGATGGTCTGCTGCATAGCGTCAAAGATTTGTTCGTCTTGCGGACCTCGATGTTGCTTCCCTTGTCCTTCTTCTTCGGAGGAGGAACCCTCGTGCACCTCTGGTGCGTTGGCGTTAAGCGGAGACATCTTGAGCGCTGCTTTCTGTTTAACTCGCACTCCACTATATGGTGCGGGAGGTGTGTGTTGGGCTTATGCTTGGACAGCAGGAGCGTGCCTGCGATCAATGCAATATGCCGCTTTGGTGGTTGCATAACACCGTAGGTGTCGGCGTTTATTACAAACAATAATTAAAAAGGGGCTACTGCTTGGGACCCAAACTTCGATGGTAGCACAAGAACACCGGAATTATCTGAGTTCGGGCTCTCACGGTGGAGATAATACCCTAGTCTGTGCTCTGGAATTATATGTGGGTAGCTATTAGCTAATGAGATCTTATGTCGATGTCCTTTCCTCCTCCTCCTTCTCCCCCCCCCCTTTATATAATGGAGGAGGCGGTTGCAAGGAGAGTCCTAATCATTTACAAGGTGGAAATTATATCTCTTTCCTTATCCGTTTAATATGATAGCGGATAGGATTACAATTATATCCTCCTAAGGTCGGTTTCTATCTTCGGGTTTCCTTCTTTGCGCATGGCACTGCCTCTTGGGCAATACCTATCTTCATGTATCGGCTTGGCCTATCCCTCTCGGGTGGCCCTCACGTCTGCCATGCAGATATAGGTCCATATACTCCTGATAGCCCCGAGTGCTTGCGATCGAGTTGCCGCCTTCTGGTGCGACCCTAAGCGAGTCATGCTTCACGCGAGTGCTTCGATTCTTGATGTAGTTTCATTGGTTTTCTTTCGGTAGAGTGCCTATTGTAGGCAAAGAGATCGTGAAGGACTCAATAGAACTCCACGTGTTGAACTATTCCCAACTATCGCGACATACAGCTGGTGGCTCATCATGGGACATACCGCATCCTCAACGATATGCAGAAGTCAAAAACGCTTTTTCCGCTCAAAGCGAAATTCAGCGCCGCTCCTTTTAAATTCATTTGATCTTGATGTCGCCGTTGAAGCGTTGGCCCTTGCGTCGCATCAAATTTAGTAGCCACGAAATCATATATATGCGAGAACTTAGGCAATGTAAAAACAATTCACTTTCGGATGTGATGTCCGATGGTTTGTGTATAATCTTGGGGTTTTTACTCCTTTTTCTTATTGATTTTGAATTCATCAAGTGGTTTTGACTCTTTTTGTTTAAGCATTACGCCTGACTAGTCTAGCCCGGCGTCGAGTCGCTCATGGCTCTTTTTCGAACCGCAGCGTTTGGGTGACTAAAGTTAAATCGTTCATGGGGTTGAGCTTCACAACTCGAATCAAAAGCGCTCGGACTTAGTCGCAATCATAAGAAATAAGGAAAAGTATATGATCCTGGCGGGGTTGCACATGTGCAACACTATTAGAGTGTAGCCCCGACTTCTTGCTAATTGAGTAGCAATTGAGTAGCAAGTCAATAATAATAACAATAATGACATAATTGAGTAAAAAAGCGACTTAGGCGCTTTATGCTCCATGTGTTCTGACAATCATGCCGTCCTTGCTTGTGGCGCAGCGTGGCTCTTAGCGTCTTGAAGTTGGCGCTTCGAGCGCAGGCGTGGCTCGTGTCGCGTCTTGAAGGTGGCGCTAAATGGCGTGGCTCTTGGCCGTCGTTGAATTTAGCGCTCGGGCGCAGAGCGTAGCTCTTAGTCGTGTTTAATTTAGCGCCGGCGCGGCGTGGCTCTTGGTCGTCTTGCGAATTTAGCCTTCAGGCGCGGCGGCTCTTAGCCGTGCGAATTTAGCGCTTCGGCGCGCGTGGCTCTTGGCCAAGTTGACGGGGACGCTCTTCGCAAGATGACTGCAGTACCTTCTAGCCGCCAGACTCTAAAGCATGCGCGGTCGCCAGTCTTCACATCTTTTGGTCGCCGGTCTTCACATGCATGCGAACTAATCTTCTAGTCGCCACTTCTTGTTGTCGTCGTGGAAAACCAATCTTCTAGTCGCCATTTCTTTTGTTCACCGGTCTTCACATATTTTGGTCGCCGGTCTTCACAAAACCAATCTTCTATTTGCGCTTGCATGCATGCAGTCGCCAGGTCTTGATTTTTATCTACCAAACGCATGCATGCATGCAACACAAGAGTGCAAGCCACGCATGCATAACCAGCTGTCGAGGAAGGCCAGCAAAACAGTCAGAGGGCTGAGCGGTACAACCCCCGAGTTTCAGAAGTAATCGGCGAATCAGTCGGTGGAAGCGCTAGGTTTAGTGCCTCCATGCATTATATGTGTCAGGCTTAATATCGACACCAAAATAATTTCCTGAAGCAATAATCAGGAAGAAATTTGAGTAGTATCTTTTTGCAGAAAATTATCCGAGTGATCCGAATAATTTTTTTAAACCACTCGGATATATATATAAATTAAGCTGCATATTTAAATGCATAATTTAAATATTAGAAAGACTTAGCTGTTAGCTCGCCGACTAATCTTGGCCTGGTTCCTGGTGGTCGGATGGCCAAAGTTGGCGCTTGGAGCGCTGGTGTAGGCTCGTGGCCGTGCCGAAGGTTGTGCTGGGGGCTCAGGCGTGGACTCGTGGTCTCGGTTTCCTTGGCGCACCCAGATTCCTTGACCTGTACAGCCGCACCTGCATGCATGCACCCGGATTCCTTGGCGGTCCCGGTTTCCGATCCGACTTCGCATGCATGTATGAGACTTCCACGCCCAACGATGCGCCATGCATTTCTTTTCCGTCTCGGTTTCCGATCCGATTCGGCCTCGCATGTCTGCGCGAGAGCGGCGCATGTTGCATGCGACTGTCGTGTCGAAGACGCCATGCAAGTGCCTCAACGATGCATGTATGAGTCTTCCATGCTCAACGATGCATGCATGAGTTTTCCACGCGTGTGCCTCTGGTGGGGACCTGCTGCATGCATACGCCTTTGGTCTTCTTTCCCGCGCGCTGCGGCCGCAAGCATCGGCTCGCTGGTTTGTGAAGCCCCTTCGCGTGACACGCCGTCTCCGCAGCGCCATCTCGGCCGTGCCGCGCTGACTTGCGGTTGGTTGCTCCACGTTAAACCACGCCGCCCGGCCACTCTGCGTCGGCCGCGACTTCGGCCAGAGTCGCGGCGGCGCTCGTGCGCCGCTTCGGCCACTTGATTCGCCTCGCCGCCCGCCTCGACGCCGCGCGCCATAGGCCTCAAGCCAAAATAAATCGGCGATGAAGTCGAGACTTCGGCGCAAACGCTGGCCGCGCGAAAGTGGTCATGTTTTCTTTGAAGATTGCCATCGAGCTTGTTTGCGATTGATCCTAAGCGCACCCCTACAGCGCGCATAACCGCCGACGTTTGTTACCGACAATAATGAAAAGGGGCTACGCTAGGACCCAAACTTCGATGGTAGCACAAGAACAAGGAATTATCTGAGTTCGGGCTCTCACGGTGGAGATAATACCCTAGTCCTGTGCTCTGGAATTATATGTGGGTAGCTATTCGCTAATGAGATCTTATGTCTGATGTCCTTTCCTCCCTCCTCCTTCTCCCCCACCCCCCCTTTATATAATGGAGGAGGGCGGTTGCAAGGGAGAGTCCTAATCATTTACAAGGTGGAAATTATATCTCTTTCCTTATCCGTTTAATATGATAGCGGATAGGATTACAATTGTATCCTCCTAAGCGAGGTCGGTTTCTATCTTCCTGGTTTTCTTCTTTGCGCATGGCGGCTGCCTCTTAGGCAATACCTATCTTCATGTATCGGCTTGCCTATCCTCCCGGGTGGCCCTCACGTCTGCCATGCAGACCCAGGTCCATATACTCTCTGATGAGGCATACTAAAGTGCGCTTTTACAGGCGGTAGTGGCACCACGGAGAGGTTGCTCCCCGATTATCCCATGCAAAGTTGCTCGAGATGTGGGTGGTACTTCTCGGGTCCACCAGGTTGAAGTACCAACCTGTTCATCCTCGGCCAAGGGGCACCGGTAGAATCTCCGGTCCGCTAGATCACCGTGGCAGGTATCAACCACTGCCTCCAGGCCATGTTCGCAGACGTCGGGGCTTTCGGGTGGCCCTGGAGGAGGTTCCTCCTTTGACTTGTTGATGTTCGAAAGTGCCAGGTAGCCCGGAGAAAGGTTGCGATGGCGGTTTAGAACTACTACTTTGTGAGTTTAACATGAGTATGTCGCATGAAACTCACCGATCGGTTGGCCCCTTGCACACGGCCCTAAGCTCGGGTCGATCTAGAAAGGGACATATCCTAGCGGCCTCTCCCGGGTGAAGTTCTCGGCGAAGCGGGGTAGGCGTCGTGGCGGTTGTTGAGAAATTAAGTGGTCGCGTCGTTCGACCCGTCGATCCATTGGAAGAAGCAACACGGTCCTTGTCTTTGAAAAAAGAAAGAAGCGATGCATGAGATGGTAGTGTTCCTGTATTGTGTGGATACCGATGGGTTTACCTCGTGGAGTGCGGGCATAGCGATGAGTGGCCGTGAGCGACCGTCTCTGGATGGGTAGATTGCATCATCTTCGCGGTAGGTTCTTGATCGCATTTGGGCCGGGCAGCTCCGTGAGAACTAGGGCGTCGGCGCCTTGTCATCCGGATACTCTGGGCGGGATGACTTCGCTTCTTTGAAGGCGCATTTATAGAACGACATTGTGCCCTAATTTACGTAGATTCACCGAGGTTTATTCTTTGGTTTGGCCGTGTTGGTTGTTCCTCTTCTCTGTGCTTGTTAGAACGCGTCGTCCCTTCTTATATAGGCCTTAGGGGCACTCGAAGAGCAAACACGAAGCAAACACGTAAGCCTCCGTCGGTATTTGTGTCCCACGGTTTCTCGGTCGAGTTGACAAGGCATCTGCGACCTCGAGCCTTGTCGGCGGACTTGACAACCTGCTTCAATGTCAATGACTTTTCGGGCCGAGTAGACAATACCTGCGGTGGGTGTCATGGCGGTATCACCTCGCTGATCTGTGAAAGCCGATAGCATCGTCTTTGTGGCCTCGCCAGAAAGTTGGTGTGTGCATCGTCATTTATCACGGGTGTTGTCGTTTTAGTGCAGGAAAGCGGGATCTTTGCGTGTTGTCGAATCGATCTGAAAAATGGAGTCTGGCGTGTTGTCGTGATGATCGGACAAAGCCGCAGCGTTCATGTTGTCATGTCGCATTGATATCGGAAAGGTCAAAAAGCGTTAACATCACTATTAACATTGTAAAGCGAGCGAAATAAGTAACAAAGCGAGTAGAACCGTAAACCAATGTAGAATAGTACAAAGTAAGAAAAAAAATAGTACAAAATCCCCACACGCTTCCTAGTCGGCCGCACCCCCCTCGATGACCCTCTTGGCCTATGTCTTTGGCGGTGCATCGTCAAGAGGGCGAGGTGAAGCGCTGCTGATGGCCCTGCTCTGCGATGGCCCTTTGCCCGTAATCGAAGAACATGTAACGCCGCACCGGTTGGCGGTCTCGGTGAAACGCGTGTCTTGTGTGTGCGGTCAGGGCTGCGTCGTGCTGCGTCGGTCGCGAGTTGCGTGCCTGCGTCGGTGCGACGGCGTCTGAACCAAATGAACGAACCGGTCCACGAAGAAGTCTGCTTCGGCGTGGCCCGAGTCGTCGACCGAGAGAATCGCCCACCACCCTCAACGTAGCTCGCACGTTCGGATAATATCTTTTAATTGTAGTTACGTGATACTAATCTGAAACGTAAGTAGCTCGACTTACTGGCGTGGGGATCATGGTGGAACCGCGTGGTGCTCGCGGTAGGACCCTCCACCACATCTGGGCCCGGAGGCAAAGGAGTGTGGAAGGCGTACTCGCGTGACGTGGAGCGAGGAGGGGGGAATGCGTGTGGGGTGTGTAGGCACAGCGGCGGCTCGAAGAGGTGCCACGGTCCGTAAGCGTCGGCGTCGGACAAGAACCCGGCTCCACGATCTGGCGGGCGGTCACCATCGTCTCCAAGCACTGTGCCATCTCGTCCCATCGAGAGGGTGGTCCACTGGACAAAGACGCATGTTGCCGTGCGTATGGAGCTCCCTAAGCGTGGTCCACCGCCACATACGACAAAGTGATATGCATATGGACATAGCGTCGAGGAATACCTGATGTAATTTACAAAATTAATACTTACCATGGCGTGCATGGCCGCTCTGCACTCGCACGGGTACAAGTCGACCACGCTAGGAAGCGTCTGCGGCGGGCGAAGCCTCCTCCACGAAGAAGAGGCAGACGCGCGTCCGGGCACGTACTGCTGCGGTACTCTGGTAGGTCGAAGTCGTCGTGAGTGTGGCCTCACCGACGGCGTGCTCTGCGCCCGACCCCTCGCGCCCGACCACGGCTCCATCCTCTGTAGGCGGATGACCGGGCTCGGGGAAGGGCCATGGGTGTGGACCACGAAAGAAATCAAATTATTACACATACGACGTAACTATTTCACATATTTTTGGTCGGATAACTCACGTGTGTACTTCCGGGCACAAGATACCCCCAAGGAACGAGGGACCGATCGTCGTAGGTCGGTATCTCGGGACTCGGTCGCGTAGCGTAGTCCTCCACGTAGACGTCGAAGGCGATCTTCGCCGTCGTCGACCAAGAATGTAGTGGTCCCTATAGCAAAGCACCGAGAGCCAATTGGGCGGCTCTGTCGTGAACCTGGCGCTTCGCTATAAGGGTCCTGAGATCACCTCGCGTCGGTGGTCGAACGCCTCCGTGAAGGAGTGGTACGCCGCGACGCCGTGCACTCCCGCCATCGTGGCTGCAAGGAAAAAAAATATGTAAGCACATGCATTGCAAATAAAATTTGATAAATGCAATTAAAGAAAATAATTACCGTCAGAGTCCAAAGCGAGCCCACGGTTGACGGCCGATGTCGCCGCCCCGTACATCTCGGCGGTGTACACTCATGGGGAAGACCAAGGGTCGACCCATCGGGAAGCCTTCGAACGACCAAAATTTGGAAGTAGAGGCATCGGTCGGGTTGGCGGTCTCCTTGACTTCACGCACGCGCGTGCAAAGGCGTGATGCGTGCAAGCAACCGCCAAACCCCATGACACCAGCGGACTGGTCGGGTCGGCAGCGTCCGCGATAGCCCATGCGTAGGCTATCCACCGGCGGCCGACATTGTCTCCGTGTGTAGTCGTGAACATGACCATCCCAAACAACCAAAGCGGTAGGCCTCCAAGTGTCGGGCCACAGTGCGGCGTGATGGTCCGCCGCCATGTGTTTGCACCTACGACAATTAACATATAGTAATGTTCATAATATTACAAAAAATTAGAATAACATATAAACGTGCAAGCACTCACCTCAAACTGGGCCAACCACCTCCTCAACGGCCCGTGCTTCTTCCTAGCGATGGGTATCGTCGGGTCAGTGTAAGCCACTCCGACGAACCTCTCCTCAGGTCGGCTGCCCGATCCTTGAGAGCCACCGAGGGTCCGACCGGTGCCCGAGCGATCGGCAACCCTGTAAGCATGGTGATGTCCTGCAGGGTGACCGTCACCTCCCCCAACGGCAGGTGGAAAGTGTGCGTCTCCGGGCGCCAACGGTCCACCAGACAAGACAGTAGGCTCCGGTCGAACGGAAAACGCCGTGACCGCTCTGGACCGTCCCCGCCCTCCGCAGCATCCTCAGCCTCAGCCACGTCCTCATGTGTGGCCTCGAGCATGCGAGCGAGGGGAAGCAACCCCGCACGTGCCAACCTATCGACATGTAAATTCAATTGTTAGACGAACTGCAATTGTGCGAGCAATGAGACATGGAAATGTAGTGCAACTCACCGGGTGTAGAAAGGTCGGGTGGAGCCGCCATGCCTGTTGGGCACACGGACCCAGCAGAGGCACCCTCTCAAGGCCACATGTGGTGTGGGCGAACATACGCAGTGTCGTCGGTCCCACGAAGAGTGAAGGAGTGACTCGGGGTGCTCTATCCCCGCAAGTAAACAGGGAAACAAGACGATTAGTAATGTAAATCAAAATACTCAAGAGTTCATATGAATAAACAAACGACAAACATATTACGATATTACGCAATTCAATACAAAAAGATGACAAAGGTACAATCATATTACACAATTCAATACAAATTACATAATTCACTACATAAACATGATGTAAGGTCCAACATACCAAGACTCACCGTGATTGAATGGTACATATTACACAATTGAATACAATATTACACAATTGAATACAATACACATTACATAATTCAATACATAATTTAATTCATAACACTACGGCATTGCGTTGCCTTGTGCCGTACTCACCGTGACCGAGAACACCTCCTAACAGGCGACCCACTTCAGATTCATCCATGTCATTGCGAATCGCCTTAGATCGTGGACGGCCAAATCGCTACGGTGCACACCTCCGCAAATTTGCATCCGGTGAGACATATCGCACATCCTGTTAATGGCGTTGAAATCACCATGTGCTCGAAAACCACGGAACTCACCGACCGGTGTTGACAAAGATGACCCTTCAGTAGAAAGGGACACGATCTTTGCGCCGTGCTTATCCCAATTTGCCCACAAGCTGCGATCACATGCGGCGCAGGGAATATGAAGAAGTCTGGCTTGTTGCCAGGTGCATTCACACCATCCAGTGGCCCCTTGGCCTAGGTTAACCTCGTGTGTAATAACCGCTGTGTCGGTTCCCAATCCCCTTTACACCGAGAGTGACTTGACGGTACTCGGTGACTCGGTTACGCACCATATGCAATCGAAGCTTCTCCGGTGCGTTCCTCCATGTAGGCCATCATCCGCGCATAGTACGGCGTTTGCAATGTCGTTGCATGAAGCACAGCCTCCGCATGCCTTTTCTGGAAGTAGCCAACGATGCCGTGCAACATGCCTTCCAGGATGGCCACAAGTGGTAGCGGACGCAGGCCTCTGATGACCCAGTTGTAAACCTCGGCTATATTCGTTGTCATGACACCGAACCTGTTCAAACATATCAGTTACAACAATGACTCTAATTGTTCAATCGTCAAAGCTATGTTAATTTAGTATACCTACCTGGCGCCTCCGGTGTCATGGAGCAATGCCCACTTCTCCAACTCCGCCTCTATCCAAAGGCGAAAACATTTAATGTTTCTTGACGATCGCCTCCTCGATTTGGAGGATCGAGCGCTCAAGGGTGATAGCCTTTTGGGTGGGCAATCGTTCGGCGATCTTGGTTGCTTCTTCACTCTTCAATCAGGCGGTAGTGTGCTTATTCAACTCGCCAATATCGCATTGAACTTACGTGCCTGGTTCTCGCTTGTATAACCTCTTAAATAGGTTCATCGACTTCTTACTCTTGAACCGCTCAAAAATTTGCTCCCAAATGTCTCATGCACCACATTACTCGCATGTCACGCCATGGAAAAGGCTCATCGAGGTCCTCTGTAGAGTCTTTATTGCGAAATGATACCTTTATGACGGTCATGGATTATGCACACGCTGGGCGATCACAAACTACCTCGAACTTCAAATGTCCGAAAAACCACGGCCACTATCCGGTTCTCACCTCAACAAATGCAAAGGCCAATGGAAGTATGTGGTTGTTCCCATCGATTGCAATGGCGTTAAAATCTGCCCTTGTATTTCCCGATCGAGGACGTACCATCGACGACAAAGAATGGACGGCGATGCGAATGACGCAATGCAAGGACCCAAAGAAAAGAAAGCACGATTTAAATATCGAGATCCCGTTACCATCCGTTTCACTTTCTTCAAAAGCGTGTCACGTGCGGGGTTGGTTTCCTTCAAGACATCAAGCACCGCGAGGTAGGTTGCAACACGAAGCCTCATGTGTGCCAAACCTCTTCTCTAATGCCTTTTGCTTCGCACGCCAGGCCATCGAGTAACTTATCTGGTACTTAAATGTTCTCAACATTGCTTTCTGAATATAAGAACACTCAATGTCCCGCTTCTCGATGATCTCATTGAACATCACGCTAGCGATTACAGCCGCATTCAAGTTGCGGTGTTTCACCAGAACATTTTCTAGTCTGCATGTGTGCCCATCTACTCGTGATGCAATCCAAAATGTCTCGCACTTCGGCTTGTATGCATGTACTCGGAATTCACATTCTTGGTTACGCACTTCATCGTATCTATCTGGATGGACAAAACAACTCGGAACTCTCTCTGCGCTAGTGCCCACAAATTTCACCGCCAACTTCAACTCGAATTATTTGCGAAAACTTGATTCAAATTAACGGCATTGCTAGCATACTCCCAGCGAGTCATGTCCCCACAAACGTCCATATCGCTTTGTTTTTCTGCTCCACTCGCCGTGGATGGGTATATCCGTTGCCCCAAGATTATCATGCATTTCATCATCATCTCCTCCCCTTCCTCATCTTCGTCGATGTCATCATCACACTCCAACATTTCAGCTTCATCTTGCATCGCCATATGGTCCACTAACTCCAATTGATCAACAAGTTGCTCGATTTCTTCCCTTCATCCGCCTCGACCTTCCGCGTTTCGCATCCTGTTATCATCCTCATTGCTACCTCAACAAGCACCACTACGAACTTGTTCATTTGTGGCCGTGACGTCTTTGCTTCGCCCACATCGCTAATATTCACCTCTTCTCTAGAACGCACTTTGCACCAAGCATTACACATTCAAGGCTAGATCCCTTGCACCACCTTAACCATTTATGCCACAAGTCGTCCGATCTATTTTCTTCAACTCCCACAGAGCCGGTCACCCTTACTACGCATGAATACGGCTTGAATGGTAACAGAGTAAACACTTGGATCCAGGGAAAAATATTTGGTCAACCAAAGCTTTATATCACGGATGCTAACTCTATCGGGGCATAAGTGTTCCGCCATTGTGACTGCAAAACTGCTCAAATCAACACCATTTTGCCCAATTTTTATTTCGCCATCGCCATAATATACCCTAAATTTCACTGCATCCGACATTACTGCGACGACATAAACAAAATTGATTTTTAGATTACCACTAATATCACTAACTAACAATGTTTAAAAAACCGCTAGGCGGTAGGCGGGCGGAGGCCCGCTGCCTAGCGCCTAGCCCGCCTACGCGGAAATCACAAAATGCCATGTTGCAATGAAATAAAGAAGTGAATTCATACCATATTACTAATGAAGCAGCTCTACCTGCTCTGCTACTACTACTGATCTACTGCTAGTCAGCTAATGCCTAATGAAATTCTCAGATGAAATTCTCAAATGAAATTCTCTGCATTACTACCATCGGTTCATCGGGTCGCGGGGCACCAATGGCGGACCATGATCTTCGCCCGTGAGCACGATCTTCGGCGACCTAGCTTCCCTTCCTATTCCCTCACGACGACCAGAACCTAGCTCCCCCTCTCGAAGTTTTAGTTTCCCTCTTATCTAACTTTGCACCGCTGAGCTCCGCCTTTCTTCGCCGCCCTCTTTTCACCACCGAGTCCCACTTTGAGCGACTGCCTAAATTTCTAAAATCTAAAATTTCTAAAATTTCTAAATTTTCTAATATCTAAAATTTCTAAATTTTCTAATATCTAAAATGTCCTAATTATTTTACACTATAAAAATTAAATAACAAAAATCACAGAAATTACCTTTTTTTTCCCTCCTTCTTCTTCCTCCCTCCTCCTCTCTCTCTCCCTCTCCCTCCTCTCCCGAGCGCTGCTCACTCTTCCTCTCTCCCTCTCTCGCGCTCCTCTCCCTCTCTCCTTGCCTCCCTCTCCTCCCCTCCCACTCCCTCTCTTCTTCTCCCGCACTGTCACGAGTCTCCTTCTTTCTTTCTTCTTCTTCGTTTCTCTCGAGAACGCAGCAATGGCGTTCGTTCTAAACAGATATTATCAGTTGTCGCCACACCGTTTGGCGACTATTGAGTAGTCGCCAAACCGTTTGGCGACTATTGAGTAGTCGCCAAACCGTTTACGCACAACAATGAGACCCATTCAAACCGCGCGTGTAATCGCGGATTATTTGTTGTCGCCAAATGGTTTGGCGACTACCTGATATCGCTCAAACGGTTTGGCGACGACCCTGTTATCGCCAAACCGTTTGGCGACGACCCTATTATCGCCAAACGGTTTGGCGACCGGGTAATATTTCTGCAATTTTTTAAATGCGTGTATTAATGTCGCAATTTCGAATTAAAATAATATTATTTAAAAAAAATCCGGCCCTGAGCCAACTTATTAGGAATCAAAATTCAAATTAAAGCACAACAACTTAATGATCACAGATTAAGCTGCGGAACTGCATACACAAGAGTCCAACATTTATTGACCTTTTATTGGTCAAAGCAAAATTACATAATTATTTCGAAGGATTTTGAGCTAAACAAACTTGAGCCGTGAAGACTCAGGCTTATGGTCTCACGTACAAGTGATGACACTGTCATGTAATCTCTACATTGAATTACATAGATAACCAATATGAGTTTGCACATCTTAATTTTTTTAGACATGATTGCAATCACCTTCATGTTTGATACAGGTTGCTACATAGTAACTGTATGGTGGTAAGAGAGACTTCCATGTTACAACTTCGAATTTCACTTTTGCAGGAATCATCTTCACACGGTGACTGAATATATCAGATATAGTCAATTCAGGTAACATCCTCTGGATGGTATTCCATCTTTTCCGTTTCCTCATAAAGTAGATATGTCGGGACCCACAGCAACTAGGGACTGGAACACTCTCGAAAGAAATTCTGGTAACTGAATTACCATGATTTTCCATGGGAAAATTTGTTGGCTGATTTTGAAGGGAAATGAAGTGGCTCTTGTTTATTTCCGTAATACCCCGCAAGACATCAGACCAAAATTGAACATTTTGATTAGCTCTTAACATTGAACCGAACACATTGGCACCAACGAATCCTCCCTTGTCGAGCACCTTCGCTATCTCCATAGCTATTCGTAACAATTTTGGATGCTCTTCTGGATTTACATCCCCAAAAGCGAGCAATTTAAAGAAGTACCAGTGCGCCTCATCGGTCATATGTTTTAGCCTAATGGGATTTGCTGTTCCAAGACCTTTAACTTCCTCCAGCATACTCATGATTTTGATTTTACTCCCCGCCCCCATACGCTTGCCTGCAGAGAAATAGAATCTTCTCCATGCATCCTTATTCACTTTAGAAGAAAATTCAACAAGAACCAAATGTTTATTAGACCTAAAATATCTATTCTTTATCTCCCAACTTTGCCATCGAGCTTCCAGTGTTGTGCTTTCCAGATCCTCGCCATCCAACTCGATGATGCGAGAGAAGTAACTACGTACCCTCTCATCGTTACAGACATCCTCTACCAATTAATGTTCTCTTCTCATTTCCATCACAATCAATAATCGGCAAAATGCCTACATTTGAAGTATTGCTAGGGACCAGAATGTGCAAATTCAAATCCTCTATATATATTGCACTTGTCTAAGATCATGCTAGTGCACACAAACTCAACATAGATGAATATCACAATCAAACACTACGAAAACATAATAAGAGACTTCATATATTAAATATAACCTGTTGACTGACCTTGTGGTCATCTTTGTAGGGTCGAGGATGCGCCTAGAGGGGGGGTGAATAGGCGTTTTACAAAATTAATCGCTCACTCAAATCGATCGCACTAATACACCCCTATGTCAAAACCTAATCAAATATATATGCGGAAGCGATAAATAGGTTTTGACAATTAAAGCCTAAATCAACTAGGCTCACTAGTGCACTAACTAAATTATGTCTCTAAACTAGAATTGCTAAATTGATCAATCAATTAACACTAAGCAATTCTAATTACAATCAAGCAATTGAACAATATACAATAAATGTAAATACTTGAAAGTAAAAGAGACAAGAGGCAAACGATGTTTTTCCGTGGTGTTCGGAGACTTGCCGGTCTCCCCTAGTCCACGTTGAGGCAAGCCCAACCACTTGGACCGGCTCCCGCTCGAGCACCCGCATCTTTCCACTAGTCGTGGTTTTTCACGCTTGCGCGTAGGCTCAACCCGAACCTTCACAAACTTGCCGGGGCTTCTCACACCTCGAGAGCTCCCGCGCACGACGCCTATGCCGTCTAGGAGTCGGCAACCTCCAAGAGAATAGGCCGCTCCTCCGCTTGACCTTCACCGAGCACAACACATGCGCTCCGGCGATCACCAAGTGCAACACATGCACAAGGGCCTCACTCAAGTGCAACACATGCACAAGAGCCTCTCAAACCACTCACTAATTGCAACACATGCAATTAGTTCACTCTTTAGCTCAGAAACCAAGTGTGAGTGTGCAACACATGCAACACCTCACCCAAACACTCAACCAATACAGCAACCCCCTGCCCAAGCCCCCCAAGGGGTGTATTTATAGCCCACCAAAGAAAACTAGCCGTTGGGGGTTTTTTCGGGCAGAAAACCCCGGTCGGGTACTATCAAGATGATAGGGCGAGTAGTACCCACCCGACCTCCAACGATCAAGAACGGACACTTTTGCGGTACTACCGCCCTCTGAGGCGCGGTAGTACCGACTTCGCAGTACTACCGCTCCCACACGGCGGTAGTGCCGGCCTCGGTACAAACAGAAAATCACGCCAGCGCCTTTGGAATAAAGCTATCGCCCTTCGCCCGTAGTAGTACGGCCAGTCTTGGTACTACCGCCTTTCATCATGCGGTAGTCTTAAACCACCGGGAGAAATTTCAGATTCAACTCCAGAATTATTTCTCCGAAAACCAAACCTATTCTTTGAGCCTCTAGATGATCAACACATGATCATACACACGCAAAACACATTTGCACCAACAGCTCATGCTCAAATAATTCTCAACCAAATTTATAAAACACATTTCACAAATAAACACCGAACTTACGCAATCAATCCTCTAGCCATGTAAGGATCAACACATGATCCCGACACTTTGCAAAACACATTTGCAAATGCCAACACATGCTCTAGGATCGAAAGACATAACTTCAAGGCTCATTTGCAAAACACATTTGCACAACCGCAACCAACTCCAAATGACGAAAACACATTTCGCCAACAACTCAAGATCTATTTGCAAAACGTATTAAGCAAATCAAACTCGAGTTTATGAGATTAATCCCCCTAGCCATGTGAAGGTCAACACAAGACCCGGTCAACTTGCCAACACCCGTTGCAAGCCCCATTCACATGCTCTCGGGATTCCTGACTCATAAACCTCGGTTTATTCGCTGTGAACTTGCAACTAACTCAATAAACACATTTCATGCTTGAGCACTACTCTTTGCAACACATGCAAAAGTCTAGCTCCAAGCAACATCAAATCGAAGCATGAACTCTAATTGCAACACATGCAATTCTCTAGTTCCATGCAACGCCAAAACCAAACTTTAACTAAACCAAATCTCACGTATGAGCTCTTTACTTGCAACACATGCAAGCCTCTAGCTCCATACAATCACATAAACACCGAATCAAGCATATGTGCTCTCTACTCACAACACATGCGAGCCTCTAGCACATACACAACCACAAATACCAAATCGTGCTTGAACTCTCTCCTTTTGCAACACATGCAAAACTTAGCTCCAAGCAAACACAAGTTTTAGAAAGATGTTTTGCGAAACCAAACATGAAGCTTCAACATTTGCAACACATGCAAAAGTGAACTTCACGCAAAAGCCAACGCATATAGCTTATCCCATTTGCAACATATGCAAATCAAAGCTTAATGCGAAAACCAAATGCATATACTCTTTCATCTTTGCAACACATGCAAATCAGAGCATAATGCACAACAACCAAGCATAGGCTTAACACATTCGCAACACATGCCAAATGGTTAATCCATATGCAAAAACCAAATCAACAAGAGATTTGAGCTTTGAGTGAACGCGGATTGAGATCACCAACACATGATGAAACTCAAGCGAAGAGGCAACCCCTCTTAATAGTACGGCGGTAAAACCTTAGACACAAAGACTACAAAAGTCCTTAGTCTATCTAGTTATACCTTCCGCCGACGCGCAAGCAATCCCCTTTGGGGTCTTTATGATCATCACGATGATACTCCCCCGGGATCTCTACTCGACTCCTCTTCGGGATCCACTCTTGACGCCCATCAACTCATGATGTTGTCCTGGTCCCGTTCTTAATCATCTCAATCATCTTTGGACCTAGCTCAATCACAACTCATAAAACTTGTTAGTCCAAGATGCATGGTTGTCTCAATTATCTCATGCACTCCATTAACACATAATGGATGCCTTTAGATCAATTGAGCACAACCCTAAATCAATAGAAATGATTTAAGTGTGTCTTAAGTACAATAATGCAACTCATACTTTATTATACTTAAGAACTATTCATTTGTCCTTAATTAATCACGGAACACCATCAACACATGATGAAATGTTCTTTAGTGATTAATAAGACAAATGAACTCAATTAAATTATCATTTAAATTGACTCTTTAAGTTAGAGTGTGAACTCCCCTAAATATGTGCATCCATGTAATATATGGATTGGGAAACATGATACACATTTTGTGGTTAATATAAGCGGGGATATTCATACTTTAACTCGATTCCAAAGTATGCAACTAATACTAGAATGGATACGCATACATACCTCGGGTTTTCCATTTTTCAATGTGATGAGACTAAACAAAGATAATCTAAATAAACAGGTTAGTCTCAATATAAGATTTATCAATAATAGCAAGATTACATTTGTCATTAACACCAAAACCATCACTAATGAAGGTTGAACTTACAATCTCCCCCTTTTTGGTGATTAATGACAAATCCAAGCTTAATAAGCACATTTGGATTAAAACTAACATATCGAGAGAATTTAAGCTATTTGAATACATATGCATATTCTAAACAATATAAGCATTGACAATTTAGAATGTGTATGAGAATTTAATTCTCCCCCTTAATCATATTAAGCTCACTTTTTTTTAAACCAAATGAGATTAAGCTTCCATAATTTTCCCCCTTTTGGCATTAAACACCAAAAATGGAAGAACCAAAAGATTGACTTGAAATACATTCTTCCCCTTTTGGCAAATATTTTTCCTTTTAAATAATCGATTATTCTCCCCCTTTGGCATTTAATCATTTCTAATTAATAAGATTTATCATTATCTCCCCCTTTTTTTTAACTTGGAAAAACATTCTCCCCTTTTTGTGGCATCTTATAGAATTTAACTTAAGCATGCACTCCCCTTTTGGCATTTTAATCATTTCTTTTTAATGAAGGTCATATATAAGAATTGAAATGAATACTTATGACCTTGGAGTGGAATTTGAAGAACTTTACGCCAAATGAAAAAGATAGGCGATGAAATCCCAAAAGAAAAGGATATACAAGGAATAAAACAAGTTTTCATTTGAAATATGGCCTGATACCAAAAGAAGAAAACTCGAAAAGAGACCATATTGGGGATTTTGAATACCATTTTGAAGGGAGAATAAGCACTTTGCAAATATGGATACCACTTGAGAAGTTAGATACCACTTTAAATCAATCTCAAGGGCTTTGCTTGAAAATTCAAGGAAATGAGCATTTTCAAATTTGATTGAAGAACAATGCTCAACTTGAGATTTTCCTCTTTTATGTATTTCAACACATAAAGAATCTCACACAGAGAATTCTTAAGTGGTTGAACTTACAATTTGAATTTTGAGAGGAAATTCTTAATCAAGAATGTGGGTATCGGAAAGATACTACAAAGAGGCAATGAAATACCACTTGTAGGAAATAAATAAATTCAATGATACCACTTGGAGAAAAGAATCTCAAAGATACCACTTGTAAGCATATGGATGAATAAAAGCTCGATTGATACCACTTAGGATCAACTCTCAAAGAATTGAAACCACTTGAAAGAATAATCGATAACATCGATGGGTATCAGAGCAATATTCTCAGAGCAATAAGTACTTACAGGTATCGAAAGAAGAAAAACTTAAGATAGATCAATAAAAAGCACAAAGATTCAGTATCAGAGCAAAACAAAGACATGATATCCCTTGGAAGCAATTAAGTGCCCAAAACTTGTAAAGAATTTACTCCTCAAGATATTCAATGAATGAATCATGGATCATTTGCATTTGAATTGCACAAGTTTTGTCTTTTCAAAAGATCAAGTGAATATCACTCTTTAAATAATTAAAGTGCTCAAACTGATACCACTTGAAAACTCGATCGAATAAATTTTAGAACTTTTGAAATTTTGCACAAAAGAACTTTGGGATCACAAGAAACTATTCCAAAAGGAATTCTTGAAAAAGCAAATTCCAATTAAAAGATATCCCAAAGCTCGAGAAAAAAAAAAAATCGAGCCAAATCGCCAGGCGGTACTATCGCTCTCCAGGGCGGTAGTACATAAACCCGTACTACCGCTGGTTAGGCCGATAGTATCTGCTTGAATGACCGAGACTTCGAGTCTTTTGCAAATTTTGGCGAAATCGATTCAAACGAAGTTCAATCAATTTGAAATTTTCGGGGAACAAATTTTGGACTACTTAGAAGGTTTTGCAAAAAGAATTTTCTCAAAATCAATTTTATTTTCAAAGTTGTGGCAATTTGCGCTTTGAGGCAAAAACGGAAATCGATTTTCATGAAAAGCCTCAAAATGCAATTCAATTTTGGATTTCATGAACTTTTGATTTTTATGGCTTAGATTGGTGTATAAAGATTGTTTATAGCCAAGATTTGATATGAAATCCAACTTGAATGCCATGATTTGAGCTATATGCCTAACTAGGTCATTTTGGATCAAATCAAATCCTTTTTGAGTCAAATTAGATTTCAACATAGTTTTTCATTTTGAAAACTTGTAAAACATTTGAGTTACTTAATAGAATACCTTTTCAAATCTTTTCACAAATTTAGGTCCTTTAAATTCAAATTTTGACTTTTGACCTAAATAGTCCATTTGAAGAAGCAAAAGTCAAATTCAATTAACACAAGAATTCAAATGAAAGCAAGGGTAAGAAATTGAGATTTGAATTATGTGTATGAGTCTAAAATACCATTTTGAATCACAATTCTACACAAGAATGGATCCAAATAGAGAAACTCACTAAGTGCAATAATGTGACCATTACGGGTCAATTATAATTTTTCGGCGAGTTTCAAAATCAAATATCCTTTGCTAGGTTGGTCTTTTGACAAACTTTTGAACACGAAAATTGTTAAGAATCACCAACTCTAGGATTTTTGTTTTGGAATTACTTTCAAAAACTTTTTACATTTAATTCAATGAAAATTATAAATTTAAATCCAAAACAAGATACTAGTAACTAGTTTTTGGGCTAAAAACTTATTTTCTTTTGAAATTAGTTTTTGTAAAACCAAAACCATTGAAAAACATTTCAAAAACATTTGTATACATTTTTTCAACTAGTTTTTCACAAGATTAGTAATACTATACAAAATTTTGACTTTTGGCTAAATGGTTTGATTTTGAAATTATATATATGCACTTATATTAATATGGGCACACGTAGGGATGTGATACACATGACTATGAATTAACACTCCCCCTAAATATGCCACTATTAAACTTGCTCAAGATTTGCAATAAGAGAATAGATAAGAGGCGAGAGCAAGTGGCCATAACAAGTAATCTAAATTGATATCCATTAATATTGTATTATAACCTACACAAGGCTATAAGTTTAAATAATAATCACTTTAAATACTTGTTACCCGAGATGGCATTGGCTCATGATGGACTTGATAATCTTCTTGCTTGACACCACTTGTAGACAAATATAGTCCTTCCCTCTTGAGTGTGCAAGCGTCAATCCATCTCATATCACCTAAAATTCCTTTTAGGCGATCTTTGGTACCCAATCCTTGTTGGGTCCGACAATGTTAGTCACAATTGATTTAGGAACCCAAATGGTCCTAATTTTAACATTATTGAATTGACTAACATGACTAGGAATAATTTTGCGATAATTATTCCTCTAGGCAAAGTATTTGTATTTTTATGGAAGGGCATAGGAGGACATTGATATTTTGCAAAACTATTTCTAGTTTGATCTCTTCTAAGCATATGATAATTAGAATTATAAAATGGCTTAGAGGATCTAGTATATCTAGCAAATGTTTTGCTATTGTTATTTCTCCTAAGCGATATATTTGAATTAAATTGAATGGGCTTAGGAGTCCTAACAAATTTAGCAAACCCATTTCTAGATTTACTCTTCCTATGCAAATGACTGTTATCATTCCTAGTGGGCATAGGGGACTTGACAAGCTTGGCAAACACATTGCCATTCTTGTCCTTCCTAAGCAAATAATTGTTGTCAATAATAATGGGCTTAGGGGTTATACCTTTAGGACAATCCTTACCGAAATGTCCCTTTTCCCGGCAATTAAAACACGTTACTCCGTTTGGTCCTCTCTTGACCTTCTTGTTGTGCTCAACGCCGGTTTGCCTCATGGTTGATGTTGTGGCCTTGTTATCCACTTGGTTTGGGCACACGGAGGCGAGGTGGCCCTTCTTGTTGCAATTGAAGCACTTGATTGTCTTCGTGTGTCGTGCATTGTGCCTCATCTTGCTATTCTCCCTCTTGGAGTTGTAGCCGAGTCCTCGCTTATCTTGAGGTGCCCTTGGCTTGCTCAAGATCTCGTCGAGGAGGGCTTTACCCTTTACGCATCTCTTCAAGTCATTTTCCAATTTAATGACTTGGGCCTTGAGCTCATTGTTTTCCTCTACAAGATTAGCATCTAAAGACATAGAGGAACTAGAAGTAATTTCATTAGAGCAACAAGGTAAATCATCACTAGAAGTGGATATGCATTTAATTGATGAATTATTTGTAATAGAAATTGAGTGAGGCAATTCATCTTCTAAATTGCATTGAATGGACATATCCATACTAGCTCTAGTGAATTCCTTGAGAAGGACTTTTTCATGATTTTCTTTTAGAACATCGTAATCATTTTGAAGTGATTCATGTTCAAGTTTTAAAGTTTTATATTTAGTTTTCTCCTTCCCAAGATAATTATTGAGCTCCTCTAACATATCCATTAAATCATCATATGAGGGCTCATTATCATTTTCATCATCACTTACCTCATTTTTACCTTTTGCCATGAAGCAACGAATTTTTGATATAAGTGAAGCTTCGTCGTCACTTGAGGCGTAGGTCGAGGTTGATGGAGATGTTGGTTCATCACTTAATGTAGATATTGAAAGGTCATCAACCAACGTCTCCTCCTCATTGCAATCCTCAATTGTTGTGGATGATTCAAATTTAACTTGAAGTTTGATCCACATTTCATGAGCGCTTGAGAGGTTGCAAATGAGGTTGAAAATATCTACGCTCATAACGCTAAATAAAACGTTAGTTGCTTGAGCGTCGAGATGTAGACATTTCTCCTCTCCTTTAGTTGGAGCAATTTCATTGAGTGGAGAAGAAATGCCGACGTCTACGATCCACCAAATTTGTGGGCTCATGGATTTAAAATAATCGATCATAAATAATTTCCATTGAGCATAATTTGATTCATTTAGCATGAGTGGATCGTGTGAGTGCACTAGTCCGCTAGACGCCATCCTTTTTACTCTCTAGACGGTTAAGCCTAAAATGAGAGTGACCGTGGTTCTGATACCACTTGTAGGGTCGAGGATGCGCCTAGAGGGGGGGTGAATAGGCGTTTTACAAAATTAATCGCTCACTCAAATCGATCGCACTAATACACCCCTATGTCAAAACCTAATCAAATATATATGCGGAAGCGATAAATAGGTTTTGACAATTAAAGCCTAAATCAACTAGGCTCACTAGTGCACTAACTAAATTATGTCTCTAAACTAGAATTGCTAAATTGATCAATCAATTAACACTAAGCAATTCTAATTACAATCAAGCAATTGAACAATATACAATAAATGTAAATACTTGAAAGTAAAAGAGACAAGAGGCAAACGATGTTTTTCCGTGGTGTTAGGAGACTTGCTTGTCTCCCTAGTCCACGCGTTGAGGCAAGCCCAACCACTTGGACCGGCTCCCGCTCGAGCACCGCCTCTTTCCACTAGTCGTGGTTTTTCACGCTCATGTAGGCTCAACCCGAACCTTCACAAACTTGCGGGCTTCTCACACCTCGAGAGCTCCAGCGCCGACGCCCTCTACGCCGTCTAGGAGTCGGCAACCTCCAAGAAGAATAGGCCGCTCCTCGCTTGACCTTCACCGAGCACAACACATGCGCTCGGCGATCACCAAGTGCAACACATGCACAAGGGCCTCACTCAAGTGCAACACATGCACAAGAGCCTCTCAAACCACTCACTAATTGCAACACATGCAATTAGTTCACTCTTCTTCGAAACCAAGTGTGAGTGTGCAACACATGCAACACCTCACCCAAACACTCAACCAATACAACAACCCCTGCCCAAGCCCCCAAGGGGTGTATTTATAGCCCACCAAAGAAAACTAGCCGTTGGGGGTTTTTCGGGCGAAAACCCCGGTCCCATTACTACAAGAGCGATAGGGCAGTGTCTGCAACTGCCACACCTCCAACGATCGACAGCGGACACTTTTAGTACTACCGCCCTCGAGCGCAGTAGTCTGACCATGATACTACCGCTCCCACACGGCGGTAGTGCGGCCTCGACAAAGCAGAAAATCACGCGCCTTTGGAATAAAGCTCTGGCCCTTCGCCGGTAGTATGCCACAGTCTTGATACTACCGCCCTTTCACTGCGGTAGTGCCGGCCACCAGGAGAAATTTCAGATTCAACTCCAGAATTATTTCTCCGAAAACCGAAACCTATTCTTTGAGCCTCTAGATGATCAACACATGATCATACACACGTGCAAAACACATTTGCACCAACAGCTCATGCTCAAAGAATTCTCAACCAAATTTAAAAACACATTTCACAAATAAACACCGAACTTCATAATCAATCCTCTAGCCATGTAAGGATCAACACATGATCCCGACACTTTGCAAAACACATTTGCAAATGCCAACACATGCTCTAGGATCGAAAGACATAACTTCAAGGCTCATTTGCAAAACACATTTGCACAACCGCAACCAACTCCAAATGACGAAAACACATTTTGCCAACAACTCAAAATCTATTTGCAAAACGTATTAAGCAAATCAAACTCGAGTTTATGAGATTAATCCCCCTAGCCATGTGAAGGTCAACACAAGACCCGGTCAACTTGCCAACACCCGTTGCAAGCCCCATTCACATGCTCTCGGGATTCCGGACTCATAAACCTCAGTTTATTCGCACAACGAACTTGCAACTAACTCAATAAACACATTTCATGCTTGAGCACTACTCTTTGCAACACATGCAAAAGTCTAGCTCCAAGCAACATCAAATCAGAAGCATGAACTCTCTAATTGCAACACATGCAATTCTCTAGTTCCATGCAACGCCAAAACCAAACTTTAACTAAACCAAATCTCACGTATGAGCTCTTTACTTGCAACACATGCAAGCCTCTAGCTCCATACAATCACATAAACACCGAATCAAGCATATGTGCTCTCTACTCACAACACATGCGAGCCTCTAGCACATACACAACCACAAATACCAAATCGTGCTTGAACTCTCTCCTTTTGCAACACATGCAAAACTTAGCTCCAAGCAAACACAAGTTTTAGAAAGATGTTTTGCGAAACCAAACATGAAGCTTCAACATTTGCAACACATGCAAAAGTGAACTTCACGCAAAAGCCAACGCATATAGCTTATCCCATTTGCAACATATGCAAATCAAAGCTTAATCACGAAAACCAAATGCATATACTCTTTCATCTTTGCAACACATGCAAATCAGAGCATAATGCACAACAACCAAGCATAGGCTTAACACATTCGCAACACATGCCAAATGGTTAATCCATATGCAAAAACCAAATCAACAAGAGATTTGAGCTTTGAGTGAACCGCGGATTGAGATCACCAACACATGATGAAACTCAGCGAAGAGGCAACCCCTCTTAATAGTCGCGGTAAAACCTTAGACACAAAGACTACAAAAGTCCTTAGCCTATCTAGTTATACCTTCCGCCGACAGCATAAGCAATCCCTTTGGGGTCTTTATGATCATCACGATGATACTCCCGGGATCTCTACTCGACTCCTCTTCGGGATCCACTCTTGACGCCCATCAACTCATGATGTTGTCCTGGTCCCGTTCTTAATCATCTCAATCATCTTTGGACCTAGCTCAATCACAACTCATAAAACTTGTTAGTCCAAGATGTATGGTTGTCTCAATTATCTCATGCACTCCATTAACACATAATGGATGCCTTTAGATCAATTGAGCACAACCCTAAATCAATAGAAATGATTTAAGTGTGTCTTAAGTACAATAATGCAACTCATGCTTTATTATACTTAAGAACTATTCATTTGTCCTTAATTAATCACGGAACACCATCAACACATGATGAAATGTTCTTTAGTGATTAATAAGACAAATGAACTCAATTTAAATTATCATTTAAATTGACTCTTTAAGTTAGAGTGTGAACTCCCCCTAAATATGTGCATCCATGTAATATATGGATTGGGAAACATGATACACATTTTGTGGTTAATATAGCGGGGATATTCATACTTTAACTCGATTCCAAAGTATGCAACTAATACTAGAATGGATACGCATACATACCTCGGGTTTTCTATTTTTCAATGTGATGAGACTAAACAAAGATAATCTAAATAAACAGGTTAGTCTCAATATAAGATTTATCAATAATAGCAAGATTACATTTGTCATTAACACCAAAACCATCACCAATGAAGGTTGAACTTACAATCTTACATGATTAAGCCACGCAGGACTAGACTAAGAACATTAAACTAAATTGTTATCGTGGAATAGAAAACATAGATAACCCCTTAGTATATCACAGGTAACTAACAAGGCTCACACCCTAAACATTTTTCTCCTTCTGGTACTCCTCCTTTAGAGCTGGTGTAGACTCCTTAACTGGTGATGTTGTTGTTGGCAAGGGTGAGTATGTAAAGTACTCAACAAGTACTTCACAAAATGCAATTCGAACATAACAATATGCAAGGCTTATTCCAATGAAATGGCTATTGTGGTTATTTTGCAGTAAAACAACATTTATAAATGAATACAATAAGTAGATTAAAAAGACAATAAAAAAGAACAATAAATAATAACTTTCAGCATTTCTCAAGTAAACATGGCATCTAGCCCTAAGTTAAGTTCCAAACTTTCCAACGGCATCTTGCCTTCCTATCCAAGTTTTTATTTTATAAAATCTAACTTTTGACTGTAATCCTCGAGCATTGCTCAATACTGCGAGCACGGTTATCTAAATAGATTTTACATTCTGCAGTTATGCGCTTTACCCACATAACATGATCGTCTCTTTGTGTAAAGTCATTAGCACACTTCCTTCGGTGTGCCGCAGAGAGATCATGACAAAGCCTTGACAATACTCTGTCTTAACGTAGTACTACCCACTAAGACTTCAACACTAAAGGGACTAGTTACCACACTCAGGGCCCACTTGCGCCATGTGAGTTCATCGTTTTGTTGGACCTCACACCAACACTGGTAGTACCGAAGCTAAGACATTACAAATTAATTCGCTAGATCCATCGCATTTCAGATGTGGTTGCATGTTAATTTGACTCAGGTCAAATGCTTGCAAGATTAAGTCCATAAGATGACAAAAGTAAGACTTTCATATACCCTCTGCCCTTCTGGCCCACCTTGGTACATTGCCCCTTGCCACTTGCCCTAATCTAAATAATTACCACCCTAGTTTATTACCAAGCACCGAATGCCATCAACAAGTCAACATCGTTACGTGACCTCCCCGTCACTATAACTCAACATCATTGTGTGACAACACCTGACATACCAATTCATAAACATGTTCTATATTCCATTAGTTAAGATTAAATTGATATCACAAAGACATGAGTTTCACGTGGCATGGCTAAGCATACTAACACGGTCTAACCAACCCATATTGATTACTATATTAACCAACTAGTAATGAATCATCCTAGAGTGACAATTAATCATGACACATAAATGACAAGGTAGGGTATAATTGAATTAGCTAGATTAGCTAGATCTTGAACTATTTTGAAATATTTGTACATATAAAATATCGCGCATAATGTAAAACAACATAGCACTTTTGTAAACTGAGTTTAACATGATCAAAGCACAACTTACCTTGAAAAAATTCTTGCTCTTGCTTTGGACCATGATCTTGAGTCAATGAATTCTCCTTAGATGCTCTGAGCACTTTAGCGTCTACGTGTAATGAAAGAAAATATCAAATAAATACTAAAATAGAGAGAAAAACTCTAAACATCAAATAAAATTTACCATTAAATAGATCTCAATTTTAACAATTTTTAGAAATTTGAATTTCCTCAATCAGAGCTCGTATGAGGGAGAACAGGCTCTCGAAAGATTTGAATAATTAAGAAAATCAAAAAAAGCTAAAAGCAGAATTAATTGAATTATTTTTATACTAAAAAACCCAATTATGAGGTCAACACTACTCGGATCAATCACAAGCCGACACCTATCCTGGTGCATGGACCTAGTCCACGAAACCAGATCAGATCACTGTGGACTCGTTCCACAGCGCTTCGACTCCCATGCGACACGCGTCGTGATTGGGTGTGGTGCACGGCATGATCTGAACTAATGTCTTAGATTGGACAGCCAAGTTTGACCATGGGCTGATAACGAAGAAATAGACATGTGACAACCCAAACGACATCCACGTGATACAATCGTAACTATTCAAGAAAATCAGATGGTCACAAGCAAGCGCGGGCAACAATGGCACGACGGCAGCCGATTCTCACTAGAGATGAAGACAAAGACCCACGATGCGCCACTACGGCAACATTCGATGACCAAAAGGTGTGGATCAGGTGCGGCATGATGCAAAGAGTTTGGATATGATACCAAAACTACGAAACAAGGCTCAATGGTGACAGAATCTCGCAAAAAACCTTGACGGTTTTTCATGGCATAACGGTGAGCTCCTTCTAGCGAATGGCGATGTCTCGGGTGAAACTAAACCAATAGAAAGATGCACAAGGACACGATGAACCTCGAACAGGTGCTAATGCGGCATTTAAAGGCGTCGATATCCGTGTATAATAAGGGAAGTCGAATTTTGACTCGGTGGCAGAGTCCTAGTCCGTCATGGCGGTGAACTCATGAAGATGACGATTCCCAACCATACACATGTCAGCATCCAACGGCTAACAAAGCATGACTACGTGGCTCCATCTAACCCATCCATGTGGCACAACGATCGAACGCGATCTGCAAGGATGTGGCCCCAATCCGAATCGTCCACGAAATCCAATGGTTGGACGCATTTAGAGTTCCAAATGGCCAACCATCGTCAGATTCCGATCCAACGTTTTTGAGATAGGGTTTCTAGAATACAGGTCAAGCAGGCTAGACCAGGCCGACTAGTGCAAGGAAATGGTGTGAGGTCCTGCCCATATAGAACGGAAAGCCTCCATATGACTACAGTACTAGTCCCATAATGAGTGGCTAGTACACATATGTTTACAATATCGGTATCACATCCATACACAGATTTTATTACAAGCTAAAACAAGTTTTAATTGTATAGAGTTCATACATAAAATATTACATCACAATGGAAATAACATAAGATCCAAAAGCCTTGTGGTTCGCCCATCCAGACCCGCAGGCAACTAACAAGGTTACCTTAGAAGAAATCATCATCAAAATCCCCGAGTCCTACGTGGAAGTTTGATTCATCGAGTATATCACATTCTTTGTCTTCTGAAGTAATGATTTAAGCAAGTATGAGTACTTGTATACTTAGCAAGACTTATAATGTTTCACTAATACAGATATATAATTAGCACGTAGGCTTTTATCAATGATGAGACTACAGTTATTTTGCATCGACATAAAAGAGTTGTAAACATATGAATATGATAGACTACAAGCGGGATTTATGAAAGCCAGTATGATTAATAAATTAAAGACTAAGTAGCAGATTTTGTGACACTTTCTACCCGACTGTTTAATCCCAAACAATGTTGACCCCCGACATGAAATAACGGTTGCCAAACCAGTTCCAACCAAAAACCAATTTTAGAAAATACTAAAACTCTAACAGTGAGGTGACTACACCAAGTGTCTATGACCACAGGCGGTGCTGATCGATTAGATTTACACTCTGCAGAGGTATCTGACTTTACCCACTAGAAATAATCAACCTCTTTTGCCAGGCCAATAACACACTTCATTTGGTGTGTCAATGAAGAGATCATAACATAACCGTTACATTACCTATATATGACTTTGCACTAGCTCGGTGATGATTAACCCCTACTATGGAGGCAAAAACACACACCCAAGACATGATTATATTTACACCGTAACCAAGGCAATTAGACCTGCCTTCATCGTTTCTCCCCATAGCAAGGTGTACACCATTGCATTGGTATGTAAGAACCCTTACAAGCAAACATATCTAGAATGCCTATGCTACTTGACCTTCCAAAGTGCAAAGCGCATCTAAGTAACTTAATAGGCTAAGGCCGTCCCATACCAGCACTTGTGGTTGTACGTGTTTTTTGGATTGATAGTTTCTCATAGTTTGGTCCTTAATTCAACTCAGACGATACTCCCCTGTCGATGTCCAAGACCTTGGGTCTTGTAACCGAGCTTACGTAAATTCTGTTATGTGGGCCCTTGGATATCGAAATGGAAGCAATGGAGACAATGGGAATGCTTCTTTATTAGCCAAGTGGCCGTGACAGAATGTTCTAAGTACAATGTGATCTAGGATATTGCAAAGGGCTAATCACATATTATAGATGATGCCTTTTGATTGTTAGAAAGCGAGACTGCGGATGATGCTTGCTTCATGATCCTCCACAGCGTGGGTTGGCCCCTATTTATCCTTGATGAAGATGCAGAATTTGAATTCCAAAAGGGTATCTCGTAACTGGGAGATGCCTTCCCGCCAAATGGTGCCTTATCACCAAAGGGTGCCTTATCACGAAAGGGTGCCTTTTTTTGGTCATAACTGCCATGTGGTTGCGTGTTTTTGTCAGATAATTGTCCGCACGGAGACCTATGCGGGAAAAACCGTTTGCTTCCGACTAGTTTGCGGGTTGGGGCGGCCATGTCACTGGTCAGAGACGACTAGTGTCAAGCTAAGTTTGATCATCTTTAACTGAACTGGTCAGAGATCTAACCGTTCGAATAGAGATGGGCTTTTGTCTCGGTGTTTTATGGTCTTGAGGCTGATAGGCACATTTGCTAGTGTATAGTCATGAATTATATATAAAAAGGGCCTAAATGGAAAATAGGGTTTTAATTCTCATCAGCTAGCTCCCAAGTCTTGTGAAATAAGAATTTATTACTCAAGGCTTTTTGTTTCCTATGATTGTATGGGGTTATGTGCCCGTTGCTTGATCGATTTAGGTGTGGATACATAGGAGATCCTTATGATTCTTTTGATAACTGAACCATCACTTAGTCATTTTTAATGCATGTGGTATATATAAACGGGATGAAGGTCTCCTTCTGAATCAAGAAAAGACTGCGAAAAACTCTTCAAAATTTTTAGCTTTTCATCGTCTTCCTTTGCTTCTCCTTCATCAAATACGATGAGGAGTATGACTAAGGGAAGGTGACGGTGAGCTGAAATATTTGAAGGAGTTTTAAAGATGACATTTGATTTCTTCACACTTTTAGACTTCCAGAGAGTAAATTGAATTCAAACTTCTTCAACTGTCTGTGCTTCCCATCATCCTCCTTCATTTCCTTTGTGATAAAGGGTAGGATGATGATAAGCACAAATAATTGAAGATGTTTGAGAATAAGATCTCTTGGTTTCTTCAAGAAAGGCATTTCGAGAATATCAATCTGGTGTTAGTTATCATTTATTGAAAGACAGTTTACTTTTTTTGAAAACCAAAATGGTGTCCTAAACTGTTAATCATTAGGCTATATAAGATGGGGGTAAATCCGTTCGGATTTATCACACCCTTTCTGCTTTCAAGTGTAGAATTCCCTTAAGCTTTTTGCATTTTCTAACCTTCATCTTCTTCTTCCCAAATGCAATGGTCATGGATAAGTCCATTTTGACTAAGGGGAGGATCAAGGAACTAGAAAACCAGGGTTTGATCCCACCACACACAATATTGTGGTGGGATCCTTGCGGGGATGACACGAAGGCGGTGCCCTAGGAAGGGCGTCTCGTGCTATTTGTCGCTCTGGTGAGGCTACGGTTCTGCCTCCTAGAAAGTGAGTTTCTTGCCGATGTGCTTGACCACTACGAGATCAACATCATATTCCTCCCAATTCTATCCTCATTCTGAGTGTTTTCTCATATATTTATGAGGCTTTCTTGGGGATTCCTCCTCTAGTTCACATTTTTTTACTTCTTTTATCAATATACAAAAAATATTAAGAGCCAAGATCTGTTCGGAAGGGCTTATTTTAAGCTCCAAGACAAAATGGCCTCCCAATATCCTCCTCTTCCGACCAAAGACACTTGGCGTGACTACCAAAAGGAGTGGTTTTACTCAAAAATTCCCGAGAGAAGCCATCTCCATTTCACCAGGAAAGTGGCCCCAAGCTAGACGAAGACCGAGATGAAGAGGGAGGACTCATTGGTCCTTATCGATGAGAAGGATATTGTAAAAATAATTGGAAAAGTGGTGAACAGAGGTTTAATGGAGCATAACATTGTTTATGATTTTCTGCTTCATAAAATTAGTCCACAAAAAAGGTGATGCCGATTCGCCTGGAGGCTTTAGGGCAACCAGGATACAACTAAGGATGAACCTGGAGGTAATTGAACTCTCCATTATTGACCTCTTTTGTTTTGATTGAAGGACTATAAATTTTTTTTTATTTCTCCAATCAATGCTAACCGCCGAGGAGGCTTGGTCTAGAGTTACATCTATACTATGCATCTCTACCGACAGGTTTGATCTGGCTAGTTTGAATAAGTAGCCATCCAACCTGATCGGGTAATCTGATGAGTTCATAAATGAATGCATCATGGCAAGTATCAAGTTTTTTTTATCTAACTACCTTTTGTGATTGACAATTGAATTTTATTTTTAGATGCATGGTCGGAAGAGACCTGCTGAACAATCTAAGGTTTCAACCTCAGCCCCTCTGGTCAAGAAGATGAAGACCAGGAGTGCTTCGACGATGGTAGTTCTTGCCGCCAATGAGACTAGTGCTAACCCGACTAGCACTAGTCAAGCTTTGGCGTTGACCAGAGCTGTGCGATCTAAGCATGTTCATGACACTGTGCAAGGCAAGAAGGTGTCATTCGCTGCGGGGACACAGTGAGGACTTCTTCCCACGTGCGCCCCAAAAAATGATTCAACCACAATTGGGACTATCAATTTCGGCATCTTTTAGACTTTCTCTTTTGTTCAGGGCGAGAGTGAGTATTCAGAGGACAATGTTTCTCTGATCATAAGGAGACAGAGGATAACCTCCACCATGGAAGCTTCTACCCTCCTATTGTCAAAGGAGATAGATTCAGGACTCCAATGCATGTATGTAATCGTATACCTTTTATTCTAAGTATTTATCTTCAGAATTTTTTTACAAATTTTGGGTTATATGTTTTCAGTCCCCAGTCAACTGCTCCTAGTCCTTCCAAGGATTAGGATGTGGTTGCACATGTTGGTACTGAGGTTGACTCACTGGCTGTCCCAGCGATAACCAATGAGGGAAATGCCTTGGCCCCAATCGAAGAGGCTGCTCTGACAAGTGGACAAGAAATCCCACCCGACATGGAAGGTGAAGGTCAAAGTCCACCGATCATGAAGGAGGTTGATCCTCCTTCGACGATGATGACTAAGGTGGTTGGGACAACCGCTAGGATTGAGGAGGATTCTACCAGTAGGAATTCAAGGAACTGCCTCCTACAGAGAAGACATTGGTCGCTCTGACCAATGAGGAAGTACCGCCTGAGAAAGTGTTCATTCGACTAATGGTTTTATCGCTTGACTCTTTCTCTGGTCAACCAGACCAAAGGGATTTTAAGCTTGCAGGCCAAGGTATTTATCTTTTCTCCTTATTCCTATTCAAGAAAGACAACTCTTAGCTCATTTGCTTTTTTCCCCTTTTATGGCATTCTCAAAAAATATTCAACCTGCTAAACCAGCAAGCGAGAACTTTCACAAAAGCCAAAGTAGAAAAAATAAAAAAGTAAGCATCAGCTTTTACTATTATTTTTTCTTCTCTCTAATCTTTTTGTTCTAACACATCTCCTTTGACACAAACAAGAAGAACAAATAAATAAATTAGAGATGAACTCCTCTTGGTTCAAAATACTGCCAAGGGGTACAAGTTTGGCCTCATTACTGCAAAGAGGTATTATGAGGATAAAACTACTAGACTTCATGAAGCCTTCAAGAGGAATGAAGAAAAACTTCAAAGTCTCTCCGAGGAGTATAAGAATAATTTTTAGGCAAAGGAGTCTGAGATAGCAAGTAAGACATGGAATTTCGACCTATTGAAACTCAATTTTTTGTTCGAGAAAATTGAAAGTAAATATGAATTTAAACTTTGCAGATTAAAAAAAACCAATAAAGGCCAACAAGTATCGACTTGTCGAATGGGAAGAAGAGAAAATGAAAGCTGAAGAACAGAGGTTGGTCACGCAAGAAGAAATTGTGAAGATGACCGACCAACTGAAGATATTCACCAAAGACATTGCCATAGTTCGGAGAGGTAGGATCTCTACCCTGAACTTTATTCTTGAGCAACTTTAGAAGATTGCAACAGATTTAAAGAGAAAAGAAATACAACTTACGAATCCATCGTTTGAGGAATTGGTGGAGGGAGTGAATGATCAAATGAAGATCATTCAGAAGCAAATCTCCCTCATGGTGCAGACCATGAAAAAGACACTTCAAGCTTCGATTGCCCCCCAAGTATGCCCCCCAAGTAGGTACCCTCTTCATCAAATTGAGGTATTTCTACAAGGATGTGGTCGAATTGGAAAAACCGGTGCCCAACCTGACACTTAGCACTCAAGAAGTGATTAATAGGAAACGTGCAGAAGGAGCTTCTCCCGTTGAGACATACATGAGCAATGTAAAGATAACATATAAACAAAATGTATGATCTTATGTGAATGAATGAAAAGGATTTCTTTTTGTGTCAAATTCTACATTGTGTGTATTTTTGTACATATTTTTCTGAGTATATCACTTATTAGCCCCCAAATATTTGTGTGCTAAACAGCGACATGTTTTGAATACAAACAATTTTATGAATGCTGACCAACTCCTTCACATAGTATTTGGTATGAACTAGCAGTAGATCGAAGATAAGGTCATGCTAATGAGTTTCAACGCAGTAAGAACTGGCTTACGAGAAAACTCTCTATTAGGTGTTATCTCACAATCCGACCAGTAACCTTATACGTTGTGTTTAGAGTGGTTGATCAAAAAATGGCTTTTGTGAATTCCTAGGAGATTATCAGAACAGACACAATGTAGAAAAAATGACAAATAAAGAAAATAATATATGTAAATGGAAAAAGTGCTTATTTATACATAGAACCTACGAAGATGTTGAATATTCCAAGCGTTGGAAAGAACTCTTCTATCTTCCATAGCAAGCCATATGGAACCTGGTCATGTAATCGATGCTACAATAAAAGGACCTTTCCATTTGGGAGATAATTTATTCAAGTTAGACTGATTATGGATACGCTTGAGAACCAAGTCTCCCACGTATAATGTATGCGGTTGAACTCTTTTATTGTAATATCTTTTTAGGCCTTGCAGATAGGTCGCTGACCTGATCAATGCTTGGTCTCGCTTTTCTTCTAATAGATTGATGTCGTTTTTGCATTGTTCTTGTTGATTAACCTATTCATAGAGAGATGCCCGTGTTGATCCTAAATGAATTCACTTGGCAACACAGCTTCTGCTCTATAGCTCTATTGGAAAGGAGTTTTTTCTGTTGCCCTACTAGTCATTGTTCTAATGGCCCAGAGCACATAGTAGAGGTCATCTACCCAAGCTCTCGAGTATTTGGTAAGACGATCAAACACCATTTTCTTTATGCCTTGCATAATCAGGCCATTAGCTCTTTCGACTACTCCATTACCTTGATGATGAGCAACTGAAGCGAAATAAATTTTGTGCCTATTTCATCACAATAATCTTGAAACAAACCACTAATGAACTGTGATCCATTATTAGTAATTAGTCTATTAGGTACACCAAATCTAGTGACTATATTCTTCACAAAGAATTTCTTCACAGCTTGTGCTATAATAGGTACTACAGGCTTAGCTTCTATCCATTTTGTGAATGTATCAATTGCAACAAATAGAAATTTGAATCCATTAGTTGCTTTTGGTAAAAGTCCTACTATATCAATTCCCTATGTTGAAAATGTTCATGATAAAGGTAAAACTGCAATGATTAGTAGGTAAATGCACTTGCCGAGTATGGAATTGATATAGCTCACAAGTTTTCACAAGATGTATGGCATCTTGCAAAGCAGTTGGCCAATAAAATTCTTGTCAAAAAGCTTTACCAACCAGTGTTCTGTATGAAGCATATACTTCACATAAGCTCCCATGTATCTCATTTAACAATGTTTTTCCTTATTCTTGGGTTATACATCGCATGAGAACACCACGTGTGTCATTCCTATTTAGGGTATTGTCGAGAATTTTATATATCCGCACCTTTTGAATAAATCTATCTTTTTCATTAATATCCTCAGGTAGTGTCCTATTTTCTAGATAAACTTTAAATGGTTTAGCCTAATCCAAATTCTACTAAAGGATTCCGACCTCATCACTGATCGGGGATTGCTCTATAGATGTGTATATAAAAGGCTTAGACAGATATTCAAGAAATACACCTGTTGGAATAGGTGATCGTGAGGAGCCCATTTTTGATAACTGGTCCGCTAAGAAATTGTCTTTTCACGGTATATATCGGACTTCAAAATGACTAAAGTATTTTTTCAATTTCCTCACTTCATCTAGGTAGTGAGTCATTACCTCATCGGACATCCTGTATTCCTTGCTAACCTGGTTTACGACCAATTGCGAATTGGCCATCGCAAGTAGCCGAAAGACTTCAAAGGATTTTCTTTGCTTTCGTCAGCTAGAAGACTTTCATACTCTGCTATATTATTGGTTGCAGGGAAGTGTATCTGGATAACATATTTTAATTGATCAGTTTGAGGTGTAACCAATACTATTCTAGCCCCTGAGCTTTTTATTTCTTGAGAACCATCGAAGTACAGTTTTCAGTGGTCGGTACCAGCCTTACCCTCTTGTGTAGTGGTTTCACTATCCGTCCATTCATCGATGAAGTCTGCTAAAATTTGGGACTTTATTGTTGTTTGGGCAATGAAATGGATGTCAAACGACCCAAGTTCAACTGTACACTTAGCAATCCGATCAGTTGCATCTTGGTTATGTAAAATACTTCCCAAGGCAAAAGTGGATGGTATTGTAATCCGATGCGATTGAAAATAATGCATCAATTTTCTAGAAACCATTAATAGAGCATAAAGTAATTTCTAAACCTGAGGGTATCGCTCTTTAGGTCCATGTAAGAATTTGTTTACATAGTAAACATGTTTTTGAATTTGATCTCGTTCAATAATTAACATAGCACTGACCACACTATTCGAAGCTACCAATTATAGCAACAGTGGTTCTCTAGGGTTGGGTGAGATCAGAGTGGGCATGCTTTACAAATAAGTCTTTATGTCATTAAAGGCTCTACCTGCTTCATCCGACCAGTGGAATTTATCGTGTTTTCAAATTACCTTAAAGAAAGGCAAACCACATTCTCATGATCTTAAAAAACGACTAAGGGCAACCATTCGACCAGTTAAACCTTGAGCCTCCTTTAATGTAGAAGGTGGTGTTAAGGATTCGATGGCCTTAATTTTCTTAGGGTTTACTTCAATACCTGCGAACAAACAAGGAAACCAAGCAATTTTCCAAAAGAAACACCAAAAACACACTTTTCTAGATTGAGCTTAATTTTGTGTTTATTCAAATGATTGAAGGTTTCAACCAAGTCTGACAAATGATCAGAGCTAATTTTGCTCTTTACAATGAGATCATCAACATAAGCCTCGATATTACACCCTATTTGACTATGAAAAGTCTTCTGCATAAGTCACTAATACATGGCTCCAGTATTTTATAGCACGAAAGGCATCTTTCTGTAGCAGTAGACACCGAATAGGGTTATGAAGTTTTCTCTTCATATTCACTTGCCATGCTTATTTGATGATAACCTGAGTATGCATTTAGAAAACTCATCAATTTAGAGCCTGTTGTTGAATCTATTAATTGGTCGATCCGGGGCAAAGGAAAATTATCTTTTGGACAAACTTTATTTAAATTGGTCAAATCAACGCACATACACCACTTACCGTTTGCCTTCTTGACTATGACCAGATTCGTAAGCCAATTAGGATGATTAACTTCGCGAATGAAACCAGCTTCTAAGAGTTGTCCAACTCTTATCGGATGGCTTCTTGCCGATTAGGAGCAAATCACTGTAGCTTCTGCTTTACTGGTCGTATGTTAGATTGAATTACTAACCTATGCTCTATCACTTCTCTTAGGATCCTAGGCATGTCAGATGGTTTTCATGCAAACACATCTGTGTTAGCCTGAAGGAAACTGACTAGTGCGTCTTCCTATTTGGCATCCATCGAAGATCCTATCCGAATAGTTTTTGACTAGTCGGTAGGATCAATGGAATTTAATTTAACTGCTCATTGGGCTGAGGAGTTGCCTTCAGCCTCTCTGTCTTATACGCTTGCTAGTCTTTTCTGTATCGTTAGCATTGCCTAATGGTAAGTTGAATACCTTGCACGCTGATCACGCCTTTTTGACCAGGAATCTTTAAACTCTAGCAGACATGATGAGTTGCTGACATAAACTTGGTTAGTGAAGGTCTACCCAGAATGACATTATATGCTGACTCAAAATCAACAATTTCAAATGAGATTAACTCCATTCTAAAATTATCAGCATTTCCAATGGTGACAAGTAAGACAATCTATCCCACTAGAGTTATTGCTGGACTAGTTACAATCCCAAAGAATGGGTTCTTAACAGGCCTTATCTTAGAACGAAGAATTTGTATCTCATCCAAAGTATGAATAAAAGCAAGTCCAAAGAACTCCCCCCATCAATTAAAACCCTTCCAACTTTAAAATTGCTAATGGTTGCACCCATTATAGCGCTAGAGATTGGCGATCAACTAGGTGAGCCAAGTGTCCCCCAAGCCATTTTGCAAAAAAGCCCCTCTATTTCTTTGAAATTACAGATAGGTCCTTCGTGATTTTTTGTGAGGGGAAGATAATTTTTTTTCATCGCGTTTGGGTCCCTGGCGAGGTATTTTACGGAAAAACCTCCCGTTAAGTTCAAATGCGAACAAGCCCTTTTCTAATTTTTCAGGATAGCGAACAGGTCCAAAAAAATAACAAACAGGCCCCTGCTTCTTACGTCTAGGTCCTTTCTCCGTTTTTTCTGGAAAAAATGTTTTTGTCACCAAAAAAACCCAGAAAAATGTTTTCGTCACCAAAAAAACACAGATTCGTCGAAAAAATGTTTTCGTCACCAGAAAAACCTCGGAAGAAATGTTTTGTCACTAAAAAACACGATTCATCGAAGTTTATAGCAACTTATCGATTTGCCGATCGTCCTCCTATCCATGGTTTTCTAAAAACGCGGTTTGTCGAAGGTTTATAGCGGCAGTGGATTAAGCCGGGTCCTACCTACCATTTTATTTAAAAATACGGAGATCGAAAATTCGACCAAATTTTTCGTTTTCTAAAAAATACACAGATTTCATCGAAGGTTTATAGCAGCCCATGGATTCGCCGATGGGTCCTATCGACTTTACAGAACGGTGCAGCGTAGCGCGCTATTATTGCTAGTAGTAGGAGAAACTACTAATGGGAGCTTTCTAGGAACTGATGTACCTTTTGGGCAATCCTTTCTATTGAAGGTGAGGTCGAACTCTGACCACTTGGGGTATTCTAGCTTTCCGGCACGATTATTGATATTGTTCACTTCCCTCCATGCAGTTTTAAATTGCATTTTTGATGTGTATGCAGATGAACCATCGAATATAATGTCGACATGGTTGTTAGGATTTGATGGCTCATTTCCTCATCACCAACTGCATCCTTGCTGCCTGAATCTTTTGGTAAGGTAGGCATTGGACCCGTTGCCAGAGTAAAAATCTTCCATGCGTTTTTGCCATGTACGATAGTTCTGCAGGTCATGTCCGGACACCCTATGCAATAAACACCAATGACCATTACCACTAGTCACACCAGGATTTAGAACCAGACTAGTCGTCCTGACGACCAACTGTTTTCTTCCAAGGTGCCTTTCCCTTGGAGTATGTTGGTCGTTCTGTAATTCCTACAACTTCACGCTAGACGTTCTGTTTATTTTTCTTTTTTTTCTTCATCCTTTTATGATCTTCAGACTTAGGGACTTTTTCATCTTATGGTCTTCTGATACAGCGAGACCAAGTTGGGGTGGAGCATAGCCTTTATCAATTATTTAGTTCCATTCAATAGCCTCGTGTGCATCAAAGTATTAGTCTGCCATATCGAAAAGCTCTGGTATGGTAGATGGTGGATGAATGTTGAGATCTTTAGTAAACCTTTTATAACAAACAGCTTACTTGAATGCACAAATCACAAAACCTACTTCTATAAACTTTTGAATAAACTGTCGCAAATTCTCGCCAGTAGTTTAGGGAAGACGATGTTAATCATCTTCTTTAACAGGCTTGGTGTAGCAACTTTTGAAATTATTTAAAATAGCATGGCACAAAATTTTCCAACTATAAATGGAACCCTCTAGCTGATTAAATAGCCAAGTTCTTGCTGATCCCTTTAGAACAGTAGGAAGGTAGTTGGCCATTACCTTCTTGTCACCTCCAACAACTTGGATGGCGATAGAATAGACTTGTAAGAATTCTAATGGATTCTGGATTCCATCAAAACTCTCCAGAGATTCTGGCTTGAATTTTTCTAACTAGGTTAACATTTCTAAGCCTAGGAGAGAAAGGTTTACATTCTGTATACAAACCAAAAGGTAATCATGCATTAGGAACTTGGTCTATGTTCTCAGGAGAACGTGGTCATACCGACCACAATTAGAAGTTTCACCTAGGGTTAAGAGTTCAAAAACACTTCTCCGTCGTGGGCCTATTCTTTGCTAATGGTAGCGCCTTGATGACGCCGACTAGAAGAGGATCCCTCCACACGGGATTCAGTTTGAGATCTTGTAGACACAAACCTTACTTGTACTTCGTTAGCAGCTTCTTATAGTTCAGCAGCAATAGATTGTATGACCGTAACATTCAATGCATCGTTCCCCTCCGTTGGATGATTAAGAATTGCATTTGATAAAAATACGAATTTTCTCAACAAGGGTTATTTGCTGCGAACTGCTTTGAGCAAAGTCGTGGTCCCTTGCCACTGCCTGTGGAGGTGGTGGTGTAATGAATGTACCTTGACGAGGCTACCCTAGAAACTTGAAGTCTCCGAGAGGTGCCTGGTTGACTTTGAAAATATGAGCGTCGGGCCTCGTCAATGGATTTTTGTTTCTCTTCCACACGTCACTTGTATTCACTCTGAGCGATTTTTTGAGCAATTTCCTGGACTTCATGTTCTTCACATTCCACCTGCTGCCCATCTACTTCTCTGGTGAACACATAAGCGTGGAATCCAAAGTAAACAGAGGGCGTTAGTTCCCCATCTTCATCCGATGAAGGTGTGTTATCCAAACCTTGAGATGGTCTTTCGAGGTGAATTGTTCAAAAGGTTATTACTACCCTTCGACACGTTTATGTTATCAGTTTCCATGGAACATGCCTCATGGATATCTTCTTACGAATTTACTAGAGGAGTAATGGAAGCCTTACCTTTTGGTGTGTGAGACGATTGCTCTTGGTCTCAACTTTTGCTTAGGCCCAGAGCTAGCACATAGTCACGAATTATATATATATATATATATATATATATATATATATATATATATATATATATATATATATAAAGGTCTAAATAGAAAATAGGGTTTTAATCCTCGTCATCCTCCTACACTATGTGCAAACCACATGCACAACCAGCTATTGAAAATAATCGTCCACGTCTAAATCATAGTTTTATTTCTATTTTTAACCAAAGTACTAGCAACCTTTAAAAGTCATATCCAATATTTTTAAATTTTAAAGAATAACATGGTTCTTTTCTAATCATGGCTAAGCAAGAGTATTAAGCTATCGGTTACACCCAGATTAACATCATGTATTGTCTATTCTATGCTAAGGTTATCAAGGTTCGCATTCCATACTTATCAAGGAAATTCCATAAGCCTACAGGTATAACTACCAGTATTCCCAATATAGCAATTTTACGAAATGTACGCGCATACATAAAAGTTTGACCAAAACATCATAAAGTAATTGAATTAGTATGTTCAACATGATCAAGGGGGTGCTTGCCTTGCTTTTCATCGTTCAGAATGTAGTCGGGGTCATCAACAAGATCGTTGTCATTGAACTCAGAACGTCGATGTCTATTCGCCATTCAATAGGAAATAAATGACAATTAGCAAACTTCAATAAGGCAAAAGAAGAAAGACAATAAATCAAATAAAATCTTATTATAAAGAAAAGATGGTTTCTTTTATAGATTATTTATTTTGTTTTACTGAATTGAGGAGGCAATAATTATGCATTTTATATTTATAATTTTGAATTCAAAAGGCTAAAATTATTTGAATTACAATAATAAGAATATTGTAACAACACGAAGAATATATTCTTACAGATTCAAATGAAAAGCAATAACATATCAAGCTTTTAGTTATTCAAAACATGCTTTAATTCATTAACATATATACACACACACTATATATATATATACACACACACACTATATATGTGTGTGTGTGTATGCATGTAGCAAGAACCCTTTATGGCTTGTTTGTTTCAGCTTTGGATTTTTTAAAAATTGATTTTGGATTGTGATTGTAGAGAAGTTGTTTCTCTAAAAACTGGAATTCAAAGACACATATGAAGTGGATTGTAGATTCTAGTGTATATAGGTGGGCTAGATTGTGAGAATCGGATTCTAGAATCGGGCTGTTTGTTTTTTATTCTACTTTTAGGGCCAGAATCGAGAATCAAAAGCTAAAACAAATAGACCCTTAATCACAAGATAAAACCTTCTTACAAAAATAAATAAATCAAAAGTTTGAATACTTTTAAATATTTAAGTCTCATTCTGATATATTAACTTATAAAAAATATTTTTTTCAAATCAAAGTTATTTTGTATAAGTTATAATTATTTAACCATTTAGCATAGTAAACTAAATCTTTATTAGAAAAAGACACAAAACAAAATGAAATATAAATATTTTTATATATTTAAGTTCCTCACAGCCTAAGGATTTTTAACAAAATTTGTTTCATTTTATTTTCAGTTTTATTTACAAAAATCGTATACAGTGCATGTTTTAAAACTACACTTTAAATTTGATCATAAAATCACACACTTCACATTTTTAAAATGTTTTGCATATTATAAAACTAAAAGATTTTTGATGATTTTAAAAACTTGTTTCATTTAATTTTGGCAAAAAAATGCAAAAAGTTATGACTGATGGAACATTTTCGAGTTTGGTTAAATCCTGGAAAAAACATAAAATACACTTCTCTGAACCGAAGGCGTATTCTTCTTAATTGCGCGAGACTCATTTGAATCGACTAGCAGTCACTAACACTGGGGCCCGATTGCTAGTGACAAAGAAGCAGATCTGGGCTAGGGCGTCACACCGGCGAGGCTACGGCCACCGGTTTGCTTGGCCAGTGGCAGGAATAACTCCGCGGCACTCATGCGCATCCGCTAGAGGGCTCCATGGCCACCGGTGTTGGCCGTAAGTGCCCTGCCACTGCAGGGGTGCAGCTAGCGGTGCCATGGCTGGCTCAACGAAAACTAAAAATTATTTCACCTAAAAAGTGATCGAAAATTGACCGGGTGGCTCTGCCACCGATCGTCGGTGTCATGGAAGAAGGAGAGTGTAGCAATGCTACAAGCAATGACACAAGAAATTAATGGTTGGTAAGTGATCTGGGGTACTCTAGAGGGCTTCGGATTGAATTGATTCAAAATATTCTTAGCGGAATGGCCCTAATTGCTATTCTCCCCTTTTTTGTGTTTTGCGCCGAATGTATGAACCGGTGAGATTTGGACTTGGTTTTCGGGTGGAAAGAGCTCACTGGAGAGAGGTGAGTGCATTGAGAGCCTCAGAGCTAGGGTTTGAATACAGAGAAGAAAATTACAGCGGTGCTATTGTGGCGCAAGTCTTTGGGCGCTTGGACAAGGCAGGGCATGGGGGCCTCCCAAGGTTGAACGTGGCAAAACGGAGCAGGGACAGTGTGACTGATGTGATGGATTGAACTGAGAGGCAGTGCTTTGTGAAGAGAAATCGAGAGAGAGCAGAGGCAATTCGGCTGAGGGAGGAAAAAGGACGAGAAAGAGAAGAGACTGCCATGCGGGGCCGAGCCCCGCTAGGCAGAGGCAGAACGGAGGCCGTCCCGTTTCCCTCTGGCGAACGGGGTCAGAACAGTGGGTAGGCCCACTTGTCATTGAAAGAGAGAACAGATAAGGGGGAGAAGGAATTCTGGACAGATCGGGATTGGCAGGAAAATGGCAAACAAATCACCATGAAAATTTTCAAAACTTTTTTACCAGGGTTCTCAGATAGGGTTTAACACCCAGTAAAACTTTTGAGCTAAAATATTTTACCAAAAAAATTATATAAATTCTGACAATGCTGGCTGGTCAAAAATCCTATTTCTGAATTTATTTTATTTCTGACTATGCACTGTTTGGGGGGTCAAAAGGAGTCATTTCATAATTCCAATTATTATCCTTTGTATTAAAATTCATTTGACAGCTGAAATTGGTCACTAGAGACTTCAGAAATTCTAATATCAATTGTGAAAATTTTTAATTTTATACTTTTACCTTCTTACCATTATCCTTACCATTAATTGATTTTTCTTTAAAGCCAAAAATCCAAGAAATTACAATAAAAACAATAATACTAGGAAAATTAAGAAATAATCACACTTAAATTCAAAATGTCCATTTTCATTTATTAGCATTTTTAGGATGTAACAAATGGGCTGAGCCCGCACTAGTTCGACCAGTACTGTTCAAACGGTTTTTAAATAACTTTTCCAAGTAAAATAATTCTAGAAAATATTTTAAGCCAAAATAATTATTAAAAATACTAGAAAAATCCAAAAAATTCTAAGAAATATTATGAGACTTTTGTAACCCAAATAAAATATTTTGGAAAAAATTATAAAACTTTCTTATTATTTAAATAGTTTTCACAGTAGGCCATATTTAATAATAGTAAATAAATTCAAATAAAATCCAGAAAAATCCAATAAATTCTGAAAATTCACAAAATGCATATTAAATTCAAATAAGCAAAAGTTGGGATGTTACTTTCTTGGGAGCTGGGGATTTAACAAGATGTTTATGATTTATTCTCTTTCCACTCGTCGATGAAATATGCACTAACCCTGTGTAAAGGTTAGTGCTGTAAGGTTGCTGAAACCTACATGGATAAAACCCAAGAAGTGTGTTGAAGGCATGTATATCTGCAGAGAGGACTTCCAAGTTTTCCAAGACCTTTTGCAGCAGGTCAACATCTTTATCACCAAGTATTGTAGCCTTTGCATTGTTGGCGATCAAGCGGAGGCGTTTGGCTGGGTTGGAGAGGGAAGAAGCGAAGTAGGAGTTCACCTCATCAGCCATGTCATGCTGTACTTCGTGTCGACGACACCGGAAGGTGTTGAGTATGCAGTAGCCTTCATGCTTGGCTTCGAGGAACCTCTTCAGTTGTAGAAGCATCCCTTGGTTCGTGATGTGGCGCCTTTTAGCTTCGTCCAGAGTTGCATGGATCATGAGCAGTCGATATTCAAGTCTTCTTAGCTTCTCATCAACATTTGTGTGCTTTTTGTACGTACGGATCAACAGGGAGATCAGTCGAGTTATAACGTCGCTAACTACTATGGATACGATCTTCTCCATATTTTTCGGAGTGCTTACTGTTTTGAAGGAAATGGTGTGGTGGTGTGTGACTTATACACAAAAAAGAATGGTTGTCTGTGGCTTATATATAGCTTGTTGTGGTTGTGTTTTTAGTAACTGTTGTGTGCTATTTTGGCATATGCGTGCCCAAATTTGCCAGTACTAACCTAGTGAGCGGAGAGCAAGAGAGTGTCCTACGTGAGGAACAATGTTAGCGCGAACTAGGTAGATATCAAGAGGGAGATCAGTCGAGTAACAAGGTCGCTAACTAATATGGAAACGATCTTCTCCATATTTTTTGGAATGTCTCTGGCTTATAGACAAAAAAGAACTGGTTGTCTCTGGCTTATATATAGTTAGTTGTGGGTGTGTTTTTAGTAACTGTCGTGTGCTATTTTGGCATATGCGTGCCCAAATTTGCCGGTACTAACGTAGTGAGCGGAAACAGCAAGATGTTCCCTATTCGTGAGGAACAATGTTAGCGCGAACTAGGTAGATATTCTAATTATATTTGTCGATGTTTCTAACCATGTTAGCGCGAACTAGGTAGATATTCTAACAATGTTCCCCTATATATTCCTGAGGAACAATGTTAGCGCGAACAATGTTCCCCTATTCTGAGCAGGGTTTTTTTGTTTCGGTTGGAGAGAAATATCGCCACATAGTGAAACGGACGAAACATCGATATTTTGGCCAAATTTCAACCAAATTCAAACAAAAAACAACAAATCTAACCTAAAGCCAGATTTCGCGAAATTTCCCACCTTCCGCTCTAGGCCGAAATTCGCGAAATTTCGCTGAAAAAAAATCTCTGCTCCTGAGGAACTAGGTAGTACTATGTTTCTAAAAATTAACGCTCAAATATTTCTGCAAAGCACCGGGAATGTAAATAAAATTGATTGGTACTCTGTCTTTTGTGCCATTTACTTTAGGTGAACAAATTGGGTTTTAACTTCTGAGAGGAGCACTATGAGATTGAGATGTTGTCCTGCTTGATGATAGCCACTGGGTGACGGAGGATAATAGTTTGGGAGGTGCTTGTACAAATATTAAAATATAAATAAAAAATAGATAGTGATTACTTATCGTTTTGTTTGCTTCAAGATTTGTGCAGGATATATTAGGAGGTGATGCATAGAAGTTGTTTAGCAGCTCATCTTGTTTGCAAAGTTGATTAGTAGTCTCTTTCAGGTTCTTCCTTACAGCTTCTCTGGTGGTGTAATGAACTTCCGTAACACTTTCTTAGCTCAAGTTAAACGTAGCAAGGGCAACTTGGCTCCAAAACTTTTTCGTCAATTGAAGTGACCAAAACTGAATTTCAAGATTAGCTCTCAGCACACTAACCAGTGCCTTTGCGCACATGAATGTTTCGCTGGATTAACGAGGGAGTATGTGAAGGTTTGTTGCACCTCATCAGACATATCCTCCTTTATGCTCTGACACTGGAAGTTGTCGAGTTCATAGCAGCCTTGGTACATGCCATCGAGGAGCTTCTCTAGTAGTAGTAGCATCGACTGGTTTGTGATGTGGCGTACCTCAGCTTCTTCAATAGTTGCATGGACCTTGAGCAGTATTTGATGGAGCCTTCTTATCTTCTGCTCAACACCAGTCTGCTTTTTGTATGTGTCGATCAAGTGGGAGATCAGCCGAGTAACAAGGTCGTTAACTAATATGGATACAATCGTCTCCATATTTTTGGGAGTGCTTACTGTTTTGAAGGAAATGGTGTGGCGGAACTAGGTAGTTACCCGTACTTATAGGGTTGTGGGTGTGGATTTGTGGCTTCGATTGTTTATCTTTGTTCTCCCATACATGTCTTGACTAATTCCAAAAATTAGATCATAAACAACTTAGCGTAATTTACAACATCAGATACATCATACCTATTTGCTTTCTCAGCCGGCCTCTTTGTTAACGGAGCTTAATTAATTGGGAAGATATATACCTAACGAGACAATAGACACAGATGGCCAATTGGCCATGTTTAGTGAGCGATCAGCTCTATGCTCGATTTACTACAAGTGCAATGTGTCCGTATAAGTGAAGCGCATTTTAGCACCGAAAGGGCGGTTAACACAGGGGTTGAACGCCGGTTTTGTCCAAAACGGTCTAGACTAGGATGTACAATATCGCCCGGTTTTAACATTGATTACTTGGATTTTCGACTGCCTTTTGATTCACCAGCTAATTGCCGATACCGGCGCGGTTTCCGGCAAATCAGCATGTCGGACCTAAAATGATGACTAGAAGGAGGTTAATAATGTTAGGAAACCCTGAGGCCCACGAAGGCCTATATTGGTCCCTTGCCGAAACTCTAGACGTAGGCTATAAATATGGAGGAGGGGTGCCACACTATTGGACATGCAATCAAAAATAATAGATCAATTCCTCCAATCTCTGTGTGTCTCTATTCTCCACTTTTCATCTGTCAGGAACCCCAGACTACTCGGTAGCAAGGTTCTCAACACGTTATCAGCATGAGCCTCTACCGCCGACGCAGAATTGAAAAGGTGAGATACGAGGATTGTTCTAATCTCGCGTATGAATCCTATTATGCATCTACGCGCACGGCTACAATTTGCGGCGTTCTTCTTTCTTTTCCTTCTTGACAACTTGCGTGAGCACGGTTACTCTGCTTTTGTTTATGCCACAAGACACACTTTCAGCGGGGGGATCGACGCCCGCAGACTCGCGCGCCGGACCGACAGGCCTCCCGCGGCGACCGGCCCTCCCGCAACTCAACAGCGCGATGAAGTGCCTCCGCCTGCCGCCACCGGTAGTCTGCGCCCGCGCCACCTCGGTTTGGAGCCTCGCCAAGCAGCCCGACCACCTCGGCGCCGCCACCGCACCTCGGCTCCGTGCTCGCGGCGCAAGCGCAAGCCGCCTCGGCTCTGCGGCGCCTCGAAAGCGCCCGCCGCCGCTTCACCTCCCGCGTCGCGCCTCAAAGGTGCCGCCGCCGCGCTTCGCCTCCTGCACCCGTAGTGCATCGATCGGCCCGCCTCGGTTCCTACGCCAACGCCCAGTCGCTTTGGCTTCGTGCCCGCAAAGACGCCGCCATGTCGACCGGTGCCGCCACCGCAGCCCGCCACCGATCGTCGACCTCGGCAAAGCCGCGATTCGCACGTGTCCGCCGCCTTGCCTTCCGTGCACTTTCGCCTGCGCTGCGCCGGTCGCCTCGCTTCCCGTGTTTGAAAGTTTTAAGCACTTAATTTGAAATTATCTCGACTTGAACTAGATTTATGCTTAAACTTGATTCACTTGTTTAGGGAGAGTTTTGAGAAGCTTTTCTTTCTTCATGCATTGCATATAGACTTCTTTTTTTGTCTTAAATGAGTTTTATCTATTATGCAAATGAATTCTCATTCATATTATACACCTTGCTACTTTTCTAAAGACCATTGCTAGCTTAGTCATATCTAAGTTCATATTACTTTATTGTGCTAAGCTTGCTAAAATTAAAAATTGAGCCTTAATGAAAACTTGATCGTAGCTTTTACTTGTTGTATTTCCTCACTAGGTGCATATGCTACGTTTTGTGAAATCTTGGATTTCTACGAGAGTCTCTAGAGCAACTTGAGTGAAAATAGTTTGTTTCATACTAGAACCTTTCTATTGCTCATGAATCTAAGTGCTAAAATGATCAAGTATTGACTTGTGTGCGCTAAGATTGATGTCAACACTATACGTTCGTAAGACAGCTTCCCATTGCACTTAGGATGAACATGAAGTGTACTATGTATGACCAAGACCATTTTTTTAAATGTCATGTTTGAGATGGTTGGCTATGGCATGAGTCGACCAAGAATTGAGAAATGCAAAAGCCAACAACAATGAGAAAGAGAGTGAAGACTAGGAGGCCTTTGTTGATGGCTCCTAGTCGAGGATGTGTTTTGCTAAGATAAACTCTTCAAATCTCATTGTGTGTGTAAAAAATGAAGAAGAGAGTGAAACTTAGGAGGCCTTTATCGATGGATCCTATAGTTAAGGATGTGCTTTGCTAAGATAAGCTCTCTAAATCTCTTTATGTACATTAAAATCTAAAATTTGTATTCAACAAAGATGATTGAGCATGAAGGTTCTCTTTTACACTTGTAGCTTTCTAAAATTTTGATAGGGTTGAACTCTGGGTTATCTATTTTACCCATGACATGGTTCTGGTTTTAGTTTTGAGATTATGCTAAGTGTTGCTTTTGTTGAAATCATGCAAATACAGCAAAACCTTATTTTTGCTTGATGGTATGGATATTTGGAAATAGGCCACTGGATATGACTTAGTTTAGCATAATTTGAACTTGAGTAACTTTGTGTCATACTTTGCTCTTTGTGGTCATTTGAATAATCCTCAAAGCTCCTTTAGAATGCATCTTATGCATACATGTTTTTCTATTTTAATGCCTATATTGCCAAAAAGGGGAGAAACGTGAAAAAGGCATCTAATGTTTGAGCTTTCTGAGATTTTTTGGTATTAGAGCATTTGTGGACAACTTGTTCTTTCCTTGTGTTGCTTTAAATCTTACTTACCAACTTAGTCATAATCTTTGCTTTCTCTTGCATCTAGACTAAGTGTGGTTTTGCAATCAAATTGCTTTACTCTTCCTAATTTCAAACTAAAATTTATACCTTTTATGGCTTTGTCAATATACTCATCAAGGAGGAGATTGAGAGACCATATGGTGGTCTACACATGTTTTTAATGAGCATTTGATTGTGTTTGAGCTTGTGGTGCTCAGTTTTGAGTTTGAAATGTGTTTACTTTGGTATTGAGCAATTTGGTTTGAGTGGTCATGGTTGTGTCTTGAGTGGTCATTACCTTGCCTAGAGTGGTCGTGCCCTTAGAGTGGTTGTCTCCTAGAGTGGTCGTGCTTAGAGATGGCAATGGGTCGGGTCGGGTGCGGGTTTTACAAAACCCAACCCGACTCGAAATCCAATTGAAAAACCCGACTGAACCCGAATACCATATCGGGTAAAACCTATACCGAACCCGAATTGCACCAAATTACGGCAATTGCAGAAGCGGGTTTAATGTAATCTGAGTGGCAATAGGTTGGGTCGGTGTGGGTTTTGCAAAACCCGACCCGACAAGAAACCCGAACCCAAAAGCCCAAGTCAAACCCGACAGTGCCAAAACCCGATGGGTATATCGCGATATTTGAATTGCAGATGGGTACCATGAGTGAAAATTAAAACCCGAACCCATTTCGGGTACCCGACCCGAAAGAACCCATGGGTAAAAATTAAAACCCGAACCTGACCCGATCGGATGCCTAGAGTGGTCGTGCTCCTAAAGTGGTCATTCCCTAGAGTGGCCGTGACCTCTTGGGGAGTGGTCACAGCCAAGAGTGTCTTTGAGTCACAGCTTAGAGTGGTCATAGTCTAGAGTGGTTATAGCCAAGAGTGGTCATGGATTAGAATGGTCATGGATTAAAGTGGTCGCAAACTAAATGATCTAAGGTGGGATCTTTTGATGTTTGACGATCAATGTTTCTTGTTTGATTTCTTATGCATGTTATATGATGGTTTGCTTATGCGAGATGGTTGCAAAACTTGATGCTAGATCATGGTGAGGCGGAGGAGATCGGGACTAGGATAGGAGAGCCGAGATCTAGATAATCAAGGTGACAACTGGAAGATGACTAAGGCCAGGAAGTTGTTGGAAATCCGGATGCCAAGTGAATGGATGAGATGCTAACTTGAGCCCTACTCAAGCAAAGGAGGATTATTGGATCAAGGGTCTATGGTTGGAGTAGCGGTTAAGTTAGTGTATGGCCTCAAAACCTGTTATATTGTTAGGTTTCGCGTTAGTCCATATATGTGTGAGGGAGTAAATCTCAACCCTTGATGATGTTTCTTGAGGGCCAAGAAAGTCATCTAAAGGTGAAAGTTACTCCAAGTGTGCTATAAATTGAGGAGTGGAGGGATGCTTCCACACTAAGGCCATTCCCAGTGGGAGTTTCAACTGAGTTTCATTCTCATTAAATGACATGACACATCATTATGTTTGGTGACATGGCAAGGTAATTATGAAGAGAGAGATAGAGAGAGTTTCATAGGAGGTGAGAGAGTTTCATCTATATGAAATCTGAGATACACGGTTACCTAGACAAAAGCTGATGTGGCACTCTTAGAAACTGGAAAAATGAAACTATGCACTAGGAATAGCCTAAGTGTCTGAACCAAGTCTGAGGGTAGTCTTAGAGAAGGTTAATTTGGTTCTTTATGCTTCTTTGAGCTTTATCCACGTGGAAGTGTGGTTTTGTAACCATCCATCTCTAAGCAATACAATATCCAAGTTAATCTATGTTTTGAGTTTATTTTTGGTTCTTACATTTTTGTTTGGTTCTTTCTTGCAATTTGAGCTATGCTTCATCTCCTTCTACTTGCTATGTTTCTTCTAGATCTACGATGCATAAGAGGTTGAGGAGTTCATCTAGAATATACTCTAACCCAGCAAGATCAATTAGAACATACTCTTGCTCGAGTTTTTGGTCTCCCCTCTTTCCGAATCTTTGATCTATCTTGGGTTTCTTTTTCTCTTGATATTGTGCTATCACGGATGAATGATTGATGGATGAACCTTTTCTGGATTATATCCTAATCATCTATATAAACTTTAAACAAGATCTCTAAGGTTATTCTCAAGAAACCGATAGATCTTTTCTTGCACGTTTGAGGGGTGTTTCTTTGGTGTTCTTGTTTGCTGTGACATGTGAGAGATCCTTTAAGATTATCTTGATCATCAAATCCCCACGAGTAAGCATAGGGTAAAGTTTGTGAGTTTATCCCCGTCTTGGTAAAACCTTCTTTCAAACTAAAAAAGGTCAAAACTTTGACATCAATCTTTATGATTAAAGGTTGAAATAGTTTCTTAACATCTATAGGAAGGTCAAAACTAACATCGATCGTTGTTTTTGAAATTGTATTGATTATACTATTCACCTGAGAGTACGAACTTTTGCCAAGTCCTAGCTTGGTTGAGCTTTTTGATTAACCCTTTTAGGTAGAACAGTGCCTTGATTTTTTATGAAAAATCTTATTTGGCTTCTGTTCAACCCCCCCGCGCTCTTCTTCCCTCTTTCTGATCACCATTTTCCTTCACATGGGTTCGCTCGGTATTCTTGGCAGCCAAAAGGAGATGAGCACTCCCACAACAGTCATCAACGGGGATTTGTTTGCATTCAACCCACTTCTGAGATATTACCCACGTAGGTTTCAGCAGCTTTACAATGCATACCTTGATATGGACAAGTGCATGTATGGTCAACAGAAAGAAAAACAACATATCATCAATTTCATACTGCAGCCTGAGTCGTCTAGTAGTACTGTAAAGGTTGGTGTCCTCCCGGTCACTGGCCATCCTCGGACCGGAAAGTGAACACCTATGGAAAATGTATGCAATGACGACAGCGTGTGCAATTACTTTGCTTTTATCGTCGAGTTAAAAGAGCATGACGGACGCAGATCCTCTGCCTTTATTTTTCTCTGCCGTTAGGTGCCGTTGGGTCACTGCAGGTGGGTCCTTTGCTGCGTGGGACCCACTTGTCAGTGACTGACAGCAACGGCAGAGGATCTGCGTCCGAGCATGACCTATAGTACCAATCAACTTTGTTTACAATCCCGATGCTTTGCAGAAATATGGACAGAACTACCATCTGGATGTCCGATATCAGCATGTTGTATCGGACGCTCAGTGCAATTTTTTTTTAACGTGTATAACATTTTTTCCCGCATGCATATTTCTACTGTTATCGAAGGAAAATATTTCACGCGTAGGAAAAAAAATCACGTGTAAGAAAATAATGTTGCAGCTATCCGGATTGACATTTCTACTGTTATCGAAGGAAAATGTTTCACACGTACACTACTACAAAAAACCTTATTCTTATCGGTCTATCACTTGCGGTTCGGCTAGAACCGGCGATGATAACTACTACAACCGGTTCAAAAGCTAAACCGGCAATTTTTATATAAGTTTTGTCTCCATCCGACTCCGTATGTAAAAGTTATGATTTTTTAAAAATATTAGCCTGTTCGGAATACGAACTGTCAATAAGAACCGGCAGTGATAATAATATTACTGCCGGTTCGGAATCGAACCAACAATGATACTATTTTTTAAAAAAATCATAACTTTTACATACGAAGTCGGATGGAACAAAATTATATGAAAATTGTAGCTCTCGATGAGATCTACAACTTTTAGTTGACAACTTTTTATTTGAAGTCATTTAGACGTCCAAATAATCGTTGAAACGTTTGAATATGTAGAGATAAAAGTTTTCAACGATTATTTGGACGTCTAAATGACTTCAAAAAATGTTGTCAACTTCAAAGATGAGATCTCATCGAAAATTCATATAAGTTTTATCTCCATCTAACTCCGTATGTAAAAGTTATTAATTTTTTAAAAATATTAGCCTATTCGAATCTGAACTATCGGTGAGGCTATTATCACTTCTTGGTTCTCAGCAAGAACCGACGGTGATAATAGATTACTGGTTCGGAGTTAAACCGGCAATGATACTATTTTTAAAAAATCATAACTTTTACATACAAAGTCGGATGGAGACAAAATTTATATGAAAATTGTAGCTCTCGATGAGATCTACAACTTTGTAGTTGACAACTTTTTTATTTGAAGTCATTTAGACGTCCAAATAATCGTTGAAACTTTTGAATATGTAGGTATAAAAGGAACATATATCTTATACTTGTTGAGAACTGTGTGTTAGGTGAGATAGTAAGCAGTGTTTACGCGAAGTAGTAGGTCACAGGTTCGAATCCTAGCAACCGCACGCGCGCGTATTTCGTGCGAAAATCGTGTGACTTGTGACTTATCGTGTGTAATAGTGCATACAGGTTGGTTCAGGTGCAAATAAATATATTTTTTGATTTTATCAAGCGATTTTTGGATTTATACTATCACTGCCGGTTCTAGTTTGAACCGGCAATGATATAAACTATCAGTGCCGGTTCTAATTAGAACCGGCGTGATCTGAACTATCATTGCGGTTCCACAACCCGATGATATCGACTATCACTACCGATTACGTACTGCCGGTTCCAATACCCGGCAGTGATGTCAATTTGGAACCGGCAGTGATGTGGTGTTCTGTAGTGGTACGGAAAAAATTGTTTCACGAGTAGAAAAAAATATTGCAGCTTCCAGAAAAATCGGACGTCCGGCTCTTAGCAATTCCGCAGAAATATTTGAGCGTTAATTTTTAGAAACATATTACCTGAACATTACAGTCCTTGTTCCGAAAAGACAGACAAATATAATTAGAATGTCACTACTACCGAACTGGCCTTCAGTACCGATTAAAAACAGTCTTTAGTACCGATTTTTTAAGCGATACAGACTATCCGGGGCTGATGCTCAAGAGTCAAGAACATCCTTAGTTCTTGTCACACACCCTTAGTTCTCGGATTAGTGCAATTGTTTAATCGAAAACTTTTCCGTGGCCAGCATAATTAAATGGCCACTTGTTTGTGATCTATTTTTTGGAATTAGCGAAGACATGTACGGGACAACAAAGACAAACAATCGAAACCACAAAACCACACCCACAACCAGCTTTACGCTAATAAGCCTATCGGTGCGGGTAATTAGGTACAGCTTAGTTAAATCAAGATATTATATTGTAAATAATATGAATAGTAAATAGTAATAATAGAAATCAGATCTAACCGTACCTTTTTTTAAAGGTATTATAGACTTTGTCCTCATCAACTCTGACCACCACTCTGGTCTAAACATTACCTCTCCAACTACTATCAAAATGGTCCAAATGTGTTTGCCACAATAGCGAAGGTAAATAGTTCTAAGAAGGGATGCAATTTTCTTGCAAGAAAATTTTTTGCTTGCCTACTTCAATATCTAAATCAGATGAGAGTACAGAAAAAAAAATAATTGTACAGGTTTATAAGAGACCTACGAGGATTGACCGATTGACTTAGGCTCTGTTTGTTTCATTTGGGATTGTAAAAACAGCTTTTAAAAACTAGATTGTAAAAGCTGGATTGTTAAAAAGCTAGAGGTTGAAAGCTCATGGTTGTTTGGTAACCCAGATTATAGTTAGGGCAATGGTGGGTAATTTTGGTTGAAGTTGGGAAAAGCTAGGAAAGTCAGGGGCAATGGTGGGTAATTTTGGTTGAAGTTAGATGGGTATTGTGGTCTTTTGTAAAAAAAAAAGTGGAAAAATGGGAAAGAGTGGATTATGGGATTGCTACAATCTGCCTCCAATTATTATAATCTAGATTAAAAACTTCTTTGTTTGTTGCCCTTCCAGACTTTTAAAAGCTGCTTTCCACAATCTCTAGCTGAAACAAACAGGGCCTTACACGGTTCATGTCTATACAGAAAAATGGCGAGAGAGAGTTCATGGGAGATTATTCAATTTCATCATGTCCTCCATTATTTAAACAAGCTTCGTAAATGCATTAGTGGAGCACGGTTGTGGTGCAATCAGTCCTCCGTGCAATCACCGTGCAATCCAACTAAGAAAAGTTTCGAAAAATTCTGAAAAAAATCATGGATGTACATCTCATCTTACCCCATCTACATATAAAATTTCATGATCAAATTCGTCCTATGCTAGAAGTTACAAAAAGACAAATTTCTGACAAACTTAAAAGTTCAAATGCACCTCAAATTTGTCTTTTGTAACTTCTACATAGGACGAATTTGATCATGAAATTTTATATGTAGATGGGGTAAGATGAGATGTACATCCATGATTTTTTCAGAATTTCGAAACTCTTTTTTAGATAATTTTAGTTATTGAAATTAATAAGGAAAGAAACAGATAATATGTTTGAAAATATTAAAGTTGGCACTAAGATTTATGTTGAATGCACTGACATATTATGCTGGTACGAAGTAACAAAAAAGTCTTCATGCGCAGGGTACACTACAAAAAAAAAAAGAGTAAATGCAGACCAAATAACACAAACACTGCTACATACACTGGCTAGTTGATTCCTATGAAGCGGCCTGCGACCTAATGCATTTGCCACATCCAACCTAAGCTAAATACAACTGTTTTAGAGATGGGCATGTGTTGGCCTCCTGCTCACCGGCCGGCCTTTGTCAGGTGGTTTCTCTTCGTTGTCACCTAGACATCTTCAGCTCCGTCCAAATATTAGAGTCCAAACACGTTAGTGTTGTTTACAAATTCTGGTTTAATACCTTCTTGCCTTCTCAGCCAGCTAACTTTGTTAGTCCAAACTCACATTGGTAGACAGATACTTGCCCAATGCAACCATTGAAAGACAAAACCATTTACGATCAATTCTATGCCCAGTAACCTATAACTAAGTGCTACGCCTTCAAAGCATGGCACATCTTCAAATTACAAGCATCTAACCTGTTGTTCCCTTCAGAAATCAGAACCAAAATTAGTTTCCCACACATGGACAAGTTTCTGCCCAGAGTTGTAGCTTGCCTTGTAACCAGATTGATCTTCCACTTAGTTGTCACAAACAAAAAGCAGATATGTGTTGAGCAGAAGCTAAGAAGGCTCCAACTAGTACTGCTCAAGGTCCATGCAACTATTGAAGAAGCTGAGGTACGCCACATCACAAACCAGCAGATGCTACTACAACTAGAGAAGTTCCTCGATGGCATGTACCAAGGCTGCTATGAACTCGACCATTTCCAGTGTCAGAACATAAAGGAGGGTATGTCTGATGAGGTGCAACAAACCTTCACATACTCCCTAGTTAATCCAGCAAAACGCTTACGCATGATTGCAAATAAGACCAAAGTACTAGTATTTGGCGATAGTGATGTAAATAGGTTAATAGCTGTCCTAGAAAACTTAGAAGCTATTGTTGCAGATTTGCACGAGTTCAACACATTGCTGGGGCACTACCCACGTAGATTTCGGCAACCTTTTAGTGCATACCTTTATATAGATAATTGTATGTTCGGTCGACATTTAGAAAAACAACAAATCATCAACTTCTTGCTCCAACCAAAACTCACGTACAGTACTACAAAAGTGTACATTCTACCAATCATCGGTGAACCTCAGGTAGGAAAGAGAACTCTTGTGGAGAACGTTTGTAGTGATGAGAGGGTGAAGAATCACTTCTCTTTTATTGTCAATTTAGATGGTAATGATTTAGAAAGTGGAGAGTTAATCACAGGAGGAGTCACTTTGCTGACAGAAAAGCAAAATTTTATCTCATGTAAGTCTTTGGTGGTAATTGAAATTACTTCTGATGTCGATAAAGATACATGGAGAAGGTTCTACTTATATGCATGCAACTGTATGGCAGAAGGGAGTAAGATCATACTGATTAGTGCAATTGAGGAGGTAGCACAGTTAGGAACAGCAGATTCTTTGAGGCTTAAGCGTATTTCTGAGGAGGCGTACTGGTACTTTTTTAAAGTACTGTCCTTTGGAAGCACAAATGCAGAAGAGCATCCTAAATTGGTAGCCATAGCAATGGAGATAGCAAAGATGTTCATGGGATGTTTCATCGCTGCTCATACATTTGGTCATGAACTTAGAGCTAATATGAACTTCCAGTTCTGGTCTCATGCACTGAGATGTGCTTCGGGGCGTACTAAATGGAACTGTAATACTCTCTGGAAGCACCCAACATCTTCACCCAAGAAAAATATAGCTAAAAACATTTGGGTGATAATATTTTGTTCAAGCCTGAATCGTGGCATTTCAGGGAAAAGCAAAAGACATGTTATCCATGGGAAGCTGCCAAAATTAACCACTCATGATATGTTAAGATCAGGTTATATGGCAATTCCTCCAAGAATGAAGTTCGAGGTCACATGGAGATCTCCATTACCACCGTATGATGACTTTGTAACTACAGCTGTGAGAAAAAAAATTAAGCCCCTCCATGTCTAACAAATGTGATGTAGATGCGGTTTAGCGTTTGCCGAATTCATCAATAATTTTTACATTGTCTATATCCTTGTAATGCCTATGAGAGTTATTTGGTTCTCTTCTAGATTCTAATGATGACTTGACATTCATGGCTATCATTTGTGATGTTGCGATGAAACTGAATGATTATTGGCAATGTCATGAGATGGATATTGAATAATGTGACTATCATTTCCTGGATAAAATCTCACCATGTATATAAGACTTCGGTGAAGCATCTAGTTCAAGAATGCGTACTGCATTGTCCCCTGGAGAACATATGGAAGAATATTTCTTCCATCCTCAGGGTTTTACATATGTCGGGACCTGAATGTAACATTCCGAAAATTTCAAAAATAGTAAAATAAAAAATGAAATTTAAAAAGGGAATTGAATCAAATTTCAATTGGAATCAAGATTTTGATTTAAAACAATATATTTTTCCTTATTTTAATAAGAAAGATTTCAAAATTAAAATCTTATCTTCCAAAAAGAACAAACTATGAAAATGAGTTTGAAATGTGATTTTAATTTGAATTTATATTTTCTGAATTTTCTAGCAATATTGATTTTTCTTGAGTTTTTGCTTAAAAAGAAAAGTCAAATATTTTGAAATGGTAAAATGGTAAAAGTAAAAGGTAAAAGTAAAATATAAAAAATATACAAAATAATATTAAAATAATGGAACACTCTATAACCCTAATCATGATTTTTGAGATGATCTGAATGTAATAAATTAAAGATAACATATGGTAATTAAGGGTGGCAATTGTACCCGCGAGTTTTGCACCCGATCGGATCGGGTTCGGGTTTTAATTTTTACCCGCGGGTTTTTCGGGTCGGGTACCCGAAATGGGTTCGGGTCGGGTTCAGGTTTTAATTTTCACCCGCGGGTAACCATCGGATACCCGTCGGGTTTGACTCGGGTTTTTGGGTTCGGATTTCTTGTCGGATCGGATTTTGCAAAACCCACACCCGACCCAACCTATTGCTACTCGTATTACACAAACCCGCCGGGTACCTGTCGGATTTCGGGTACCCGCTGGGTTCGGGTTCGGGTATAGATTTTTACCCGATATGGTATTCGGGTTCGGATCAGGTTTTTCAATTCGGGTTTCGGGTCGGATCGGGTTTTGTAAAACCCGCACCCGATCCGACCCGTTGCCATCTCTAATGGTAATCATGGAATAAGATATCTGATCCAGATCTTGTTAGATTCTTTTAGAAATCTCCAGGGCTTATCTAATGCCAAGATTTTTATCGTGTCAACACCAGATCATTATCCACCTCTAGTAAAAATATAAAAAACTTAAAACTTACATTTGAAGTCTTTAAAAATTCAAAAATAGAAAGTAAATAAATATAAAATAACAATGTTATAATTTGTAGAATTTAAATATAATATATAAAAATATGAACATTTTACATAAGATAAACTTTGTCATCTAAAATCTTCATAAAATCTACATAAAATATTCATCTCAAATTTATCTTCAATTAAATAAAAATCAGAAAATGGAAAATTTGGCAATATGTATTGTCAGAATTTTATGAAATTTTCTACAGTGAGTTTTAACTTGATATTTTTACTGGATAACAAAGCTTATCTTTCCAATCTGTACAAAAACTTTCATAAAATATTATTTCGGTTTGGTAGCTACGATTATCCCTTTCTCTTCTCACTGGCCAGTGGGCCCGACCATCATGTAGCTGAAACCTACCGACCAGGAAGGGCATTGCCTCACTGAATTTTTTTAAATAATATATTTTTTTAAGAAATTATGACATTAATACGTGGATTTGAAAAATTGCAAGAATAATACACTGTAGCCAAATGGTTTGGCGAAATAGTAGTTTTGGTCATTTGGTTCGACGAAGATGCTATTTTCGCCAATTCATTGGGCGATTATACGTTAATCCGTGATTTACTCCAAACTCTGATTTAGTTGATCTTGGACTCTATGTGAAACTTATCAAGAGGGCTACAATCTTCACCTATTTTTAAGATTTAAGCAACCATAGATATTTTTAAATATTAAAAAAACAAAGACTCTGATATTTTAGACTACATTAGAATCTTTGTTTTTCTGATATTTAAAAATATATATGGTTGCTTAAATCTTGGAAATAGGTGGAGATTGTAGTCCTCTTGATAAGCTTCATATAGAGTCCAAGATCACCTAAATTGGAGTTCGGAGAAAAAGTTACGAGCATTTTAGTAGCCGACTATTTTAGCCAAATGGTGTGACGAAAATAGGTATTTTTGCCACACCATTTGGCGAAAATAGATTGCTGATTGTCATTTCGGTTTAAATCGCATTCTAATCATGAATTAACGTATAATCGCCCATGAATTGGCGAAAATAGTATCTTCGCTGAACCGAATGGCGAAAACTGCTATTTTGCCAAACCATTTGGCTACGGTGTATTGTTATTGTAATTTTTTAAATCCACACATTAATGTCGCAATTTCTTTAAAAGATATATATTATTTAAAAAAATTCCTCACTTCTCCCTACCATCTGCCCCGACACGTCAGCAGCTCATCCTCTCTAGGCCCTTCTTCCCCCTTCCTCTCTCGCGTGCACAAAGACAGCAAGCTACCGCAATTTGTGTCGCCCAAGGTCATTGCCACCTAAGAGCATCTCCAACAGTTACTTAAAACTAATCCCAATACATGATTTAAGGGTTGATTGAGAAAAAATGATCTCCAACCGTTCCTCATTCGATGTCCCAATAAGTTCGCACGCCCTAAACTCGCCCCCTCCGTCCTCAATTTTCCGCGCCACACCGCGCTCCCAATCCCGGTTTCGCGTTCCTCCCGCCAAATCGCGTCGCGCCATCCCGCCATCAACGCCTCGTGTCGCTCACGGCTGCTGACTTCCCATGTCAACGCCGGCCGCCACGAGAGGCCTCGCCTTCTTCTCCGCATGCTCTGCGACCCGACCTCCGCCGCTCTCCGACCCTTCCCGCCCGCCCTCCGCTCGCCCTCAAGTCCTCCACCGCCCTCAGCGTCCCCTCCGCCGCCTCCTCCTCGCCCTCGCCGCCAAGTCGGCGGCCTCCTCTCACAGCCCCTTCACCGCCTCCGCCTGGTCGCTTCCTCTCGGTGCTGCTCCTCCCCGCCCTCGCCCGCCGCTGTTCGACGACAGTGCCTGCCGCAGCGCCGTCGTGCAGCTCCATGATCTCCGTCCACATCCGCTCGGGTAGCGTCGCCACAGCGGTGCGGCCTTCGACCTCATGGACGTCGCCCGTACTGGTCCTTCTCTCTCGGCTTCTTATGACGTGTGGTGTTCTTGAATCTTGATTCGATCTGCTTCGTTGTAGAGGTGGTCACTGAGCTCGATGCGGTGGCCAGCTTCAGCGAGATCGTGCCGGACACCGTCGTGTTCGATGATTTCGAAAGTAACCACTGATTCTTTGCTCTCGAGTCTTGACCCTTGGAATTTGGTTGGTTGATGGAAGTTCATACATTATACTGTTAACTAATTGCAGGTTTGTGCCGACGGCTGCCACGGTGAGCTCCTCGCTGCTGCTTGGGATCACTGGGCTCCCGGATACCAAGTTCAAGGTGAGGAGCTATTGAAATGTTAACTGAATCTTACACTGGAACAGTAACATGATTAGTGTTCGGGCTGTGTGATTGTTCAGTTTCAATATTACTAGCTCTGTTAATCTGAGGAATTGAACAGAGAAGAAATTTGGCAGGCCCTGGCGAATGTTGGAGTTGAATTTTAGTCTACAATCTATTCCAGTTTGTATGGTTGTTCCAGTTCCAGTCTCATTCGAGTCTGCAGTATCCTGTAGTGTGTGCTTGTCAGGTATGGTTGCTTTTTTACAGTGTCTGTAGGGACTAAGTCAAAATATTTTTGGGGGAAAAAATAGGAGCTGTTGGAGCATGGATTTTTTTTTAGCCCAAAAACTTTTAGGTAGCTCCCAATCTAGGATTATTGGGAGTGAAATTATTAGGAACTGCTAGAGATGCTCTAATCTAGCACTCATCTGCCTTAGGGCAACCACGAGTCCACGACTGGCGAGCCCATACCCTGCACCCTTGAAAACTCAAGAAAAACCCCCGATGCCACTTGATCAGCCACCGCAATCCAGGTTCGCGTTCAAATACTGTTGAAACCGCCATAGCCAGCTATAAAAGCTTCCCAGGTCCTCCAAAACGCTGAGCATCACTTCACTGCCTCCCCCAAATGCACAGCCAACATCTAATTGCGCCCATACTCACCCAAAACCGCCATTTTGGCCAAGCAATAAAGAAATAGGGAAAACTTCAATTCGCCGTATCCCGCCGTATCCAGTGAACCACAAAGCAATTCGCTCGGTATAAACCCTCTCCATAGCATCCAGAATCCATAACCAACCTCAATTGAAGCCCTTCTTCTCCGGTGAGCAGCCGCACCAAGCACCTTCGCCGCCGCCCACGCATGGTGAGCACTCTTTCCATCTGCTCTTTTTCGTGGTTAAGTGCTAAAATGGAACCTCCTTTACTCCTTGATGCTCATCGTGGTGAAAATGAAACGTATGAACCCTTGATTTTGTTGCCCCACCGGTAGGCCATGGCCGCCGCCGCCCCCTCTCGGTGGCCCACCATTTTTCACCAACTCTGTCACGGACCGCCCTTTTCAGGAGGTGCATATAAATACCTTTGCAGCTACCCAAGATTTTAGCTGCAGGTAACCAAGTGTACATTGCTTGATAAAAAGCAATTGCGAACATTTTATAGATGAAATAGGGGCCTAACGACCAAGATTTTACAAAAGGTGCGGCTGGCACCGAATACATTACAGAACACCCATAGGAAACGCTTGAGCAAATAGATCAAGGCCTCCAAAACCAATTAACTTCGTCACCTACGGTCTTACGGATCTCGCCGACTTCAATTGAAATCTAAAGAGGATTAGGAGCAAGGGTGAGTACACAACCGTACTCAACAAACCACACGGAAAGTTCTGAATATTACATGCGATGATAAGCGAGTGAGGTAGGCATGAGTTTTAAGTATTGTGGATGCAAGTTGGAAACATCACTTTTTATTTTACATTTGAAACACAAATCATAATTAGCAATATATAAATCAGGGGGGGTTATCTTGCAAAGTTCACCTTCACGACAAGTTTTATTTATAAAAGCTACGAGGCGCGATTCTGAGAATCACCCTAGATTAACTCCGCTTTATTAACCGGAAGCACGGCGTATTCGAATACTATTGATATCACTCTGCAGAGGTGCTCAGCCTTACCCACAAGACATCTACGGTCATTAATGCCACCGGAATCAACATGCAACTTTTATGCATGCGGCCCGGCCGAGATAATCATAGCATTTCGTTGAACTTCCTCCTAGCTCCTACCCAAGAGGTTGTTGTGCCCACATACCCAGAGGTCCCACGGGCGAGCGAGAGTCCTTTGCACGGTCACAGTGGACACCTACTGTTGTGTGAACTGGATGGGCGCACCACTCCCGTTCCACCCCCAACAACGATGCTTTCCCATTCCTCCACGGGGAATGGGGACTACTAATAGGCATTCGGGAAGTACAATGTACTGAGCTAAGTTGGACCAAGTCAATGAGATTGGCCGACCCAACTTGTGGTTGAGCGGGATCTGAAGTTATTTTCTTTGCCCAAGACGTCGGTCCTTAAACGCCAAAGACTTAGCCAAATGACAAACCACAAACCATTGGTACCAATGCACCACCACCATACCTCAACCATTGGCCTCGTCATCCGGTTGGGGATTGGTAAACATCCACCTTCCGTGGTCCGCCCAATGCTGTGCCCCACACCGTAGCAATTTCATAAAAACCAACAACATTCAATCCATCTCTCGGAGATTTTAAGCATTTGTCTAAAAGTAGTAAATGTATAAATTGCTACATCTACGAGGGGTTCATTATTTTATATCTTAGGGTTAAAAGGAATTAAGGCATAACAACAGGGTTAACATTGGGATTTATCTAGTTTATGTCATTCGAAATTACCACATTTTCTAATTTTCTAAAATAGCAAAATAATGCAATACAAGAAATATACATAAATACTGTAGTGGAACTGGGTTCAACATGTTCAAGGAGTGTGGCTTGCCTTGCGTGGTTAAAGGTTCGCCTAACGAGAGACGGTCGATGTCGTGTCTGGCTTCGATCGGCGCTTGCTCCTGACGCGGCTCCAAGAACTGCTCCGGCTCCGAGATTCGTGCCAACGGTTGCGTTGATGTCGGATCTAGCGCGAGAAAATGCAAACAATAAATGAATAAATCAAAACAAAAAAAAGCAATGGAAAGGAAAATCGAGAGAAAAATGGGATCGGAGCTCGGGGTATTGCAGAATTTTGGACTTGGTATGGCGAAACGGAGATCATTTTGGACTCGGCTGACTCGAGGCGGTCAAGAAAATGTATTTTTGGCATTTTCGGATTTTTGGGGAATTTTTCTGGAATTAATAATTGATTTTCGGATTTTCCAATTAAAATCCGAATTGAAATTGAAAAAAGTGCTTCTGCGTATTTGGGCGCCTGATGCTGGAGATTCGCCCAGGCGAGATAAATGGGCCAGCTCATTGGTGCGCCAGAGCGGCTGACAAGCGGGACCCAGACACCTGGTGAGAGGAGGTGACAAGCGGGGCCATTGGCAATGTGTGAAGGAGCCAGCAGGTGGGGCCAATGTGGCGGCGAGAGCGGAGGAGAGTGGGGGGGGCCACATGGCGGCGACGAGGAAGCAGTAAGCGATCGGCGAAGAAGATTTCACGTCTTTGAGAAGACGGATGGCGATCTTCGGCCGTGAGGAGAAAGAGAAGTGGCGGGGAGAAAAGAAGAGCTCATGGTGAACTCGGCGGCGCGTGAAAACGACGGTGAGAGAAAGGAAGGCGGCGATGACGACCTGCGAATGCCGAGCGAGAGAAGGTGAGCGTGGAGCGGGTGAATGGCGGCGTGTGGGAGGAAAAGAGAGGGCGGGAAAGTGGCAGAAGCTCTCTGCGATGCTCGGGGCAAAGAAATGAGGGCTCGGGCGAGTTTCTATGGCCGGATTTCACAAGAAGGAGTGCGGCGGCTCGGTGTAGAAGAACAGCCGGAGCCGAGGAAGAAGAAGTTGGAACTGGCGATTTATTGCTCGGCGACGTTGAAGAAGTGGCTAGGGAGAACGAGGAAGGCCAGGGGAACGTGGGAGGCTTCTAGTCTTGGCTCGGCGTGAATGAAAACGGCAAGCGCTTCGGTTTATAAAGGGTTAGGCGGAGAGATACACTGGCGAGGGTACTCGAGTGGCGAAAAGACAAAGCGGAGCGGAGGATTGGATCGGCGATGGAAGCGACCTTGGCCTGCTGTGGCGAGGAAACGAGCTCCATTGGTTGGGCGGTTTAGGCGAGTGAGACAGTCTTGGCGGAGGTGAGAGAGGCGCAGTGGGGTACTCGAGTGGTGAAGCGATCGAGCAAGCGAGAAATGATGGCGGCGAAGCGCTTTGTGCTGCTTTGCGAGAGGAGAACGAGCTCCATCGATTAGGCGGAACGGCGGCGTGGCGGATAATGCGTCTGTGGAGAAAAAGCGCCATAGGCGGCGTGGTGGCGACAGAGACGAAGCAGGGTGACGGAGAGCAAGTCGAGCATGTCGGTAGCGTCGAAGAAGGATCGGCGTCATGGATTAGGCGAAGGCGCGCAAGCAGGATTAGGCGGAGAGGATGGGCGAAAGCAGGGAAGACGATGTGAGCAGGGCGGCCAGTCACGAAGCAGGCGAAACACGCCGTGTGCGATGGCATTTTAGGCGGCCAGGAGAGAAAAAAACAATGGGGTTAGCGTCGTGTCTTGTGAGAAAGGAGGAGTGGGCGCATGGCGTTTAAATTGGGGCGTAGAAAGGCGGGTTTAGGGCGCGGTAGCGTGGGAAAAAGCAGGGCCTTAAAAGGTAAGTGGAAATGGGGTTGACTTTCCCCAAAGGAAAGTTTCTAATTAAAAACCGGGTAAATTCGAAATAAATTTGGCAAAATTTCAAATAAATTTCGAATAAATAATTAAATCAAAATTTTGAAATTTTAGGGTTATTTCAAACTCCATGGCCGTGTGAGCTTCCCCTGGGTGTGCGGTGAGCCGGAGCAGCTTCTCCTGCTACTGATTCGCCGGCTCCGACAAAGGATCGCCGCCAGTGAGCTCGGGTCCGACCTCCCCTGTTTGTGGCCACTGACCAGCTAGCCCTTTTGGTAGCCTCTCATGCGCGCATGTGCCACTATCATTTGGGCCCGGCTTGTCAGCATTTAGGGGTGGCAATTTGGTGGGTATCTCCGGGTATGACTACCGCCCACCTAAATCCAAAATCCAAAACCATACCGTCCACCCAAACCCATTAAACTTATCGGGTACAGATCTATGCCCATACCTAAACCCGATAGGTACCCGATACCAAATGGATACCCATAGGTAGCAGGCTATACTGAAAACAGAGAGTTAACATGTGTTATAAGTGACCAATTATACTCCACTTCATTTCATTTAATCATCATGATGGCTTATAGGTGGCTAATGATACTACAAGTTCAAGTGAGTATATATAAGATATTTGATGGCAAATACTACACTATTCCATAATATTTTCATAGAAACAAATGTGTTTTCATGGATATTGTATTTGGCTTCGATGAACAAGATGATAAGCATTAGAGTAAAATGTGGGACAATGATATGTAAGCTCATTCAATGACTAAGATAAGATAGGAAACTCAATTGATCTGCATTTAACTCAGTCACATAACATACACTCAACATTTATGATTACGGTGATAGTAGAGATGCCAACACAATAGAGCATCGTCTAAAAGAAAGCACGATATATGTGCAACAAATTCAGAGCATGATATGTGCAAAACAAATTCAGAGTATGGTATGTGCAAAACAAATTCAGAGCATAATACATGCTCAATAAGTTTCTAAACATAGCATTACCTTTTAAAGCCTTATGTATGTCTCAGCCTCTCATTTAGATAGTTACGGTTTTAATTTCTAATATATATTTTAAAAAGTGGGGCTCATATGTCATAAGATACCCATCGGGTACCCATGAGTACAAATTGACACCCACACCCATCCTGTGTCCTTATCGGGTACCTGAAGGATCGATAAAGTTGCCTAGAGGGGGGTGAATAGGCGTAATAAAATTTAAAACTAATTTAGCAACGGAATTATCGGAATATCCGACTTTGATATCGGACTATCCGATTTATATCGGTCTATCCGATACTATAGGTCGGACAATCCGATCAGAGCGCAATAAACCCTAAAAGGTAGATCTGAGAAATTTGAGAGGTTCGATTTCTACCAAATAAAATTTCTGAGCAAAGGCAACTACCAGAGTACTAGATCAACCAATATCTACCGCAAATAGCTACCAAATACTTGAATCCCCAATGATTAAGTCAAGAGCACACGGGGACAAATAGAAAACTCACAAACCAAGGACATGCAGCAATTTTTCCCGAAGTTCGGATCTTTGAGGAGATCCTACGTCTCCGTTGAGGAGGCACAAAGCCCGGGTCCCTTTCGACCACGATCCTCCCGGTGTTGCACAAAGCACTCGCCGGTTTCACTTCTTAATCTCTTTCCTTACGGAGGTGGAATCGGACCTTCACAAACTCCGGCGGCTTCCCACACGAAGATTGGGAGCTCACCGGTGACTCCTAGCCGTCTAGGAGACCTCAATCTCCAAGAGTAATAAATAGAGTGTAGACCCGCTCTTGAAAATCACCCTAGTGCTCAAATGGACTTTCTCGGTTTGAAATCAAGGCACTAGAAAACCACTTGCTCAAATCTCTCAACAAATATCACAAAGATGAACACAAGAGAGAGCAAGAGAGCAAAGGAATAGCAAGAGTGAAGTAAATGCTCAATGTCTTGGTAGGTGTGTGTTAAATGAGAGAGGGTGGGGTATATATAGCCAAGACACAAAAAAAGTCGATTACGTCTGTGTCGGACCCACATCGGACTATCCGATGACATACATCGGACTATCCGATCGGTGCAAATTTCGAGATCAACTCCACTCGAAAAATCAAAAAGCTGCGAGAAAAGCACACATCGGACTATCCGATTTCACACATCGGATGTTCCGATGTTTCGAGAGAGTTTTCAACGAACTCAAGAACTTCCAAAATCTTTCTAAGTCCACATCGGATGTTCGATCTTAAACATCGGAATGTCCGATGTTTCGAGAGTTCGATCCAGGACTTAGAAAAATTTCGAATACATCGGATGTTCCGATATTTACCATCGGACATTCCGATGTTTCCGAGAGATCCAAGGAAAAGACTTAGAAAATTTTTCAAACAACATCGGACGGTCCGATATAAGCTATCGGACAATCCGACTTTTCCGAAGATCCCGACGAGCACCCACACTCACAGGAGAATCCGATACTATCGGACTATCAGATATCGATCGGACTATCCGATATTATCGGCCTAAAATGAAAACAAGGTGTGTGGTGCTTGGTGACTTCAAAACTTGTTTGGTAAAGGATGTTCATCGAGCACGAGATCATTTCTAGAGTACCTATACCCATCCTCTTGATAGTCTGGCGATCCTATTGACTCAATAAACATAAAAAGTCTACGCTAGGTCGACGCTGTTCTTCCTTGGACTTTTGAGGGTCACCATAATCCATAGATGTCTTCCTTTTGGGACTAACACCTGCTCATGCACTCATTTAAGCCATTAGTCCCTTAATCGTTTGTCATTAATCACCCAAAACACAATTAGGGGTCTAGATGCACTTTCAGTACCCAAACCCAAAAACCCATGAGTCTAAAGTACTACCCGTACCCATTCTTATCGGATCAGGTACTCACGGGTACCCAAACCCATGGGTAAAACTGCCATCCCTATCAGCACTTGAGTTTGAGGCCAGCCGAAAAAGGAAAACGTATTTCCAACCCGAAGCGTTATTTCCCTTTATAGCAAATTTCCTAAGTACCAGTTCATTTCAAAACCCTAGCATATTCATTTGCCCATATCTTTTGAAATTCAAGTCCAAATAAATGAAATAAATTTTTATATTCATCTAAAATCATGTAGATTTTGAATATACAAAAATATTTTTAAAATTAACTCTGTTTAAATTTTTAATTTAAATGTAAAGAAAGAGGTTAAAATATGCCACATATAGAATTTTTGAAAATGAGCTCCAATTTGAATAAAAGAAATTTCTAGAATCCTTAAGTCCTCAAGATCCCAAATATGCAAAAATACTTAGGATTAAGTATATAAAATATCTATGTTATATAATAAGGTAAGTAAATGGCCTAATAATAATCTAAATAATTTTAACCTCTTGAATTTGAAGTTATAAATAAAAGGATACATAATTTTTGCCTCTGAATTTTTAAAATAAATAAAAATAATTCATAAGGCAATTTGTATCATTGCATCGTCAAAAATTGTTAACATATATGTGAATATATGAGATCAACTAAAGAACATATAAAATCATAAAACAACCTAACCTTAAAACCCACTTGTTTTCTATAGATTGTTTTTATTTGATTTTCTATCTCGTATTATTTTTTCCTTATTAACTTTGTCAGTTGGTTTATTTCCATCCAGACGGATCTTAATACTGGAGCTTCTTTTAATCTTCTTTGCAGGATTTGGCATGATCTGATTGGAATCTTTTCCCGTGGCAGATGAAGAACAGGGCAACTTTTGTTCTTGTTGGTGAACCAACAGGGCACATGATGCCCCTTTTGCTTCTATACCTGATTCTACATCTGAGATTACAGATAAGAAAAGTGTATTCAGCAGTAGTTCAGGAAAAAAATAAAGAAATCTTCCGAAAAAAAGGCAGTGATTTTCAACATACCAGGTGCATACATAGGTCCCGGATCATCAAAGCTAACAAAACCAGCTGGCAGTGTCTCAAGAAAATGTTTGATGGCCTTACAAAATGACAAATTTGGTAAGAGGTCATTAATAGTGCACCTGGAGGATGAACACTTTGGACATTTTTTCATCTCAGTCAAAGCAGAAACTATACCTGCAGAACCAAAATAATAATTTAAAATTTTCAAAGTGAACGGGAAAAATATAGAATATTAGAATGCGCTATTCTTTGTTAACATAAAAAATAAATTGTATATCCTGAATATACTAGACACGGACTATATTATTAGACAAACTAAGAAATTTGTCAAACTCTGGATCAGCAATATAAAAACCTAACAAGGCAAACAAAATTCATTATAAGAATGAACTGCAGGGAGGAGCTGGGAGCTGCAGCGAAAACCCACGATGGCCTCCTCACCAATAGTTGAACAAAAAATATTATTAGAATAAACTAAGCTACTCAATGTGGCAAATGTCAAGCAAGAACAATTCAGATCAATTATCCCATTCCCTTGTGTCTGGCATGAATTGGCAGTGGGAGATGCTTGCAGGTGTAGCACACTACTGAGAGGTCGCATAAAATGTCCTACGAAGATATTCAGAAATCTAATAGTGATTTGAATAAATGTTTATATGCAGTGCACTGGCTTGTACAACTTTGGAGATAATCAGCATGAAAACATTGTCTGCTAATACAAACAAAAATCTTAAAAAGATGGATTGAGTTAATATCAAAGTTCAAATCAGGAGCTGTACTTGGGGTTGTAAGGATAGCCATGCAGAGCAAACCTCAAAACAAACTAATAATATGAAAATCTTTGCAAGAGCCTTACGATAATGATGAATATGGCACCCAAATATAGTAATAGTTATATGCAAGACGAAGTGAGAAAAAGATGGTGTCTTATAAAAAAGAGGGACATGCTTTAGTTATTTAAATGACTTACATTTGTCGCAAAAACTATGCTGGCAACATGGTATCATCACAGCATCTTCGAATATTGTTTTACAAAGGAAGCATCTTAATTCTGCTGGCACATTCATGTTAGGTATCACTCGAAAGAATTTAGCATCATTCCTAAGACAAGCAATAGGGAGCATATTATGTTAACTTCGTAAAATACATAACTTGTAAATTACAGTGCGATAACTTGGTTAGTAAATGAAACAGTTTATGTAGAAAAGGAAATAAGATATTACTGTTCCATCTTTTTGCATTCTCTGGCCTTGTAATTTGTTTTGATTTCCTTTTTCCTTCTTCCAAATCAAGTTCTTCAGTAGAGTTGTCCACGACAATTTCTGCCACCCAATAACACACAAAAAAGTTTTCAATAATGGTTTAGGAGGTTCTAAGAAAATGATGTTGCTTATTCACCTTTGGGCATGGCCTCACTAAGACCACTTCCTTCAATGTTCAGATATCTTGGACAAGGCGTCTCAGAGCATCTACATAAGTAAACATAATAAAATTTCACACCAAAGGAATGCATGCAAGGACATAAAATGGACTGTTGAAGGCCATGTGATTACTTTAGATCCTTTTCATAAGATTTATTCTAGCAGTTTACTACTCCCTCAGTCACAAACTGCAGACGCCAAAGGACATAGGATGGTTATTTAATTTTGCCTATAGTGGCAACTCTGTGTCCTGGGGAAGTAAATGGTTACAAAATCTGCTTTCTATTCAAAACTTGTAACTTGTAAAATTCATCCAACTGTGCTTGAACAACAAGAAGCAATCACAAATATGAGGTATACAGCAAATAACTATAAGTCAAATAAGGAATATGAACAACATATGTTAAACTACACAGCCCAGTACAACACTGTCTAAGGCTCTAAGCGAATCGAATATCTATACCATATAGGTGATAGGTCATAAACGAGGGAATCTATTCCTAGAGGTGATTTACCCAACTATCAGTGGAAAAACTAATCTCTGAATTTTACCTTGTACCATAACTTTGTGCTAATTTGACATCATCAGCCCATGATTCTGATAATTCTGCCTCTAGACCAGGACAGCGCATATTGCTGGGGTCATCAAATTTGTCCAAAGGAGACAGCAACGACGCAGCTCCCTCGCCTCGGTCACCACGGCCGCAACCGTGCTGCTCATCAGCCCTATCAGACAATCCAACACAGTAGTAAGCACCGAAACCCACCCAATTCCAACACAAACAGCAGCTCTCTCGCTAGCTACGCACGTCTTATGAGGATTTGATGACTCGCCGCCACCACCCCCTCCATCGGAGGCGATGGGCACGCGCTTGACGACGAGGTCGGAGCCAGCGGGGATGAGCAGCGCGTCGTCGTCGAGGGCTGCGAGGCACAAAACGGGACTCAAATTGAAGGGGTCGGGCAGATTTGGCGGCGGTTAGAGCCTTTAGGGGAGTATTAAGGGGCCTTACAGCGGTTTGAGTCGGCGTCGGAGATGAGGAGGTCGAAGTGGCGACGGAGGGCGGGCCGAGGATGCGGGCTCGGAGGTCGCGGACGGAGACGGCGCCGGTGCCGGCGAGGTCGAGGGACTTGAAACGGGGGAGCTCCGGTAGCGGAAGCGCACGGCGATGGCTACGGCGGCGAGGTGGGGGCCTCCGCCGTCGCGTCGCGTTCGACGACGTCGAGGTGGGAGACGACGTGGAGATAGAGTGAAAAATTTACAAAAACAAATTACAATAGCGGTAGTTATCCGCTACTCACACGTGGGCACGGTCTGACCGTAGGATCAAATATAGGCGGTCAAGATTCACGTTAACTAGTAGTTGAGTGATATTTGCGTACTAGGCCTCGGATTAGTTTGTATTAATCATTTAATCGCACGGTCACTTGCCCTGTCGGCTGTCGGGCCGGCCACTTTCCGCGTAAGACAAGTATTTTCTGACGTGACTTCTAAATAAAAGCGAAGATTAAATTTATAAATATATACGTAAAAAAGTTAGATTGAAGAAAAAAAAGCTACGGCATAGACTCTAGTTGAGGTTTAAAGTCAACTTCAGCTTCTGAAATAATAAAATACTAATAAACTTCTTAAATAGCTTAGTTTTCAAACAATTTTTTAATATAAACTAAAGATATATATAACTGGTAAAAACTAAAAACTTAAAATTAGGTTAAACTTACTTCTACTACAGCTCGCTCAAACAGCCCGTAAACGGAATCCATAGTAGCATTTTGCATCGAGACCCTTGTACTACGTAATCTACTCATCTACTCATTGCCACCTCCTCGTCCAACCAGGGATCAAATTTTCGACGAATTTCGCCGAAATTTCGGATTTCAGACCCCCTGAGATTGTAGAAGCCGGGCAAATTCAAAAATTCAAAAAAAACTTGAAAATGCTACAGTAATTTCGGGAATTTCGGGTAATTTCGCCGAAATTTCGGGTTTGGAGTCTAGATTTTGAATTTTGAGCACCGGATTTGGTCCAATAACCTATTAGAAAGTGATCTTCCATGAAAATTTGATGAAAAACTATTTTTTTGAGATTTTTTAAAATTTGGGCAGAAACACTTTCAGATTTTTAAAAATTTTCAAAATCTTGATAATGATATGAAACATTTATGGTACCATCCTTAGTAGTTTGAGATCATACAAAAAAATTTCAAAATAATTTAACATCATTTGTTATCTTTAAAAAATCAAAAACCGAATGGACATAATTGGGACAGTAAAGTTGTTAGATTTTTCTAAATTTTCTCGAGTGTGATCATTATCTAAAAATTTTATGACAGATTAACAATTTCCTCAGTACCATACTATAAAATTTTTTAAAAAAATTCAACTTTCTTTGTTTGCTCAATAAAATCTATGAATACAGTAAGCACTGAACTTAATTTATTGTATTATATTTCAAAAATCAAACAGAGAAAGAACACCAATGGTATTGTACCTTCTACAAATTTTATAAATTCGCTGGAGCGTGATCATGATTCAAAATTTTTATGAGATATTAACCATTTCCTTCTCACCCTTATGTAAAATTTTTAAAAAATTTAAACCTTTCTTATTGCTAAAGTAAATCTATTATTGATCATCGGCCTTTTAACAGGATAGTAGCAATTGTTGGAATTTTAAAAATTCATGACACCTGATTATCATATGAAAATTTTATGAGAATATTATGGATGTGTCAGGACCATCCAGAAAAATTTTCAACATTTTATAACCTCGTTTGTTCTAATTTTCATTCGGATGAAACTTGCCGTCAAATACTTTACCAAGACAAGATCTGAATGTTTGAATTTTTAAAAATTTCTCACATCTGATCATCATCTGAAATTTTTATAAAAATATCATAAATATGTCAGGAATCTCCACAAAAAATTTCTAACGTCGTTTGTACTATTTTTCATCCGGTTCAAACATGTCGATCAACGTTTCATCGGGACAGTACTAATGTTTGAATTTTTTAAAAAACTACAGAACTGATAATCTCCTGAAAATTTTATGAGAACATCTCTGATGTGTCAGGAACCTACAAAAAAATTTCAAAATTTTTCGACATCATTTGAACCAATTTCTGGTCAGTGCAATTTGGCCGAAATTTCGGTTAATTTCGGCGAAATTTCGGTTCAAAACAAATCGGATTTGAATTTTGCTTTTTGAATTTTGAATGTCCTCCGTCTGAAATTTCGAAATTTCGGACGAAATTTCGGATTTCGGATTGTTCCGAATTTTCTACCAAAACGAAGATTGGCAACGGCGGAGCTCCGGCGGCGGCGTAGCCATCGCTGTCGTCGCCTCATCCGAATCACGCCTCCCTCCGCCCTATGCCGTGCCGCCTGGGCTGTCCATCCAAGGTAATGCGGCCTCCTCCCATTTCCACCTCCGTCACCCAGAGAAGAAGTAAAGAACCCCTAATAAAGATGGATTGATGGATATGGCTTTGCAATCGTCATGCTTTTCTACGAATTGGGCTCTAGATGTTCTATGATTAGCGTGATGTTCTCAAATTTTTGTGCGACTCCAGTGAGGTTCTTTAGGAGAATGCAGTGAGACAAGAGACTATTTTAGACTAAAATAGGAGAAGAGAATTGATGAGAGATTAGATTACCGTTTTACAGATCATCCCAAAATTTGGTGTATTGTGTGCTCTTGCATCTTGGCTTGTTTGATTGCCTAATTGCCTGAATAATATGCCTGCTAGCAAGCCAGTTACTGTTGTTGCAAATGTGTTCCCTTGTAGCAACAAATTAAATCCAGCTTCAATCATCCCAAATAACCTTATGTTTGGGCATGCAGGATTATTTTGAATATGAGGTATCAGTGGCGTCGTTGATTGTTTGCATGACATCTATTTCAGAAACTATTTGGACTAGCATTAGGCTACTTTAGTTTAGACATATATTCTGATCCTGTATTCCTGTCTGATTCCATCTGTAGACCTTGGTGGCTGCATAAGCTCCACAAGTTTTGAATGATTGCGCCTTTCAGTAGTCAAATCCGATGGTATGGCTTGTTTATTAATTGGGATGAGTGACTGCTCATGTACTGAGACCATATTTGTTTTCTTTTCAATCAGGGATTTTCTACTGTATCTACCAGCAAAAACTGTTACTGCAGTGACCCTACTCACCTCGATAAGTAGCAGCATTAAAAACTAAATTAGTGAATGCTAATAGTATTGTACTGGCGTCTACACATGTACTGTAGTTTATATATATCAAATTTTACTTTTCTGAGTTGCAACATTGAAACAAACTAATGATTCAGAGATGCGACGTATTAATTCTGATGTCTTCTTTATTGGCTGATATTTGAGATCCAATACTTAGGAAGCCAACCTGTACACAATCAATATTCAATTTTTGGAAACAGATGACCGAAACTCAACCTCTGCAGCATTTTGTGCTGCATGCTTGCCTTTTGGATAAATCAGTTTACTGCTGCTAGCTTTGCTGTTGAACAGATGAGTCTACTTCACATTGTTGATCATTAAAGAACAAGACTAATGACCAACTGCAACCACATAGTAGTAGCAGCCGCAGAAGCTAGCAATTTGGCGCAATATTCTCATAAAAAATAATGTAGAACTGCCAGTATTAGAGAATGACGCCAACAAAAGGTCAGGATATTGCATATCCAATTCCTTCCTGTAAGAATGTCATAACCAAAGTCCTCTATTTTTACATCATTTATTCATTTCTTCATGTAGCTAGGCAAGTGTCCTCTCAATTGTGGTCCGTTTTCCTTGCGTTTGTTGTATAGTAGATCATTCCTTTTCGTGAACATGTTTGTTTTGGGTTTATCTTTGTCGTGAAAAGCAATAAATGCGTTGTATCATTCAATCATATTTGTACTGGTATCATGTCCTGATGGTCCCGTCTGTGAAATAGCTGAAATTTTCAGAGTACTGCATTTAGTACGGGTAACAGAACCTGCCAGTACTGGCACTGGATCTGATACACAGGTTTACTCCTGGGGTTTTTATTCTGAATGTACTGGAGTTCTTAATTACTAGTATGCTGTTGCTAATATGCATCAAATTTACTCGTATGGATTCACTTGAGCCTCTGCTCTTTCAGGCAGTCATTTTTCTGCAATAACTCAAGATGTAGAGGGATTCCTTGGACTGGAGGACAATATTTTCCTCACCATTCATCAAGTTGAAACCCTTTGCAAGTATTGCAATGCAGAGGCGTAGGATGGCCATATCCTCTGATAGATTTGATGTCAGTGATGAAGCAAAGAGAAAGATTGTAGAAAACATCAAGGCGACTTGGTCAAGAACTAGTTAGAATCACAGGAGGGCATCCAGGTGGGCATCCCTACTTCTGCTGGCCTATGTATAGTATGGGCATGTTGTCACTGTTACTCTTGCTGTGTAAAACGTGAGTGCCAGGAATCTAAAGAGCAGTGTAGAGGAAAATTTGTCAGTGTTGGGAACAAAGACACTGAAGAATCAAGGGACGGGTTTGCTATCACGTGTGATTTCTTCGTACCCAACAAGAACTACTGATCCCTTGTGGTCTACCAGTGTATGTTTCACTAGTTGTACAGTTGTACTCCTGCACCCTTGAGACTACCAAAGATATAATCCGAATATCCTGGCTTCCATTTTGTTACTCATTTCCTTTAATTTGATGCCACAGTTTTAATTCTTTAGAGCTCCAGGCGCATAGGTGGCGGTCTAGTCTTCGGATTGATTGTCACTAGTTTGTTTGTGTTCCTTTAGTTCATGTTTTGGTACGTGTGCTTCTTGTGAAAGCAGAAGGAAGAATTTTCACGACTTTCAGATCATCTTGATGTATTGCCTTGAAATTAATAAAATCTTTCGTTATCAAAAAAAAAATCTTTAGAGCTAGCGAAAATCTGATGTGCCAATCTCTTTCTACAAATATCCCCGTGCGCTCTGGTCACGAGGGAATAGCATCATGTTTTCTATCTTGCAAACTATATCACCATGCGTCATTCTCCAAAGGTACTTAACGTGATTGTAAAGCTTTATCATGCAGTAGATGGCGTTCTAGGTTATCATGCCAACTAAGAATGATGCTTGTCCTGATTGGTTAAGAAAAAAAAGGCAAAGGTTATCACAGCATCTGTGCTGATCCAATGTGTATTTGCTGCTGCACTACACTGACAGCCTAAGCTAACAAATCGCAGAGGTTCTGATGCTGTTGCTTTGGAAAAGGGCTTCTTTTTTTTGGCTAGTTTTGGATGGCAGCAGCAACTGGTAGCCCCATTTGTTGTAGTCTTTTAAAAAGGAGCAATCGCGCTTGCGTTTTGGGATTTTGGCTAAGACCGAGTTCCCCACAGAGAGAGATCATAGATTCCCTCTTTTAGTGCTGCTGTTGCATCATGCATGCCCGGCCCCAGTAGTGGTAGCATGTTCTTTTATTTCTTTGGTGCCTTTTGTGGTCCTAACCTCGTTAGTTCACGGAAAATTAACAGCCAAACCACCATGTTTCTTCTTAACAGCAAACACACAACTGGTAAGACATCGTATGCGCTGTACATATGCGGGCGTTAAATTGTTGCCGGAGGTTCTGCCGTAATTGAATGTTTCCTTGTGAAATTCCAAACATGCCCTTAAGATTGGCAACATATCACATGCATGTAGCGCTAAAATGTCTGTAGTACCGTTATTAACTAACAAAAGTCACGAAAAATTTTGAAAAAAAATTGTAGATGTACTTCATAGATTACTCTACCTATGTATAAAATTGTAGGTTCAAATTCATTATATATCGAGAGTTACAAAAAGAAAATATTTTTCTTTTTTGTAACTCTCGATATATAATGAATTTGATCTTGAAATTTCATAGGTAGGGCAATCTATGAAGACATCTACAATTTTTTTCAGAATCTTTATTGTTAATGTTAATGTGCACACTGAAAGGCTGTGCTACATTATAGGATACGTCATACTAAGATTTGCTAAACATAGTTATCAGGAAAAATTATTGCATGGACTGCATGTACTATGTAGTGTTCATGGAGAATATGATGGAATGTCTGTATCCTAGGCTCCATCTTAGGCATGACATGACCATTAGTACTCTTCTCTTCACATCATTTTCAAAACAGCTAAGAGTTTAGGTCTGCTTCTTGCAAGAAGATAAAAGGACGAACTTGAAAGGTGCACAAGGATGGAATCACCTGAAAATAGAATTACAAATGTGAATAAATAAGGAAAAATGTTGGAACAAGCACCTTTTTTTTTTTTGTTCTTGTTAGTATAGAACTGGTGAATCCTTCTTCTTTTTCCCTCAAGAAGCTTATTTTATTATATGTATAAAGCATGACTGATTTATGAAGAAAAAACAATACGTATGCCTGATGTCTATGCACTCCCAATAAACAATTTTGGTAATTGTTACAATGTCATACCAAAAGATGAAAATGATTAACCACAAACAAGGCCAGTTCAGATTAATTAGATGAATAGACTAAAATATCTAAGTCCGATTACACCCACCTGCATGCAAATCTAATATCAGAAAAACTTTCAAAGAAGGTTCCTGTTTAATTTGGGTCCATTGTTTCTCTTTAACACATAATGGAGTGTATTAAATTGGAAAAGGACTCTCATGCTCATGCACTCTAGGGAGTAGGGACAAGCATCCTTGGGGGATACTTTTAAGGAAAAGAAAAAGGAGAACCCTTTCTCTAGATGTTTAGATGAAAATGGATACTTCCAATGCTCAAAAGCTCATTGCAGTAATCAGTGGTCATGCCAAACAATAAACCTCTAGCAATTATTTTTACCAAATCCAACAGCCCCACGTACCTACTACAGATCATAACATAATTGCGGATGATGTATCAGATTTCAGTGCAGTGGAGCCAGTGAACTGATAAGAGTATCAGATCTGCTGGAACACCACTTAATCCTCCACAAGTTTCAGTGGTGGCATTAACTAGTGCATATAAAACATTTGCTACCCACACATATTATAAGACTGAAGGACTGGAAATGGCAATGGATGATCACAAATCAAATTTTACCCCCAAAGAACCAAGCCAAAGCCTCACTAGGTCAAATATGCGCAGAATAACAAATTTTTAGAGAAAATCAGCTCAGGGCAGCACTATCGCTCTTAAATGGCCGATAGTACTAGGATAAACAGTAACCCCTGTACTAGGGGGTATTGTACCGGCAGTGCGGATTGAACAACAAAAAATAAGGTGATGAACAGTAATTTTAGCATGAGTTCAAATCCAAAAAATGATGTAACTTTTGATTGGATGATCCAAAACTCGAGAAATTTTGTATAAACCTTCCTAAGGATGTTAGAAACCTATTCTAATCTTCAATCAAAAGGATTGAAGTCAAAGTTCTGAACTTTTTTTAATAATACCAAAAGCTACACCAAAACCGGGTCAAAATCCAAATTTTCACATTGAGCTTACTCGTGAGGATTTAATGATCAAGATGATCCGAGATGACCTCTCACATGTCCCAAGAAGCAAGAACACCAAAGAGATTGTCCCCAAATGTGCAAGATCAAGATATATCTCAAATCCTTCCTTCTTAAGCAAAAACCGATTTCTTAAGAAATCTCTTGATGATCATGTGAGAGTTTGCCTAAATAATTAGGATATGATCTACAGAGGATTTATCCATCAAGTATTCATCCTTGGCAACACAAGATCATAAGAAAAAGAAACCAATAAGAAAGATCAAGAATCAAGGAGGAAGATCAAAGACCAAAAGCCAAATCTTATGCATGAATTTGATATTTATTTCAGAGCAAGATAAATAATTACAAAGCCTCTCCTTCTAAGTGCAAAGCTCTCAAGGAGCACTTATACACACAAGAAAACCAAAATCTCGTGGAAACTCTAAACCTCCTAACGTCTTAGTCTAAGATTTGAGGCCTCTCCTCCCCCCTACATCTCCTTATATAGTGGAAAAACCCTAACCCTAAACCTGGACACTAGAGTAGATATCATCCATTTCTTACATAGGCTAACCCAAACCCAACACCCTCAACAGGTTTTTTACTCACACAAGCACACTTTTCAAAGCAGGCAATACATCGACGCCAAATTCACTCCGCCAGCCCGAATTTATGTCAAAACCCACTTTGGCATGGCCTAAACCACTTAGGCCACCGTCGCGGTTTTCTAAACCACCTCAACCGCCGGTATTGGACAAATTATCAATTTGCCCCAATCACCGGTCTTCTTTCTCTTTGAAACATCATGATGCTTCGTACTTTCCACGTGGCCACAATGACTTGCCATCGAGCCATTCAGACTCCCCCGAACCATCCTCGCTTGCAAACGGGCCCAAGTCACTTGACCACCACGTGTATTTTTCTGCTTCACCATGGCAGCATCGGCTTCCTTAACTGTTCTAAGCCTCAACTCATCCCTAAGCCTAGTCCTGATCTATGCCATTGCCCGCCATGTCCTTCATCAATGCTTCATGCTTAGGTTCATTGTCTTCTCGACTTGCAACCACTTTCCGGCCTCAGTCATCTTCCGGTATCCCTTAACCACTATGGACCTCAACTCTCCTACCATAGTCCCGATCTCGCCTTTGCCTCACCATGACTTAGCCCCGAATTCCTACAACCACACAAATAAGAAACACATTATATAGCACTGTACACAAAGATATGTATTAATCAAAACATAATACAAATATTAAGCTCAAATTCATAGTAAAGTTGACAGTACCGCCTCCTGGAGCCGGTAGTACCGCAGGACCAGTACTACCGCTCCTAGTTGGCTGGTAGTACCGCTTGTCCTTGAACCCTCAAGAGTACCCTATCTAGAAAATAACTAACACGCCTTTGGGCTAGTAGTGCCGCTCCCGACACTACCACTCCTAACACGCTGGTAGCGCCGTTGTGCAAAAACCTAGAGGAACACCTCTCTGGAAAAAGACTACCGCACCCATCCTGGTAGCTTTGCAGGGCCGGCACTATTGCCATCCTAGGCCGGTAGTGCCGCCTAGCCAGCACTACTACCACTACAAGGCTAGTAGTGCCATCCAACATTGACAACGCACCTCAAATTGCTTCAAGTTTAAAATAGAATTCAAAACAAACTAAAACTTGAACACCACATACTCAAGCATGATCAATAACTCATCACCCACAAGAATAAACCTCTACATGGTATTTCAAAGACTCATCTTTTTTTTTTTTGAGTAAGTTGTAGGGCTTGACTTCATTGTGTTCAAGCAACCCTTCTCTGTGCATTTTACAGTTTTGGCAAGGATTACATGTGAATCACCTGCTTTATTTATCTGCTGATTGAAATACTTGTACCACAGTGAAACTAACTTTGATAAAGCTGAAGAAGTAGCCATCCCTTTGGAAGGACAAACGAAGTACAAACAAAGTGTAAATTATGTGCAAGTTGCTCATCTGACAATCATAGCAATCAGTTGGGCACAGCCAACAGCCAAGCCAAGATCTTAAGGTGAATAAAGGATCTGTCTAGGAGTCTGAACTTGAGTTCGATTCTCTATCGAAGATTTGGAGGTTCTCAACTCATGCAAAATAACTACTCCATCTTTTGTTTTTGAAGTAAAAAAATTACTCCATCTCAGTATAACCCAAAAGAAAAAAGAAAAAAACAAAGGGACTATAATTATATCAGTGATCCTGTAATGCAAACACCAACATGAAGAATCCTATGATGATCTTCAGCTGAGCACTAATTTTGAAGTACAGAAGGGAATCTATCAAAACTTTAATAATGCATGTAGGTAGGGTACAGCCTCTTCTGATTATTCATGCAAGTCCTGGAGCAAACAATTGTTTACCTTACTAATCATGCAACACATAGTAGAACTGAATCTGCCCCACACTATCTCTGGCAAGGCCACATGGTTGCCCTCCAAATTCGGAACCTTTTGTAAGACTGTGTTACTGTCAATAAAAGACAGTTTCTACATCTTCACTACAATAATTGAAAAATAGCGGCATGGTATCTGAGTGTACAGTATACAGTGTTCATCCGCAATTCCTGTTTTACCAACCATGACTGTATCTGAAGTTTTGCAAAATTCAATCGATATTTGATATTATTTGTTGTTCTGTTTCCCATGATCTCCTAAACAATGATCGTTAAGAGCCATAAAACTAAATAGGAGCTAGGGCATTGATATAAAGATTTGTGAGTTCTTGATTTTGCCTAGTTTCAGTATTGTATCAGTAAAAGATGGGCAGAAACTGAGTTTTATTTACTACAAAAGTTTTGTTAGAGGAAATTTACTACAACAGCTAGGTTGCTTCATGTGCTAGCAGCCTACCAAGGATTAAAGGATATGGATGTCCTTAACCATTAAGCAAATCTTTTGTTAACCAAGCATCACAAGCAAGGCTACCCAGCCATGTGGATCTGTTGTGGACCCCCCCAAATTTGGCCAGTTCCCACAGCTGTGATCCCAAAACTGATGTGTTTTGTGTGAGTGGATGTAGCTTGTCTGGACCCTACTAAGTGCTGTCTCTGAGTAATGACCATGGCATTCCTGCATTCTTATGTAGTTTGATGGAGAAAGAAAACAAAAGATCCTCTAGATCTGGAGAGAGACTGGGAGAGGGATAAGCATTTGAAGAGGGCTACCAATCACAAGAAACAACCTCTCCTCTCCTGTGGGCCTCCCCAGCTTGTCAGGGGCACACTGTGCTTGGATAGTTCTGGTAATATTCTCTGGTGCTTTTGCTCTGCCATCTTGGCGGTTTCATTTTACAAGTAGTTCTTTGAGATGCTAAGATTAAGGATCAAGGCAACATGTGAAATTATCAATGCAGAAATTATTGGAAATATATGGTCATAACATTAGCATTGTCTTTTGTTGCTGGAAGAGCCTACTCCATAGTTCTTGAAGAGCTTCAGAACTTACCTAGCCAAATACACTTAGGAACACAAACATGTACACCCAAACTCAAGGATCAGCAAATGTTTTTAAAGTATTTGGTAATGGAAGTGCCCGCAGTTGGACATTTTGTCCCCTCCAGGGCGGATCTTTTGCGATGGTAAATCAGGCAGCCGCCCTAGCTTTGGCTGTAGGAGTTCCCTCTGTGTATGAAACATAGCCTAAATCATGTTGATGGCCCGATTTTGGCCAGACGCCAGAGCCCCACCCTACCTTGTTCAAAGTCATGCATCTGCCGCCGTAGGTTTTCTTCAATTACCTACTTGGATATCTTCGATAGGGTGTCACATCCTTAATAATTTTATTTTGTGCATATTGCTCATTTTGCTGCAAGCCTCCTAATGATGAATGTGAACCTAGTAAATAGATTGGATTTGGGGTTTGGATTTTTAGCCTATTATCTAGATATAATCAATTAGTGAGTTCGAAAATGTTACATTTCCCATCCATTTTTTAGGAAAACAAGAGGAACGACTCCTGCCGTGATGTAATATTATACAGTGTTACTCGGACACCTGTGCTAAAAGATTTTGGTGAATCGGATACCTCGAATCTGAGTTAGATTCTGACACCTATATCCGATTCTGAGTAGTATTTCTGTATCCTAAAAATTTTACTGAATCGGACACCCCAAATTTGAGCCGAATTTCAACTCCTGTGTCCATGTCCAAGTAAGTTCTAAGTTCGAAACTGGTAAGCAGGAGAGGCAAGGCATGCAAGGATGCCTCTCATTGTGATATATGGCAGCACCTCCTTCATTCCCTCGCTTTTTTTCCCATCAAAGGTTTTCTTGTCATGACAGTTAGTGGCATCCCATCATTCCTTCCACTTTCATCCCCTATTCCCTTCCCCTTAAACTAAAAAAAATTGTTTTCAAATTTCCTCCCAAGTTTTTGAATTAGAAGTACTTTTTAACCATTTTTGAAAGTTTTTGAATCAAAATGTTTTAACCAAAAGTTTTTGAATCAAAATTGTTCGAACAGAAAGTATTTTTAGTCAAAACTTTTCAAACCAGAATTTTTTTGAGTTGAAAGTTTTCAAACTAAAAATTTTTTTAGCTAAAACTTCTCAAACTGAAAGTTTTTCAAGTAGAAACTTTTCGAACAAAAAGTTTTGTCAATTTGAAAGTTTTGAACATAAATTTTTGAAATGACAGTTTTCGATTCAAAAATTTTTGAATCAAAAGTTTTCAAACTAAAAATTTTGAAATTTCCATTATGAAATCCCCCACTTGAAATTTTTCTGATTTGAAATTTTCCAAGTTGAATTTTTCCTAGTTGAAATTTCTCGATTTGACTTTTCTCTGTTGAAAGTTCCTCAGGTTGGAATTTTTTGAGTTGAAAGTTCCCGAATTGAAATTTTCTAAGTTGAAAATTTTCTAGTGATTTAAATTTTTTCGAGTTGAAATTTTGCCTAGTTAAAATTTTGATGAGTTGAAATTTTATGAGCTGAAATTTTCCAATTTGAAAATTATTTCAAGTTGAATTTTTTTTAGTTGAAACTTTTTGTTTAAAATTTTAGAAGTTAAAATCTTATGATTTGAAATCTTTGTGTAAAAGAGGAAGGAAGGGATTGTAGAAGTGAGCAGAGAAGAGGGAAGGGAAAAGGTTGGAGGTGGATGGAGATCATGATATACGTTATTCTAAGAGAAGTCATTAAATATTTTGGTTTGAGGTTAATCTCAAACTAGTGTACCTTTATCCTATCCTTAGGGAACTAAATTGTTTCGTTTGAAATTCCTGAGTTCGAAAGTGGCCCATAATTTTCAATTGCTAATTAACACAATAGCTGCCATGTGCCTTCTCCTCCTACATGCCTCCGTGTGTTTCTTTAATTAGTTGAAACAGTGTTAGGACTGTAGAAAGAGAACAATGGGGACCCACTAACATTGTCCAGCAGGCCACATCAGTGATCTTTCAGATCAAAAAAAATAAGGTGAGAATAAGATTCTGCCGATGGTGTTGTACACGATGATTGGCAGCCAAAAATTATTGAAGCTTTTTCTGTCCTCATGTTGCTGATGCTGTCCCGCATCTTGCAGATGCCCACTAGACCCCGTCTTCTTTTTCTCTCCTTTGGCATGCAGAAAAGGAGATCTTATCTGAATTTATTGACCTGCATGCATCAATCAGTACACCTAAAAGTTTAAACTGGTGAGGAAAAATCGGCAATTCACTTATACTCCCCTTTCACGTATAGGCTCCTTCAAACCTAAAACGTAGAATAGAAGTGGGCTGCAATTATTATTTTTTAATTACGCCAACTGAGCCTTGAACTCGAGACCTGTTGACTCTAATACCACATTAAATTGCATGCACAAACTAGTTCACCCAAAAACATAAACTGATAAAAAAGATGAGCAATTCACTTATATTTCAACAAAATTACACCAACTCAAGTGTGTGAAGAGTGAGTGTAGTAGTAGTAGTAGTAGTAGGAACAAGAGGAAGAGAAGTAGGGCAAGAAAAGGGTGGGAATTAGGGCATCAAACTTTTCATCATAACTCATGAGGACAAAAAGAAAAATGGCAAGGGATGAGGAGCAGCAGCAGATTGGTAAAGCTGTAAAGCTTTGCAATTCGCATCAGTACATGAGAATTTCAGGCTCACATTTACTCACACTGTCACACACGCACATAAACAGGATGACAGGAACTATCCATTCCATTCCAAGGGCAGAAATACTATGAGTTCATCAAAGTGATGCACTCATCATCAGAAATCAGCTAAGAAGTTTTTCAAAAAATAGTAGCATTGTAAGAGAGAATAGCTGAGAGTCTTGAAAGGCCTTAAAATCTCCAATGAGATGAACTGACTATCTGCCCCACCTGCAGTGATACAACAGAGCATGCATATGCAGATACGCTCCCTGTGCCACCTGAAACCAGCCAGGAAATAATAACTAAATGCTGCTAGTAATAAGGCTGGCAAACATCAAAACATGAACACATTGTCAAGAACTAATACAATGCCGTTTGTTTCTCATCATCATAGGAACTTCTACATAAAGGTTTTGTTTCTCCCCTAATCATACACCCATGCAGCAGAAGCACTTGTAGAAAAGTAAAAGAAGAGGAAGAACAGCAAGAAAGAAAGAGCTAGCCTAGCAGTAACACCTCAGTAACACATAGCCTGCTTGCTGGTCGCTACACAGCACCGGAGAAGAAGTCCTCAGGAGTCACAATGGCGTGACAATGCCAAGAATGGCGTAGTCCTGGCTCAGCCGGGCCGGACGCGCTTCTCGCCGGCCCGGCCGGCGCCGTCGGAGGAGCGGAGCGTCCCCGACGAGTCGCCCTCCGACGACGCGTCCACGGTGCGCGCGAACGACGCCGAGAGGTCGGTGTAGAGGCCGACGACGCGGCGGATGTTGTTGTTGAGCTCCCGGATGAGGCCGACGTTCCGGGTGAGGTTGTCCGGCGCCCGGGACTCGTGGTTCTGGTTGATCTCGTTGATGAGCAGCCGGTTCTGGTCCAGGATGCTCTGCACCTGCACGAAGCTCTTGTGGAACGTCTGGATCAGCTTGTTGTCCACATGGCCGCCATTGGCCATCCCTGAGAAGCTGTCACCTTCCATCTCCCCCTCTCCCTCTCAGCCTCAACCTCTTCTGATCCTTCACTTGTCACACACCAGAGCTAGCTAGAGTCCTGAATTGAGCACAAAACAATTCATCAAGTTTAGATGGGGTCAGAGGATGGAGACGGAAGTGGAAGAAGATACATGATGGTTGACTTCAGACTTGTAAGCCTTAAATTAAAATTTGCATTCATGACGGGATTGGATTGTACTACAAACAATTAAAAGGCTCATCAAGAACATCTAGTATAAAGATTCAATGGGTAGGTACAAAATCATTAAATCCAAGCAGAGGGTACAAAAATCTGCATATTAAGTAAACACTGTGAAGATAAAATTCAACAACTGAACTTCGACAAGAGGTAAAAAACAAAAAGTCTTGGGTTTCCAGGAGGATTCACCTCTAACAACCTCCTCCAAGAAAACAAAAGCACCGGGGGCAGCAACAGGAGACTAATGGTATTAGCAGTTACTACTACTTGGTACTCACCATTGCTGACATGCAGCAATTCAAGAACTTAAATAGCAGGGGAGGTGAGAAAAGCAAGTAAAAAGAAGGGAAGGATTCTATAGGACTTACCCAACAAATGTTATCCTGCAGAAACCTTTGCAATTAAGAACAGAAAATGAGGTGGACACCAAGGATGATAGAGAGGGGATGGAATCTATTGGGAAGTGTTTGGGGGAGAGGGCATGGGAGAGAGGAGAGGTCTGAGCCTGAGGCTGAGATGAAATCATGTCCAGTGGCCATCTCCACCTTTTATTCTCTCTCCCTCGCACACACACCAACACACAGCCAGAGAAGGTAGAGAAAAGATGGAGGGATCAAGAGGACAAGTAAAGCTTTTCTAATCACCAAAAGCTGGCCACAATTCCATAAAGATATGGGCCTATTGCCCCTTCCTATGTTGCTTTCTCCCACATTTAGATGCACCAAAACAAGATATTAATCACCCCATAATCCAACCTTGCCAGGAGCCCCTTTGTGGGGGGAATCATGCCGAGAATGGGAACTGATGCAGCAACCAAATAAAGAACCGGCTGGATTTCTCCAAACAAGCTAGGGGCAGGGCAGGAGGAGTTGGGGAAGGAGAAGCCCCTCACCAGCACTTTCATGGAAGGAAGGAACAATTTAGTCAACCCATCAACAAGCAAGAAATGAGCAATTCCCTCAAAAAAAAAAACCAAAACAACCCAACAAAGATTGGATCTTTGATGATACCTTTAGTGACAGTTTAACTCTCTGATACTCCCAAAAGTGCCGAGGTGGATTGAAATTATTGTGGTAGTGGTGCCAAGAATGGGAACAAAAGCATGGCCAAATGAAGGAATTCCCCAACAATCAACCAGAAGAGGGCTCTAACCCTGGACTTCATCCCAAGATTGCAAATATTTAAGTGCTGAATTAGGGAGGGAGAGGACTCAAACTCACTCCAGTCCACCACTTGGCCTACCACCCAAACAGGAATTGCTCCTTCCCGTACAAGTACATGAAAGAAAAAGATAGGCAAGGCAGACTGGCTAGCAAGCTAGCTGCCCAAACAACAATTAAAGGAAAAAAAAACACCCTTGTATTGCGCATATGCAAGTATGCAAGCATGCACAAAGACATGGAGATGCGTATGCATGCGTGTATTATTAGATACTGATAAAAAAATCATCATCTGCCTCTGTGTTACTATTTTTCTTTCTGCCTTGCCATCCACACCACATGGGCATTACAGGCTATAGATATGCATACATACCTTGGAGCAAATCTGGAAGAGCATTTCGTAGCCTTCAAAGTAGAGAGAGACAGTGAGGGAGAGAGGGGGAGTATAGTCAGCGTGTAGGTTGGGGAGGAGGAGGGACACATCGCTCAGATGAGGGAGGGGATGGGCTGTATTTATTTATTCCTGGTCCTGGGGAAAAGGGCCTCGGAGAAACAGAGGACGGACAAGCTGGTGTACAAGACGGGTGGATAGCTAGTTCTTTTCTGTCCGGTGTGGCCCTAGAAAAAATGGTTCGAATTCCTCTACAAAAATAGATGTTCTTGAATTTAGACCCCTCGTTTCATCTTAAATACAGCTTTTGATTAAAATAAAAGAGGATTGTTAGGATTCTAGACAATTTCTTCAAGAATCAAAATCTGATTTATACATAAAATCAGAAGCTGTCACCCACCTGATTCTGCAGATTCTGACTCAGATTCTGCGAGTTCCACCTCCCACGAGTTGTCGCATTCACAAGGGCTTCCGCCGTCGTCCCTAGGCCCCTCCACCACCCTCATCTGGTCATCCATCACTGACGCCGATCAACAATCAACACAGACAATCAGAATTGCCGAATGACCAGATTCTCCAGTCAACAGATTCTTCGATGTACCACTTCCGCATATTCTGACTACAATCTAGAATATACATAATCAAAAGTTGTTTTGAAGGGGCCTTAGTACTGATGTGGAAACCAGGTACTTCGGGGGGAGATAAATGTGTTATTTTCGGTTATTGAGCTCTAAATCACTTTTGTTACTCGACTGAAAGATCTGTACTCTCACGTAACAAACATGATTCAACAGCGAACTAGTACTTAAATACTTCGTCCGTAGATAAACATGAGCCGTACAACATGAATGATTTACTGAGAAATATAAAACTTGCGTGCAGATTTAACAATGCTTTTTTGTATTATGCTCCTATTTATTCCCTTTCTATTATATGCATTTAGTAGTTATCACTCGTATAAATTATTCTCTTGATCTTTTCAATACAATGATATGGGTACTTAAGTCATTTTTCTCTCATGTCTTTCTAAATTTCACCTCATTAATCTATGTGTAATACCAAAACACGCTCTATACTTATCAATTTAGGGAGCAGATATAAACGGGCCTATGTAATTCAAATGTAAGAAATTGTTAGTAAGATTTGGCTATACAAGTCATTGTTACTTCCTCTCATCACATAATAATATTGTTTGAGCATTGATATGGTCTCCAAATCACAACTTTGACCGCTATTGTATACCATAACGAAAATATTTTGTTATAATAGTACTTTTCTAGGAAAAGTACTCATATCATATTCTCTTCTTCTCTCGGTGAAGTGAGGCAGAACTCTCGCCCTTATTTCAATAAAATAAGAAAAGAAAAAAAATGGTCTTAGCAAAGCCGACGCATAACCAGATTCGATCCTCACCGATCAGCGTTAGGTAGATAATTCTTGTGGATTTTTCATCACAATTTTTTGGAGTTTGAACACGTGACTAATGGTTTGTGACCGTTAAGATAACTACACAGCTAATTGTCCTCGCCACGGTATTTTTTTTAGAGAGTGATAGTGAAATGGATTGAGTGCCATTTCAGTTCTGTGTCTACAACTTGAATATCCAAGAGCGAAATCAGAATATCTTTTTATTAAAAAAAAGGCACATGTATAGGCAAACAAATGCACTAGTTCGTAAAAAGAGAGAGAAGGAATTATAAATAAAATAGAGTAAAATTCTCAAAAACACAAGTTTTATATTCAAACTGTGAGAAAACTTCAGATTTTAGCGTATATTTCACATAACAAAAGATTAAAAGGACATTTGTTTCATAAAAACTATAGGTTGTAACATCTATTATTTGTTTCCGCTCTAGCAGATGGGCCCCATATGGCAGGCACAGAGCAAAACAGAACGGGACGTCCTAGTTGTGTCGCTGCCACATGGGTCCCACTTGTTAAAGCGTGAGCAAATTACAGTGGGATATACACTTGTAGTTTTGTGAACCAACGTCTTTAAATTTAGAGAAATTCTACAGCTGGATAATATAGATAGTGAGTAGCGGTTTTTTCTATCCATTCATTAGAGGTATTTTATACTTTTCTTAATTCGTTTACAGTTTTGGATTCACCGAATAATTGATGATCTTCGAGGTTTCTTATCCATTCATCCACCATTCACCATGATCACAGGACGTTTTTACCATTTTACATCTCTCTAAATTTTACTTACCAATACTACAGGCGGTAGTATAACTAGATCTAAATTGATTTCAGCCATTAGATTCAAAATAATGAATGGCTTATATTGATTTTAATCCATTTAAAGAGCTCTAAATTTAAAGTTCTACTAAACACACTCTAAAATATGGAGTTTTCTGACCTTTGTTTTTGCGAAATTTCCTGTCTAATATAAGGTCCAGGTCGGCTCCATAGAAGATTGGGCTTCCCATCTCCTGGCCGAAACCAGCCCGAGCTGGGCCAGCCGAGCTATTATCCAAATCCGAATGGGTATGTTTTGAATCCGCATGGGATGCAGATTGCAAATCCAGCGCGCGCGCCACGCAACGCGTTCTCCGACTCCGAGCTCTGCTCGGTCGGACTCGCCGTGGTAATGGCGAGGTGGACACCTCCATATATCCGACGCCACCACCATCCTCCAAATATCCGAGGCCACCACCATTCGCTCCTCTTTTCGCCTGCTCTCTTCCGCATCTCCCCGACTCCTCCACCCACCCGAGTCTCCTCCCCTCGGTTCGCGATGGCTCTCCTACCGCGAGCCGCCGCCGTCTGCGCTCTCCTCGACACCGACGAGCTCGCCGCCGGGAGGTGCCCCAAGAGGAGGCGCGTCGTGAGCACCGAGGAGTACGAGCCCCAGCGCATGCTCGGCGAGGGCGGGTTCGGCGTCGTCTTCGAGGCGCGCCGCCGCGACTCCGGCGAGGTCGTCGCAGTCAAGACACCCCACGAGTACGTCGCCGGCGTCAAGAGGCCCTACGAAGCCGCCGCCGAAGAGATTCTGGGGAGGCCAGGTTCACCGCGGTCTGCAACGGCCACCCCTCCATCGTCGCGCTCCAAGGCATGGCGCTCCATCCCCCACGGGCGAGCTCAGCCTTGTGATGGAGTACGTCGGGCCCAGCCTCCACCACGTCATCTACGACCGCCGCGACGGCTGGCCGTTCCCGGAGGCCATCGTGCGACGCATAATGCGGCAGCTCCTGGGTGGGGCCAGGCACATGCACGCGCGCCACATCATCCACCGGGACATCAAGCCCCAGAACATCCTCGTCGGCGACGGAGGCCTCGACGCAGTCAAGATATGCGACCTTGGGCTCGCCTTGTCCCTGGAAGACCCGCCGCCGTACGGGCGCGCAGGAACGACCCGCTACATGGCTCCCGAGGTTCTCCTGGGGAAGACCGACTACGACGCCATGGTCGACATGTGGTCGCTAGGCTGCGTCATGGCCGAGCTCCTCGGAGGCCAGCCGCTGTTCGAAGGGAAGGACGACACCGCTGTGCTCCTCAGCATCTTCGGCGTTCTCGGCGTGCCGACCTACAGGTATTGGCCTTCCTACGACTCGCTACCGCTCGCCGGCAAGGTGGTGACGCCGCCGCGCATCCGCCACCGTAACCGGCTGCGCGAGTTCTACTCCGAGTGCTACCTGTCAGAGGAAGGCTTCGACGTCTTGAAGGGGCTCCTCTCATGCAACATCGACAAGAGGCTGTCGGCGACCGCCGCGCTCCGGCTTCCATGGTTCGCCCACGCCCGCGACGCTCCAGCTGCATCTTCAAGCCAGTCTAATGATCTTAATTTCGAGCAGATGATGTAATGCAGTACACAGCTCCTCTCTGTCCTATTCTTGGGACTTGTAGTCTGAATTGTAATTTGTGTGAGTATAATATATAATTGGGATTGATTCCTTTACTCTCTCGAAATTATATGTTCTTGATTTGTTGAGCGGCTGGATTGAATTTCCTTGACCTTCTGGTCATCTGCTGATTAGTTGATTGCTCAGTATGATGCTCAACTGTAACTTGTGCAGAGCTTAGCAAAATTTAAGATATTAATAGTAAAATGTGGATATATATGTCCATGTTATTATATACTTATATGATATGCACCAAACCAATGAACCTCTTTCATAACACTGATACAAAAATTGGAAATATTGAAATAACTGTCTTCTTACTTTCCCCGGTGGGCTGGAACTACAGTACTGTGAAACAACCGATTCCAAGGAATATTATTATGGCCAACTGTTGCAAAACCCAATAGTGTCGTATCTTGTCTCTCTGGCCGATGATCAGAGATGACTTCTTATCGAGCACAGTTAGATGAATTATTTGTCTGTATTTTCCTTCATGATTATTCAGGCTTTAAACTCATGAGTCATACGTTACGAGCCTTAAGACGAAAAAAAGATTACTCTCATAGCACTTTCTTTTGCCACCATGCAAATATGCCGGTCAGGCTTGTCACTTTGCTAAAACATCAACTATACAAACTTTTTGAACTATTTTGCCCCATCCACTTCCCCAGGTCCAGTTGCCTCATCTTCTTCACCATGCACACGTACGGCTCTTGTTTCGGATCTGTGCGCTTACAATAGAAGGAATGACTTAGCTGAAACATGCAGAGAAAACGGTTTCACTTTGGTTGGATTGCCTGAATGTGCATCTTCTTTTGAAGAAGGTAGCTGCTATACTGATATCTGTAACTCCCGGGCACATGGGTGACGGTCTAGTCTTCGGATTGCTAGTTATTAATGTGTGCGTCTTTATTTTTTCTTGTTTGGCTGTGTGCTTTTATAAGCAGAGGCCGGAAGTAATTTTAGGGGGTTGTATCTTCTCGATGTAATTTACTTGAAATTAATAAAACTTCCATTTCCAAAAAAACACTGATATCTGTAAGTGATTAGTACAATATGTGGTGTCTTTGTGCATACCTTTTTGGTTTTACTCTTTCCGTCTAAGTTTATAAAGCATATTTCTTCTTGCCATATCGATCGAGAAGATATTGAAAATGACTAGATTATCCCAAGTTAATTATTATTACTGAACTATACACAGTGCATGCATGTAGAGAGAGTATAAGGTATAGATGGATATTTATTATGGATATAGAGGGAACATCAACTAATTCTGTATGGAGTCATCCTAAAAATTTGGACGGAAGGAGTACCGTTGTACTGTTAGATTTGCACACATTGTTTTTTTCGATAAAGGAAGCTTTTATTAATCTTAGTAAATTACATCAAGGTGATACAATTATACTAAGAAGACTCCCGGTCTCTACACAGCTAAGGTGTACACAGCCAAACACACACACAAAAAAAAGACAAAGGGACCGTCGCGGCAAACTACATCACACAATATTGTCTTCAAGGCTATCCACCATCATAGCAACACTTGGACCGCGATAAAAACTCTCCAATGACAACGCCTCCAAGAAGGACTCGATACGCACACGCACCGCCATTGCCATGATCCAACCAATGAAGGCCAGACCAAAGGTTTTCACCTCGGAGAGTAAATCCTCATACTACAAAACAATGCCTTCAACAAGACCATAGGTTTTCACCTCGGAGAGTAAATCCTCATACTACAAAACAATGCCTTCAACAAGACCATTGCTAGGCATAACCAACTAAGATCAGACCTAGAGATTTCTCCCTGAAGTCGAAGTGCCGGAGATCCCAGTGTTGCAACCACCTGCATTCCGAGCAGTGTCGCCATACCACTTAATCTTAGCCAATAGCAACAGCCATCTTTTCAAGGCCAGACAAACAATTTTTAGATGTTTGACTCTACGATGACAGATTCGCGAGCTAGCCAATAGGCATACGATCATCAAGTCCATAGAGTGCATCTAAAAAATGAGTTGTGTCGCCTAAGAAAAGCGAATCCGCGAATCGATGCTAAGATGACATAAGTCAAAAGAAATGTATGAACAACGCTAGAAAGAGATGAAGATCTTTGGCGAAGAGTAGTCGCGGTGACAACCCAAACTTGCCGACGAAAGTGACGAAACGACCCACAAGGGCGAGACACCACCGGACAAAGCGGAAGCACCAGACGACGCCCTTACGGAGGAAAGACGGCGCTTCACGCCGCGACAGGTGAGGTGGAGGTGTTGGCGACGACGCTTCAAGGAAGACAGTGGCACCGTGGTTGTCACCATCGTCGGCTCCAATGAAAGTGACAAAGCGTTAGCCCAAACACCGCCAACCTCACCATTGCGAAGAAGGAGTCACCCCGAGCACCGCGCCGGCCGAAGCGACTGCCGTCCGACGCCGCACGGAACCCTAGAAACACCTAGGGTGCGCAAGAAGCAATGACAGTCTGCGCCAAGCCGAAGCCGCCATTGCATCATAGCCGAACAACCGATTCCGCCAAACAATCGCGACGCCGGCACGCAGCGCGCGCAGCCATCAAGAAGAACCCGTGCGGCCTTCATCCGCGACGAAAGAGCCTTCCCAAACCCGCACAATGGCCCACCCGCCACAGCCACAGATCCGGCGGAGGGAGCGATCGAAGCCACCGAGCGCGGATCCAACCCTCCCAAGGCGGAGACCCGCCGGGCAACAACGGCCGCGAGGAGGGGCGAGCCGCAGAGGAGGGGACGACGGCGTAGAGGATAGAGGAAGAGCAACTCGCCGCCACCTTCCTTGCGCCCTGAGCCCTATCGGCGGACGCTCCGTGATGGCGAGGCAGGGAAGGGAGGGGGAAGGCCGGCGGCGGTTCAGTTAGGGAAGGGAGAGGGCAAAAGCTTGTTTTCATGCATTGCAGTTTGCAAGTGAAGTAGGAATGGGACGAATTGTAATTGAGACAGATTTGCACACATTGTTGCCCAATAAGCTAGGTTTAAGCCAGTGTGATGAATGCTGTGTTGCTGGAAATTAGCAGCTTCCAATGAAACGAGGGTATACTCGTAAAACTAAGCATATTTGCTCCCTGGCAAACTGCTCCGTATTTCAGTTTTCTTAGTACACATGTATACATATGTGGCTACGAGCATAGTCTAGTCAACGTGAGCAATGAACTCTTAATATCGCAATTTGGTGGTGTATGCAAACTGTGGATTTAGGCCTGGAAACATTTCCTGTACTTAATCTTGCTAAAATATTTCCTGTACTTAACTATCAACTAAATTTTTTTAATGAGAACAGTAGGACATGATCTCACTGCATATATTTACATATTAATTATAAGAAAGTACAGAAAACATAATACATATGTATAAAGCCACTAGTCTAATGTAGATTACCATGATTTAAGATTGGACTGATAAGCGATCTAACAGTAAAAATTGAGCTTATCGTCGGAGGCACCACACTGCACTTCTGTATACTCGAAGTTTATAGGTGAATGATATTATCTTATTTTTAAAGCTGGTTCTCACGAAGAGTGCTTCTATGCGCGCATCTTTCTGAAAATAAACGAATGCATTAGTAGTCACCATTTATACATACTTTAATATTTATACAAATTTTAAATAGTGATATATAGAAGCATCTTTATAGAAGCGTTGCCGGATACAAATGGCTCGTGTGCTAAAGTGCTGATTATGAGAAATGACTATCCTCTATCTCATCTTTAACTTTCCTTCATATCACCCTCCTTCCTAAGTGGACTCACGAAAAAACAAGCCACGATGGAACATTGGAAGTACCCTTAGGGCCTCGAAAATTATCTCAACTTATCCTCACAGCTCACTTCGATTAGCTCATGGGTGTAACAAATTTGAGGTTACCCTCACCAATTTTATGGTGGGGACAGATCCTTGTGTTGCTACATGGCATCCCTTCCTTCACTTTCTTTTATCTTCCCTTTTTCCACCCATTCCTTCTCGTCTAGCACAAAAAATTTCAATTTAAAACTTTTAGATAAATCAAAACTTTTGGTTTAAAAACTTTCAAGTAAAAAACTTTCGTTTGCAAAACGTTTCATTCAAAATAATTTCCATTCGACCGAAAACTTTCAATTCAATTGAAAACTTACGGTTTGAAAGCTTTCGCTTCAAAAAAAAATTTAGTTCAAAAACTTTCCATTAAAAAATCGTTCAAATGACTTTCTATTCAAAAACTTTCAAAAATGCTTAAACATTATTTCCTGTTAAAAAATTAGGAGAAATTTGAAAAGAACTTTTTTAGTTTGAGGAAAAGGAAAAGGGGGAGGAAAATGGGGTTGAAGGGAATGCCACAAAAGTGTCACGACTAAAGAGCGTTTGAGGGAGAAGAGAAGTGGGAGGAGAAAATAGTGCTACCATATGTCATAACGAGAGGACGTACCCATCAAAGATTTAAGGAGGATGCTCTCAAATGTTAAACCCTTAGCTCATTGACCAAAGGCAATTCAAAAAATAATATCGGAACCACCATAGACGGTCTTGCTTGTCCCACTTTAATGTTTCCTGCAAATCAGTTATTTTTTCCCATCATTGTCAGATGCATTGAGATTCGTGCTCCGATGAGGAACCGTGCATCCATTAACATCTTCCTCTGATGAGCAATTGTGTGTCCATCGAGATTCATGCCTCCGATGAGGAACTACCCTATTTCCATCTCCACATATTAACCTAAATTCGGGCATTACCACTGCCGGAGGAGGCACCAGTGTGGGTATTCGGTATTTTCGGTTCGGTTATTTGGATTAAAAATATTTTAGTTTTTGAAAACTGGTTACCGAAATTTTTGGTTTAAATTTGAAAATTGAACCAAATTTTTTGTTCGGTTAATTCGGTTTTTTGATAAACCAAATTTTCTCAGCAAGGTTACAGTCTTACACATCAAAACTGAAACCATATATACCACATAAGCGGTGGTTGGATGCAACACACATCACAAATCACAGTAAACAACTAAACAAGCATAATGAGATTTGAGAACACGTATTTACAGCTTGGGGGATGGGAGGACAGCGAGTCAGCGACAGCTCAGGGGTTAGTGGATGGCGACTACTGGTGATTGAAAGGACCGGGGATGTCTGCTAGAGAGGGGTGAATAGGCGTTACAAAATTTAAATTTAAACAGTAGTGGAAACTAAATCTTCGGAGTGTCCGAATTAGACTTCGGATTGTCCGAGTGGTTCGGATAGTCCGAGTGATTCAGAGTAAAATATACCAAAAAGTAAATCTAGGCTATTTAGAGGATATCACTTGCACCAAATGGAACTATTTAGCCTAGAATACCTGAAACAAGTAGAGATCTGGGAGAAAACTCAATAGAAAAGTAGATCGGGCAATCTCAAGATTCAAAATACCAATATTTAGCAAGAATAAGAAATAAACATGTAGATGATAATTTTTCACCCGAAGTTCGGATCCTTGAGGGGATCCTACGTCTCCATTGAGGCGGCTAGGTCACACTTGAGCCGGGGTCTCTTTCAACCCTTGACGAATACTCATACCAGAGGTACCCCACAACAAAGTATACATCTATTTCAAGATCGTATCTTTCTCAGTCGTCCGGGTTCGAAGCCCGGACCAGTGGCGACACGGAGCGCCGAAGAGGGTACTGCCGAAGTCCTTGCCCCTTGCAGATGGGATTATCATTGAATATTGGATATGATACCAAATGGGCCGCGTTGGGCCGTGCCCTGATCGAAGGCCAAGGACCCCCGCCCTCAGTCATTCCGACATGACTTCGAATCGGGTGCCCCCGCCGGCCCCGACCAGGACCAAGATCCGATGCCTCCGCAGGCTCCAACTCCGACCCAGCCCCGCGTGAGGCGCCCCCGCAAGCTCCGACCAAGGCCTTGACTAGGGCACCGACGAGCTCCAGCTCTGCAACCTCCGTCACGTCGATGGTCTACGCCAAGCTGGTCACCCGTCTTACGGACACAACGGCCATGTTGGGGCGGATGGCTCCTTCCCAAGGCGACCCAAAGGCGGCGTCAGGAAAAGCACCCGTCCCCTCAAGCCGTCAACATCTGACAGACGCACAGAGAGCAGGTGCGCACCTTCCCAACGGGGCGCCGTCCGTTGTATCTACTAACCAGGCATGGGATGAGCAGGAAACTGTCAATCATCAAAACCGAAGGCTAGGACACCCGGATGTAGCATACCCCTACCTCTTTTTTCAAATACCCGTGTAACCTACCCCCTCTGCCTATATAAAGGGAGGCAGGGCCCCAAGGAAGGGCATGCCCACAAATGCACGCCCGCTCGCTCGCTTGCATTCACATTTGACACACTCTGAGCCTTCCGATCTGGCTCAGCAGCCAACCTAGGCAAAATCCTCTCGACCTCCTTCTTTCGGACGAGCGCTGAGGGCCTGTCCTCAGCCTCTGCTTGTAACCTCTGCTCATCCTTTGCACCCAGGATAATACAAGCTACCACCACGAACTGGACGTAGGGACATTCGGCCCGAACTAGTATACATCCGGGACTTCTTTGATCTAACCATTCGAGGAGAGGGGACGCACGACCCCCTAAACTTACAAATTTACTTGCCGGTTATACGAAACACCAACAGTTGGCGCGCCAGGTAGGGGCCTTCGCGCGTCACCTCCGTGATCTCCGGATTCCCATCTCCCTCCTCGATGGCTTTCTTCACCGACGACGACGCGTCTGCGTCAAGGGGCTGGATTCGGTTCGGCTCCCTCGACTTCATCACCACCCCGACGGGAGAGTTCGCATTCATCCCCGCCACTCCCCAGGCTCAGGCGTCCGCCTCGAGCCTGGATTCTGTTGCCAATGCCTTCGGCAACCTTCGGCTTGGGGACCCTACGCGGACCCCAAAGCTGGAGTCCATTCAGCGCCGCGCTGCCCCTAGCAGCGGCGCGTGTGGGCTTGCACGGGCGGTAGCGTCGCCTCCCGCCGGCTCGCACCTTGTGGCCATGGTTGGCCACCTGCCGACCTCTATCTACGATTTGCTGGAGAGCTCCTCCAGCCTTGACTCCGGCTCTGACACGGAGCGCTCCTCCGGTGCATTGTACCCTCGCGAGTGCAACATGGCGAGGGCAGACGGCCTGACCGCCACCTCCGTCAGTTCGGGAACCGCCGCCCAGCGTGCCGAGGCGCGGGAGGTGGAGATTCAGCGCGAGCGCGCTGAGGGCCTCCAAGCTCGCCGTGTGGAGCTCCAACAGCAACGCGAACAGCTGGAGGCCCAAGAGGCCAAGTTGATTTAACTCGAGCCGACTGGAGCAAGGTAAGCCGGCTCCAGACGACTGGCGACGCGCATGCGCATGACAGGTTCAACAACAACTGGCCGAGGGATCGCACGGTCTTCCATACTTCCAGGCCAAACGGCCAGAATGTCACAGCAAGCGAGCGATGCCGCTTCACTCTAAGATCCTCGAGCCGGAGGACCCGGGGGCCAAGGCCACCTATCAGAACCTCCGGGATCAGAGCGTCTGCAAGGTAACACATGTGCCTTCCGCCTCCTTTCACTCGGGGGCTTCCTCCACCACCTGCCAGCAAGCCTTGACTGCCGAGGTCCGTGGGACAGCCGGCCAAACTGGCTGGCATTCGGTTTTTCGGTTTGTTCGTTCGGCTTATTCGGTTTTTAAAAATTTTGGTTTTTCAAATTAGTAACCGAATCAAACCGAATAATCGAAAAACCGAATCAATAAACCGAATTAATTCTTGCCTCGGTTTTTTCTGCTATTCGCTAATCGAAGTTTCAATGAATGTGTGATTCCAGCTCAAGTGAATGTGTGACCGATCCTCCGAACCCCATTATGAAACTAACATCCGAAATTTGCGCCTCCCACTACAAGTTGGAATACCTCGATTTCAGATATTGATAGGCTCATTGTTTCTAACCTACACATTGTCAAGATTGTAAAGCAATATCGATAGAGAATTGAGACATACCTAGCATGCAGATAAAGTCGCGTGAATATCAAACATAGAATTTGTGAAGGACGACGCATTCCATCGAATTACGGCCGGGTTTCCAACAATTACCGCAGCTTAGCCACTGTTCCGGATCCGACACCGATCGGCCGGTGATGATGTGTCCAAAGAAGAGCGAGACGAACCTCAGAATCTAACAGAGTGTTTCCTGTGAACACGGCGGGTGCGCGCCTCGCCGCCTTGACGAGGCGCCACCGCCACCGCACCGAGTGCGGCTTCCCGGATCGAGCTTCCCATCCCGCCTTATAAGCTCAGAGTCCTCGCCACCTCCCATATCTCGCGGCCACCGGTTCGCTCGCCGCCAACGCCGGAGCGGGCCATCAAGGCTAGATCAACGAGGCGAAGCCGCCAACGCCGAGCGCAGGCCGGCCGCTAGATCAACGAGGCGCGTGAGCTCATGGAGAGTGCGCCCATGGCGCAGGCAGAGAGATGGGCGTGCAGCGTGTGAACGTGTGAGGCGTGGTGAACAGGGGAGCGAAATGGGGAATTGGGGGCGGCGGGATGGAGTGATGGACCCGCACCGAGGGAGACCGAGCGTAAATGGGGAATTGGGGCGGCAAATCGCTATTCGGCCAGGACTATTCGTAGATTCGGCCGCTCGCTTTAAAAGTATGAAAACCGAACCGAATACCGTAAAACCTAACAATGAAGAAATAAAAACCGAACCAACACCGAATACCGAAAAAATCAATTTTTTGGTTAATCTGAGTCAGTTCTGGTTCGGTTCGCTTTTGGTTAAATTATGCCCACCCCTAAGCGCCGCCGAAAGCATTTCCCAAGCCTCGCGACGTCAAGGCACCGCCGAGGCTCGAAAAAAGGCGGGCGGCGAGGCTCGAGCCTCTACACGGACAGTTGGTCGCACCATCGCAGCCTCGAGCCCCGACGGCCTGGGTGGGCGTATGCCGAGATCCGCCACGGACTTCCCGTCGATTCCGAGCCCCCACCAACATAACCAAGTACACTGGGGCCTCGAACCCCAATGTCTGGTTGGAAGACTTCCAGCTCGCATGTCGGGCGGGGGGAGTCACGATATACCTCGCAGACTCCGCTCGAGCCTGGCTCGAATACTTGCCCGCGAACACCATTAGGAGCTAGGCCGACTTGAAGAGCCTCTTCGTCGGCAACTTCCAGGGCACCTACAAGCTCCTCGAAACTCTCGACTTGAAGAGCCGCAAGCAAGCACTGGGAGTCGCCCGGGATTACATCCGCGATTCTCCTGCAGGTAATGAGCTCCCGACATCCGCGACGTCGACATCGTCGGGGCGTTCATTTACGACACCACTTCGAAGGCTCTGGTGCATAAGCTGGGCTGCGCTAAGCCCAGGACCACTAAAGAGCTTCTCGACATCGCCACCAACCACGCCTCCGGCGAGGAGGCCGTGGGGGCCATCTTCGATAAGGGGACGGCCAAGCGGGAGGCCGCCCCCGACATCGGCGAGTTATTCCGACCGCCCGGCAAGCCGAAAGCGGAAGTGGCGCGAGGGCCACGTGGTTGCGCCCGACCGCCTCGCCAAGCAAAGCAAGCGTGTCGAGACTCGACCACTTCGAAAAGCCGATGGATGCCCCGTGTCCGCATCACGAAAATTCCGTCAAGCACAAGTACAGGGATTGTGAAACCCTGAAATGCTTCATCTCCGGAGCCCCCATGCGGGGCAAAGGGAAGAAGCGCGATTCGGCACCAGATGCCGAGCCAAAGGAGGTGGCCGACGAATTCCCCGATCCCGACGGCTGCCTCATGATCTTTATGCCAACAGCCACGCCGACAAATGGTGAATGAGCTCGCCCGTGAAGTTCACACGGCGGCCCTCGTCGTGCCCAAGTACCTTCGGTGGTCGGAGTCCCCGATCACCTTTGATCGGACCAACCACCCCGATCACGTCCCGCACCCGGGGAGATATCCCCTGGTCGTGGCCCCCGTCGTGGGGTCGAAGCGCCTCTCCAAGGTGCTCATGGATGGAGGCAGCAGCCTCAACATTTTGTATGTTGAGACCTTCGACGCCTTGGGAATCCCACGCTCGCGTCTCCGACCGAGCAAGGCACCCTTCCATGGCATCGCCCTGGACCGCAGCCCATCCGCCAGGCGATCGATCCGCCAGAACCTTCGGAACTAGGCCAACTTCCGTGACCGAGACCCTCACCTTCGAGGTCGGGGTTTCGCCCTACCACGCTATTATGGGGAGGCCATGCTACGCTAAGTTCATGGCGGTCCCCAACTACACCTACCTCGTCAAGATGCCGGGTCAGCGGAGTCATCATCGTGGGTCAGATCCTTTCACTCCGCCATAACTGGCGAGCAAAGCAATTGCGAGTTGGCGCTGGTGATCATTGCGTCCACCGAGCTTGAGAACCTCCGAGGGAGACCTCAGAGTCCGCCTCGACTCCAAAGAAGTCGGGGCCGATCCTTCAAGTCCGCCGAGGACACGAGGAGGTTATGGCCGATCCCAAGATCCGACCAAGACCGTGCGCGTCGGAGCCACGCTCCCCGCCAAATAGGAAGGCGCGCTCGTCGACTTCCTATGCTCCAACCGAGATGTCTTTGCATGGAAGCCCTCCGACATGCTAGGCATCCCGCGGGAAGTCGCCGAGCACTCCTTGAATATCCGGCCCGGCTCGAGGCTGGTCGTTCAACGCTTGCGCCGCTTCGACGAAGAGAAGCACAAGATCATCAGTGAGCAACTCGCCAAGCTTTTGGCTACAGGGTTCATAAAAGAGGTCCGCCACCCCGAGTGGCTGGCCAACCCTGTACTTGTAAAAAAGAAGTCCGGGCAATGGAGAATATGTGTTGATTACACGAGCCTCAACAAGGCATGTCCCAAGAACCCTTTTCCATTGCCCCGCATCGACCAAGTTGTCGATTCCACCGCAGGGTGTGAATCCCTATCTTTCCTGGATGCCTATTCAGGCTACCACCAGATAGCGATGAAAGAGTCCGACCAGCTTGCGACCTCATTCATCACTCCGTTCGCCTCATTTTGTTACGTAACGATGCCATTCGGTCTTAAAAATACGGGTGCTACATACCAACGATGTATGCAAACGTGTTTTGACGACCAGATCGGGCGTAACCTCGAGGCGTACGTAGACGATATTGTCGTCAAGACTAAGAAGGCTAACGATCTCATCGCCGACTTAGAAGAGACTTTTGCAAACCTCCTGATTTCGTGATCGCTCAACCCCGAGAAATGTGTTTTGGGGTCCCCTAAGGAAACCGCTTTCTTCATCATCTCCGAAGCGCATCGAGGCCAACCGGAGAAGATCTCGCGATCATGAAGATGGGTCCGATCAAGAACTCCGAAGGAGTCCAAAGTCGATGGGATGCCTCGATCCTGAGCCGTTTTCGCCTCTCACCTCGCGAAGGCCGAATGCCGCTTGTACAAGCCGAAGAAGTCCGATCACTTCAGCTGGACGCAGGAAGCCCTCAACCGACTGAAGGCATTCCTGATCACACCCCCGGTGTTGGTCGCCCCCACGCCAGAAGAGTCGCTCCTCCTTTACATCGCCGCCACGACCCAGGTCGTTAGCATGACACTTGTTGTGGAGCGAGCCGAAGAAGGCCTCGTACTCAAAGTACAGCGGCCGGTGTACTTCATCAGTGAAGTGCTCTCCGAGTCCAAGGCTCGGTATCCGCAAGTACAGAAGCTGCTCTATGCGGTGCTCATCGCAAAGAGAAAGTTGGTCTACTACTTCGACTGACATCCAGTCGCTGTAGTGACCTCCATGCCGCTCGGTGAAATCATCCGCAATCGCGACGCTTCTGGGAGGATCGCCAAATGGGCTCTTGAGCTCAACGGCTACGACATATCGTGACGCCCCCGACGGCGATCGTCGCAGAGTCTTGCCGACTTGCCGCCGAGGGACCGAAGCCAGGCGCCACTCAGCTTGAAGACCTTTAGTATCGGATTTATGCATTTCGACGGGTCCTACACCAAGAACGGAGCGGGTGCTGGAGTCGTCCTTGTTTCCTCGCTGGGAAATAAGCTCCAGTACGCCATCCGGCTGCACTTCGACGTGACCAACAATGTCACCGAGTACGAAGCGCTCCTCAACGGTCTCCGGATCGCTGCTGACCTCGGCGCGCGCCGTCTCTATGTACACGGTGACTCCAAGTTGGTCGTCGACCAAGTCATGAAGGCTTTCGAGCCTCGTGACGCCTGCATGGCCGCATACTGCTGAGAGGTGCGCAGACTGGAGGAGAAATTCAAGGGTTTCGAACTTCACCATAGCTACCGACGCTACAATGGTGAAGCCGACTACTTGGCCAACCTGGCCTCCAGCTAGGGAGCAGTCCCGTCGGGAATCTTCGTCTCCGACCTCTTCAAGCCCTCCGTCCGACTGGACTCCCCTTCCAAACTACCGACCGACCCTAAGGGTGCGCCCGCCCGATCGCCGAGCATTCGGTCCAGACCCCTTGGTCAAAGCACGATGCAGGGTCAGCCGACTGACCGGAGGAAGCCCTACATCGATCGACTGACCGATGGATTGCTCCCAGCTGACCCTACCGAGGCCCGACGCCTCGCTCGGTGGGCAAAATCCTTTGTCCCGGCCGTGGATGACCTCTACAAGAGGAGTTTCTCCGGTCCTCCGTGGCGCATTCCGCGACCAAGGAAGCAAGAATGCTAGACATCCACGCCGGAATCTGCGGGCACCACGCCGCACCACGGTCCCTCGTGGGCAAAGCCTTCTACCAAGGTTTCTATTGGCCGACCATGATGGCCGATGCCAAGCAAATCGTTCGCACCTGCGAAGGGTGCCAATTCTTCGCTCGACAGATGCACCTCCCCACACAAGCCCTGCAGACGATCCCTATTACTTGGCCGTTCGCCGTTTGGGGACTCGATCTGGTTGGACCCTTCAAGAAGGCACCCGGGGGCTTGATGCACCTACTCGTTGCAGTGGACAAGTTCACCAAATGGATAGAAGCTAAGTCGGTCGCCACCATCACTTCGATGTAGGCGGGCAACTTCTTCCGCGACATCATTTATCGGTTTGGAGTCCCGAACTCCATCATCACCCATAACAGGACGCAGTTCATAGGGAAGGAATTCCTCGAGTTCTGCAATGACTTCAACATCCACGTCGACTGGGCAGCTGTAGCCCATCTGCGGACCAACGACCAGGTCGAGCGTGCGAATGGCATGATTCTCCAAGGGCTCAAACCGCGAATCTTCAGTCGACTGAAGAAATTTGCGGGGCGATAGGCGGCCGAACCGCCCTCCGCCTTGTGGAGCCTGCGGACCACGCCAACCCGGTCGACCGGGTTTACACCATTTTTCTTGGTGTTCGGCACTGAAGCCGTCTTGCCGACCGACCTGGAGTATGGCGCCCCAAGACTACAAGCCTTCAACGAGGCGTGGGGACTCGACGCACAACAAGACGCCATCGACTACCGACGAGGCGCGCGACGCGGCCGCCTTTTGCGATCGGTTGGTACCAGCAGACGCTGCGGCGTTACTATGATCGATGTGTCCCTCGATCGGTCCTTCGACGCATGCACCGGTCCCGCACTGTGTTCACCCAACATTGGCAGTATAAGTCATCCCTCCATGGGAAGGGCCCTTCACCGTCGCGGAGGTCCTTCGGCCCGGCACTTTTCGACTAAAAGACGCCGACGGCAACATTGTACCCAACGCGTGGAATATTGAAAAGTTAAGGCGATTTTATCCCTAAAACTTTATCCCTATTCCTATACCTTTAGCAAACCCTCCGAACCCGAAGCACAGTGTACTGATTGCACCCTGATCGTCATGCGTCGCTTGGGGGTTGCTCACCTACATGATCGCCAGACGGCAGACCGACCGCCATCGCGCTTCTAGCAGCAACTCGCTTGGCCAGTGCTACTACCACGCCCCCTGGCTTACGGCTATAAGTAGCATCACGGGCGAAGAAGAGGTGCCCATGCGGGACGGCCCTTGGTCGGTTTAAGGCACGCCTTTGGGCTGACAGCTCTGTTGATATTTTCGCATTTTCTTCAAAGTGTCAGTGCTCTGGCCCACGCTTGTAAAACCCTGGTGGTTTCAGAGGGCTACGGTCGTCCGACGAAGCGCTCATCACAGAAAGGAAAACATGCAACATAGGGCAATGCCCCCGGAAGAAACTACAGCGAACAATGTGCGTATATACATCACACACAAAAAAAACAACAACAAAACAAAAGTTGGGCATGGGCGCCTGGGATGTTCCTAAGCTACGCTTAGGCGTCGTCCTCGGCGGTGTCGTCGTCGGAGCTATCGCTGCCCTCAAAGACGTCGCCTAGCCCAGCCACCCTCTCCGCCGTCGGCCGCACTCTAGCCCGCACTTGGTCGGCGTCCCGCTCGATCCCGGCGATGGTCGTGATCGGGTCGAAGGAGGCGCGATGCACCGCAGAGGCCAAAGACGGCCCGCAAGAAGGATTTGAAGCGGCCCGCCTTCATGCGAGCGCCAAGAATGCGCGAGGCGTGAGCGGCGAGGCGTTATCACTGGGTGAGGCGTAAGGCGACTCGACGGAGTGGGCTCTAGAGGCCCCTGCAGCCACCCCTGGGGGCTCCTGTGCCCCGCCCATACTCGAAGTCAGGTGAGCATGGAGAGGAGGCTCCACATGAGGCCAAGCGCCTCCTCAGACATCGAGCCGAGGTCCTCCACGACAGCCTCGACCCGGCCCGCTGCGACAATGCCTCTTCAAGCCTTGGCGAAGCTCTCCGAGGGCGGTGGCCCGAGCCCGCCTCACCACCACTCTCGCACTCAAGGCCAGCCTCCTCCTCCGTGGTTCGGGCCCGGCTTGCTGAAAAGCACTTCTCCCCGAGTGGCGACTGTCGTGGCTCGAGCCGCCAGGAAGTATCCACCAGCTGCGGGGCCATCATGCGGCCGCCTGTGCCTTCGTCAGGAGACAAGGGCGCCCACCTTCCCGTCAAGCAGCCGGTGTTCAAGACAAAGAAAGCGATTCGCGAGAGCCCGAACCAATGGCGCTGGGGAAAAACGACAAACAGTTCAACATCAGCAACAGAAAGAGAGCCGAAGTCATCTCCAAGCCAAAGCAAAGAAACTCACTCCGGAAGAGGTTTCCGGATGCGGAAGATCAACGAGAGCAATACGAGCCCTCCACTTCTCGCGCGCATAGATGACCGAGCGGCGGTGCAGGACCTTTTGGGGTCCGACCCCAGAGGGTCCGCCGCCGCCTCCCACTTACCGGCCCTACGATCGTCGTCTCCGCTCGCCATCGACACTCATACTTCCTAACCTTTTCCCTCTTTTTTCTCGCTGAAGGGTAGAGAGAGAGAGCAAGGAGACGAGGAGAACGACTGCGCGTGGTCACCTCCTCCCCCGCGCCATATTAATAGGGACGGGGTGGAGCGATCGAAGCAGAAGTCGCCCTGGGCGGCACGCCGCACACGCATTAACTCCACGTCCCGCGCGATGGGACGCGCCCTGCCCACGCCTCCCACTTCGCATTAAATGCGACGTGACAGTTGGGGCGAGAGGACGCTGCTTCGGCCAGGGAGACGCGGCGCGACTCTTCGATTTTGGCTCCAAAACGGGCCGACAGCGAAGGAAGACCTGAACAAGCCGCGGGGGCACCAAGGTGGCAGAAGGCCCATTAAGGCCGCGACGTCTCCGACCTACGGAGAAAAAAGATAAGGCAATCCTTTCCCTAAAGTCTTTCCGCACTTGTTTTTCACTCATCCCAGTTTAAGCGCCGCGTAGCGGCCACAAGCTTGGTCCCCACGCACCGCTCGAGGGCTGCAAGATTCGCACACTTTCATGAGTCAGATGACCCGGTCGGCTATGCGGTTCTCCCTAGCGGGAACCCCTTCGACCCAGTCCATGACATTTCCAGGAGTAGAAACCGCAAAAGAAGTGAGGAAGCGGCGACGGCAAAAGATGGGGATGTGCCCTAACGCTCGCCACACCTAGTCTACAAGTACTTGACGAAGCACGTGCCAGCCGAACAAGCGTCAACCGATTGCTCGCCGGTCAAACGGACGTCGCTTTGTTTGAAGCGTCGCACGTCCCGTCACAAACGCCACGCCAGGCCATTGGTGAGATGCATCGCCCCCTATCATTTCAAATTCGCATTTAATTCCTGTACGCACATTAAATGCTAGCAGAAGGCGCTAGGATATCGCTCCGTGCGAGATGCCTTGCGCCCTCTCGATCCCCGCCTTCGGGCCGGCCCAAATTGGCCAATGCCGGTACCAAAAGACCACCAGGCCGTAGCGGCCTTAAGGTGGCGAGAGGGCTTGAATGCCTAAATCATTAAGACCTGACTGCGGGTTCCAAAGGCAAAATCCACTGAGTGGATCTCCAGCCGACCCCGACAGGCAAAGCAAGCGAGGGGCGAGTTCAAGGCGAACCCTCGGTGGGTCTCTAGTTGGGTTGGCGAACGACCCAATCGCCTTAACTCGTGTCCGAGACCATACTTCAAACTCTCATGCTGAGTTTCTCGAAGGGAAGAGAACAACAACGCCCCTGTGTTATGAACATATTCGGGTCCGATATGGGATTGAGTAAAGAAAGGTTTTTATGGGTCGCCTCAGCTGGAGTCGGACACCGACGCAGGATTGTCCGCCGGAGATCACTTGATCTCTGTGGCCCACTCGATAACCCGCTTGTAGCTCCACGAGCACGGTGTTCGCCGACATATGGCAAACACGCTGCTCACCCCCTCCAGTCCCACACCGCGACGGGCGCATACATGGGACCGACAATGCCTCTCCTCCCCAGAGATTGCCTCGCCCGACGAGGACTCGAGATGGACGCCGCTTAGCTCGCGTTAAACCAAATGACTAACCGATCTAGCTACTACGTAAAACTAGCTTCACTAACTCGCCTAGCTACGACGCAAAACTAGCTACACTAACACGCCCGCCTATGACGAAAACGAGCACTCGAACCGTAACCTCGCGAAGGCATTCGATTCCTCCCCGCCACCACTACGTGGTTCAAATATGATGTAAAACGAGCACTGAACTAGAACTCTGTGAAGGCATCTGACCTCTCGCTCGACCACGGCCAAGGCCCAAATTTATGACGAATCGAAAGAACCGAGAACCGTAACTCGCGGAGGCATTCGACCTCCTCGCCGTACCACGGCCAGATCCAAATTAGAACGAAACCAAGACTCGGAACCGTAACCTCTCACGAAGGCATCTCGACTTCCCCGACCGACCACTGGCCAAGGCCTAGGACGAAACCAGACTCGGAACCGTAATCCTCTCATGAAGGTATCTCGACTCTCGTCACCACTGGCCGTGTCCACCTACGACGAAATGAGCATTCAAAATCGAACCTCGCGTGAGGTGTTCAAGCATTCACGCCGACCGACATAGCGTCAAACATAAAGCCCTCCGACCAAATCGACGGACGATTCGACTAACCCCCCACTACCTCCGACCGCCTCCAGCTTAGACTCACCGGGTGCACTCACAAGACCCGGCCGAACGGTCCGACCAAGTGGATCGGACCCAGCCTCCCATGGCAGCATTCCAATCCACTCGGAGGCTCAGGGATGGTCAATCCGCACACTTTGCTCAGTCGGGTTCTTTACCGACCGATCTAAACCCCCCGACCAGCTCTCCGAGCCGCCTGGGTTACACCTGACCTGGAGCCACATACACTAATTGAAACCGACCAACCAAGTTGGTCGGCTCGCCGAGCGAGGTAGCTACCCCTAAGAGGACCCGGCCGCTGCTACGCAAAGACCGCTGCTGCTGAGAAACCATGCCTCCTTGAAAACGAAGGGCCCATCCAGAACGCCAGATTTTAGGATGGCCCTGGCCACTCGACGAATACTCATACCAGGGTACCCTACAATAAAGTATACATCTATTTCAAGATCGATCTTCTCCCGTCCGGTTCAAGTCTGGACTAATGGCTACACTGAGCGCCAAGAGGGTACTATCAAGTCCTTGCCCCTTGGCAGATGGGATTATCATTGAATATTGATATGATACCAATGGGCCAAGGTCATGGCTCGATCGAGCCTCCTTAGGCTATAAGGACCCCACCCTCACCATTCCGACATGACTGGCCGTGCCCCGCACGGCCTCGACCAGACCTCAGATCCGATGCTCCGCAGCTAACTCCAACTCACTCCAAGCTGCGGAGGCGCCACCGTAAGCTCCAACGTGGCCTTGATCAGGGGTCTGACGAGCCTCACTCAAGGACCTCACGTTGATGGTCTACACTAAGCCGGTCACCTGCCTTACGGACAATAATCCACCATGTTGGGGCGGATGGTCTTCCCAAGGCACCCAAAGGATGTCAGAAAAGCACCAATCCCCTCAAGCCAACATCCGACAGACGACAGAGAGCAAGATCTTCCCAACGGGCGCCGCCTGCTGTGTCTACTAACCGTGCATGGGATGAGCAGAAACTCACAATCATCAAGACCGGCTAGGACACCTTGACGAGTATACCCCTACCTCTTTTTTCAAATACCCGTAACCTACCCTCTCGCTATATAAAGGAGGCAGGGCCCTGTGAAGGGCACGCCCACAAACGCACGCCATTGCCGCTTATGCTCACACTTGACACACTCGAGCCTTCCGACCGGCCTCGCAGCCCAACCTAGGCAAAATCCTCCCGACCTCCTTCTTTCGACGAGCCGAGGGCCTGTCTCAAGCCACCGCTTGTAACCTCGCTTCATCCTTTGCACCTGTGATAATACAAGCTACCACCACTTAACCGGACGTAGAGACATTCGCCCAACCAAGATACATCCGGGACTTCTTTGGTCTAACCATTCGAGGATAGGGACGCGCAACCCCCTAAACTTGCAAATTTACTTGCCGGTTATACGAAACACTGACAACCCTCTTCCTCCCGGTGTTACACAAATGCACTCGCTAGTCTTTACTCCTTGATTCCTTCCCTTACGGAGGCGGAATCGGCCTTCACAAACGACTAGATATACTTCAGAGTATGTTCAAGTATGGCAAATTAACAGAGTCGATCGATTGCATAAACAACTTACAATTGGGCTTGATAAAGAACATGAAGTAACAACAATCAATTAATACGCTAGCCAGGAAGTAGTCGATGTCGAGAAAGAAACAACGCGGTTGTACTTATACGCTATCTCAGCAGCAATGTTGACAACATTATATAAGTTGAACGGGGCAACGCGAATGCGCACGTGTCTTTAGCCAATGTCCACCATATGTCATCATCATGCCATGTGTCATATTATTCAAGGAATGGCAAGGATTCTACTTTATAAATTATTTTTCCTCCACTTAGCTAGGTAATACAGTAGCACTAAACCATACATATTTTGTAATTTAAGAAAATAGTTCTCATAAGCCAATTTATAACCACATGCATCAGGATCAAAATTTCATTTAAATTCAGCGAAATTTCAGATTTCAGATCAAGTAATTCGAGTATCACTTAATTTGAAATTCTAACAAATTTGAATTTACAAGAATTTCAAAGAAATTTCGATTTTGAAACCGATTTTGATGTTTTAGGGCCGGATTTGACCGAAATTAGTCCAATAACCCTTAAGAAAGTCATCTTACATGAAAATTTGTTGAAAAACTAATTTTTTGAGACATTTTAAAATTTAGATAGAAACATTGTTAGATTTTTATAAAATTGTACAAGCTTAATAATGATTTGAACAATTTATGGTACCATCCTTAGTAGTGTAGAATCATATATAAAAAAATTTAAAATAATTTATCTTAATTTGTTATCTTTAAAAAATCAAAAATAGAATAGACATAATTGGGACAAGAAACTTGTTAGATTTTTTTCTAAATTTTCTCGAGTGTGATCATGATTTAAAATTTTTATGAAAGATTAAGAGTTTCCTTAGTAATATTCTATAAAAATTTTAAAAATTTTTAACCTTTTCTGTTTGGTCAATAAAATTTATAAAACAATTGAACTTTATTTGTTATACTATATTGCAAAACCAAAAGAGAAAGAATATAAATGCTACTGCCTTGTAAGAATTTTATAAATTCACTGGAGTGTGATGATGATTCAAAATTTTTATGAGATCTTAAACACTTCCTTATCACTTTTTTGTAAAATTTTCACAAATTTTCAACCTTCTTTTATCGCTAAAGCAAATCTATGTATTGAATATCAGCACGTAGCACTGTCAGAATTTTTGGAACTTATGCAAGTATGATAATTATATGAAACTTTTATAAAAATATTAGTGATACATCAGGACTTTCCACAAAAAATTTCAGAATTTTCCGACGTGGTTTGAACTATTTTTTATTCTGTTCAAATTTACCGGTAAGGCTTTTATCAGGATAATAGCACTATCCGAATTTTTAAAATTTCTTGAATCTTGATCACCATCCAAAAAAATTATTGAAACATTAGTGATTCATCAGCATTGTGCACAAAAAAATTAAAATTGTTTAACATTGTTTGTACCATTTTTCATCTGGTTTAAACTTGCCGGTCAACGTTTCATCTGGATAGTACCAATATTTTAATTTTTAAAAATTCCATAGACCTGATAATCACCTAAAAATTTTATGAGAAGATCTTTAATGTGTTAGGAATCTTAAAAAAATTCAAAATTTTTTGATATTATTTGAATCAATTTTGATCAGTGCAATTTCGATGAAATTTCAGTTTTTTTGGCCGAAATTTCGGTAGCAAAAAAAACGGATTTGAATTTTTCTTTTTAAATTTTAAACGAATTTCGTCTAAAATACCGATTTCGGCCATAAGTGAAATTTTGTTCAAAACGAAGTTTTAGTCCTTGCGTGCGGCTATGGCGTGTAGTCGGGTGACGGAGCGCAGGACGGATCTAAGATCGTTTCAACGCTTCTCCGCCGACTCTTCCCATCCGCATGGGAAAGAGGAGGCGAGGCAAGGGAACCCGCTGCTCCAACGGCACCCCGTCCCGTAAGGGAACGCACCTGGAGAGGAGAGAGGATCCTCGCTGGTCACGGACGCCATTGCGGCATTCCTTCACGTATTGCGACTGTAAACTAACGCCCGGTCTCCCGCTTCTACGACGCAAGCGGC